>JAFEMH010002835.1:0-308932 GCA_022495995.1 Adenophora triphylla var. japonica
CTTTTCTACTTACATCGAACCACAAGAACTATGGTCAAGATTACGTAAGAAAGGCTCACGGCGAAGACTCCATGTAGCTCAAGTAAAACAAGCCATGTTAATGAAAGTCTCTCCGTAACCCTTCATTACCCACATTTAGCATAATGTGCTCAGAATGGCTCTTACTACTCCTGGTGATCATTCCCAACCCTCGTTTGGGAAAAGGCAGAGAGGTTATTTAACAAGCCGTAAGACTTTTGGGACGAAGAGAGCCGTATCTCGTATGCCGAAAGCACAACCGGCCCTAATGCCCGGGAGGTACAAACGGATGAAGCAAGTCTGGGAAGGAGATTCTGCCGCATCGCCCGAGTAATTTCCTATGGAATTGGTGTCTATTAAAGGCAATAATGATCCGAAGAGCGCACAATCAAATGACAACGCCGACAAGATCGCTTACTCCTCAGGGCAACAATGCTAGCAAGGAGTGAGATCCTCGGCCCAACCCTTGTCAAGTCCCCTCGAGCCAATAAGTAAGATAGTGTCCAGATGCCGGGGCAGATGCCTATTCGCCGAGCTCAGAATCTTTTGAATTCCAGCCCGTAGCCATCTCAAGGCCTCACGCCTGAGGATTATTAAAATGTTCTCAATGTCACCTTTCCCCTTATCTTTAATGAAATGACAAATCTTTCGATTATCCTCTGCTAAATAACTTAACAAATGATAAATTAACTCAAAACTTAACAAACAGCTTAATAATGAATCATTTCAACAAGATGCAAACACACTAAACGAACAATACATTAAAGAAATTCCTAGTTAAGGTGTTTCGTAAAAGAGGGAAAACCTAGCCCAAGCCGCCGAGGAGGTTTTGATAAGTGTGAACCTCGGGTACTATCGAGGAACCTAAAGAGACACAGTATCGGGAAGCTTCTTCCAGGGGGCCGGGAAGGGACAGACAGATCGAGCCGCTCGTAGAATACGTCGACGTGCTCGTATGGTCATACAATGATAGCGCCTAAGCTGCATAGCTCGATAAGAGAACACGTAATCCCTCTAGCACCAGATGCTAAGCCGCAGCGTAAAACCGAGAAAGATTAAGCCGGAATGGTCTCTACGGTGTCAAAGAAGAAATTGAGTAGTTAAGCAAGGGTGTAGGTCTATCGTGAGTCATCAATACCCGATACGGTCGTTCAACATCGTGACTCGGTAACCAAGGCTAATCTGAATATGCGGGCCGTGTGGATTTCCGAGATTCGAATAAGGCGCACTTCAAAGACGACTACCCTCTCGTAAACATAGACATTCCGGCGGACTCCACCGCTAACTACGAAGTCAAATCCTTCGCTGATGGTTTCTGTGCTACAACTGGGACAAGATGGCCGAGGAAGCATCATAGTGACAAACTTCACCACACCACGGGAACCTAATGTTATACAAGCAATGCCATTCGGCTCAAGAATGCCTGGCTACTTTCTACTGTGCGGCGCGATCAAGGCTTTTTCATGACACGATCCACAAGGAGATTGAGGATCGTGTGCCTGCCAGGACATAGCGATAATACACTCCAAAGCGGAGCAGGGTGGGCAAGACTTTGTTGACCTACGAAAATTTTTTGGAGAGGTCGAGACAAACATTCCATGAGATTAAACCCCCGCCAAATGCACCTTCGGAGCCGACAAGTGGGAAAAGTGCTTCGGGTATATGGTCACTTGAGCCAGGCATAGTGGCCGACCCCCGAAAGATCAAAGCCATCACGTGATACGAGGCCACCTCTCAAACCCGCATGTAAGTCAAGAGCTTCTACGGGTAAAATCGCAATACATCGCTCGCTTGGCCAATCGCCTGACCACTACATGTGCGAGCCCATCTTCAAGCTCATGAAGAAGAATGTGGACAGCGTAATGGACCGAAGAATGCCAAGATGCCTTTGACTTTCGACCGCATCAAGGCATACTTTTAGTACATACCCCCAAGACTATGCTCCCCCACATAGACGTAAGCCTTCTTCTCGCTCTATCTCACCTGTCACGCGCACACTGGAGCTTGGGGCTATGCTTGCTCAGGAAAAGAAAGACTCTCAGTAGAAAACGCCATTTACTTTGTCACCGGAAGCTGCTGGGAGTGAGCTCAATTACTCAAAGATGTGAAAAGACCTCGCTATGGCAGATCGGGTCTCGGTAGTCGGCAAATTGAAGCATTATATGCATAAGCCCACCCCCGTGAATTTGGTCTCGAAAATGGACCCCATCAAGTACATCTTTGACAAGCCTTCCCTCCTCGAATGCGTTTAGCGAAGTGGTCCTTCTTCTTGGGCGTATCACGACATCAAACTATGTGACCAGTAAAAGGCCATCAAGGGTCAAGCATTGTCGATCACCCGGCGAATTTCCCTGGGCAATGAAGACAGAGGGCCCGAACCCCACCCTGCATGAAGGGATCTTTGCAAGCCTGAGCCTCGAGAATAGATGGCAATTGTTCTTTTCGACTGGAGCCGCTAACAAAAGAGGAAATGGGTGTAGGAATGCTATTGGTCGATCCGAAAGATTTGAGCATACCCCCATAGCCCTCAAGTTGGAACTTTCCCGCCACGAACAATGTCGCCGAGTATGAAGCCTCGCACTTGCCGGGTTCGTGAGGCCGCCTTAGAAAGAAATGTCAAGGAGCTCGAAGTTTACTGAGACTCGGCCCCCTGATCAACCAAGTCTCCAACAAGCGGAAGACCGTGGACCCTAACCTCGCCTGGGCAGCTGTATCATGCTCCATATGGAGGAGTTGGACCGGACAGCTTCGTAGGAAGTGACTTTCCACTACTTGCCGAGGGAAAAGAACAGATTCCAAGCAGCATGCCCTAGCTAGCCTCTAGCCTCACTTGGTAGGAGATCCCCGAGGGAAAAGCCATAAAGCCCTCTCGTAGTGGGTGGTAGAAGAGAAGCCCCACTCTTCTGCTCGGAAGTGGACCCTGGGACCCGAGCCCCATAAAGGAACCTTGGTACAACTCGTATTTACCAATTCCTCAAAGACCCGGGAGAGTCACTTTCGTAGACGACAGAAGGTAGACCAAAAGAAGGTGTCGTAGCCAAAAAGCTCAAGCGAGCTCCCTGAAAAGGTCAGGGGCCTCCCATTATGTCATTTCTCAGGAGGCAACTCCGTACAAGAAACGCTATCAAGGACCACTCCTCTTATGTGTCACTCAAGAAAGAGCCGTGAGAGAGCTTGATGACCGAAGTCCAGTTAATGGTCCTTGCGGTCCCTGCACATGGAATGCCAGAGCTCCCGATGCAAGTGACTCTCGTAATGGAGCATACTACCGGATCTCCATGGAGACAGACACTACTGTAAAGGTCATTTAGCGACGGAAATTTCCGCCGCTAAAATTATATTTCCGTCGCTAAAATAAATCACCGACGGAAAATTCCGTCTGGTCCGCCGCTACAACTGCCGCAAAGCGTTCGACGGGTCAATTTCCGCCGCTATTTTTTTCTTTTACCGACGGAAATTAATTCCGCCTGAATTAATGGTTTCTGGACGGAAAATTCCGCCGCTATATTAATTTAATTTAATTAAATTTTCATTTCAAATACGGAAATTTCCGTCGCCGTAATAAAAATTAATTTAATTAAATTAATTTCAAATGCGGAAATTTCCGTCGCCGTAATAAAATTTAAATTAAAATTAAATTATTTCAATGCGGAAATTACCGTCGCCGAAATTATTTAATTTTAATTTAAATTTTATTACAAATGACGGAAATTTCCGCCGAAATTAAAAATTAAATAAAAATTAATGATTATAGCGGCGGAAATTCCGTCGAAATTAATTTATTTAATTAATTTTTATTTCAAAGATTAATTTCAAATGACGGAAAATTCCGTCGCCGATTCCGAAATAAATTTAAAAAAATAATTTAAAATATCAATAAACCAAAATTTTTGTACCCGATATAACATTTCAATTTATAAAACTAAAACTATAAAAACTAAAATTCAAATATCGCGTACCAAATAAAAACTAAATACCACCGTACCAATTCTGGAGGGGGAGGGGGAGTGGGGAGAGGGGGAGGGGGAGGGGGAGGGGGGAGAGGGGGAGGGGGAGAGGGGTGGAGCGGGGGAGAGGCGGGGAGGGGCTCCCGCGGTACCAAATGTCTCAAATGTTTACAAACAAGTATAAATTAATACAAAAATGTCTAAAAATGTCCGCAATCAACCCGGGGGACGCGGAAATTACCCCGGGAGTCCTCGCCGAGATGAGCCATCAACACGCCAATTGTCTTTGAAGTCTCTCGCATGCCGTCTCTCGAATCTCTCGCATGACGTCGATCGTTCTCCTCCCGCATCTCGCGCCGAACCGCCAAAGCATCCGCAAGCTTTGCCCGCCGCGTTTCTCCTCCTCCAACGCAGCCTCCAGAGTGTCGACCCTGATCATGAAACGCTGGGCCGGGCTACATTTCGCCGACGGCCGGCCGACGCCGACGGCATTGCCGCCCGTAATCCCCATCCCTAACACTCGGCTCCTCTCCTCGATGTCCCCGAGAGGTGACCTCCGCCAAACATCGTGCACGAAGGGGACGGCTCGCCGAGGCGTTCCTTCTGGGAACAACGGCGGCTGATATGCAACAAAATAAAACAAACAATTATAATCATATACACAATGTAAGGTACATAAATAAATTTACATATTCAAAATCAAGTCATTTAATGGTAGTTTACTTACAAAGGCAAGAGTGCATCGATCGTCAACCCATCATGAGGTTGATCGGCGCCGTAGAATTCCGAATATGGGTGCTAGCGTAAACATCCACAAAACCGATATTCGGACCATACTCCCTTTCCTATAAATAAAATAAGCGAGATTATTACTTTGAAATTGTATATATAAATGCAACATTTAAACCGATTTAAAAGCATGCATACACTACATTTACACTAAAACTATGGATTTCATAGCATCAACATTGGCTCCCAAACTAACATACGTACATAAACCTATTTAAAAGCATCCATACACTACTACATTTAAATTAACATACATACCATGCGGTCGTGATGCTCTGGCGACCGTGAGCGTCCCCGCATGCAACGCCGCCGACCCCGAGGAGCTCGCTCTATTGGCCTTGGCCTGCTCTGATATAGCCTCGCCGCAGCGACCCCCAATATTCGCAAAATTGACCAAACACCTCATCTGGTCATAAAAGTAGGACACAAGGGCTGTTCTCCCGCCGCGAGCCGAGTAGTCTAATAATTTTTCTTCGTGGTACCTATAAAAAATATGAATATCTCGTAAACATATAATGATGACATTATAAAATTAAAAGAGTATAATCATTGTTAATTAAACTAATTAAGGATAGATAAATATGTTACAAATAAAATCCTTAAATAGCTTGTGAGCCTCGCTCATCGTAAACATATCTAGCCGTCGCATCGCCGATGTCCGGCGCCCAATAATATTTAGCCTACAACATATAATGATAACATTACAAAACTAAAAGAGTACAATCATTATTAATTATAACATTTTAATAACAAACTAACATTTAAGTTTTAAATAAAACCATTAACACATTACCTTAAACTCATCCCACGCATCGTCCTTCCGCCTCGTGGCAATTTTTTCCGCTTGGGCCAAAACTCGGTCATTTTTCGAGACCGCCAAGATGTTGCCCGATCTTAGTCCCCGGGGTGGGGTATCCACCTACAAACCTCGCCAAGTATATTTATACAATAACATTTTAACTTAAATAATGAATTATATATAAAGCAAAAAGGAACCAACTTATATCAAATTAATGAAGAGTTACTTATCGGTCATAAAGTGATGATATCCTCCACCAATATCCTCCTCGTAATCGACGTAGTCCGAGTATCGGCCCCAGAGGTGGAGCTAGTACTACCGCGTGAAGGGTCGACATCATCGCTACCGGATCGGGACGGTTGCGTCCCAAGAATCAATGTGTAAATAGGCTTAGTCTTCTTACCCTTGCCCTTTCTACTAGAACTCATACCGTATTACAAGAAAATATTAAAATATACAACTTTAACAATAGGAAACAATATATTCACAATACATCTAAAACTTTAAAGTTCTAATAATCTAAAGCATTCACAATACATATAAAACTTTAAACTATTAATAATATAAAGCATTCACAATACATATAAAACTTTAAAGTTCTAATAATCTAAAGCATTCACAATATATATAAAACGACTGATATTAAAAATAATCTAAAGCATTCACAATACATATGAAACTTTAAAGTTCTAATAATCTAAAGCATTCACAATACATATAAAACTTTAAAGTTCTAATAATCTAAAGCATTCACAATACAATTTTAAACTTTAAACTATTATTAATCTTCGTCCCCATCATCATCACCGGACTCGAATTACTACAAAACTCGAAGTTCTTCATCTTCGTCTTCTGACTCGATGAATCAAACTCGGTTCCTCTTCCTCTTCCTCTTCCTCTTCCTCTTCCTCTTCCTCTTCCTCTGATTCATCAATATCAATGTGCGCGAGATGACCCGAACGAGGCGGGGAGTTGGCAAATTCACCGGTAAGATATCCTCCTCAGTTCATCAACATTTTCGAGGAATATGAGTGACATCATCTAATGGATGATTAGCCGATGAAACGTTAGGTGGCACCGGCATTTCATCCTCTTGATAGGGTGTTTCTAATGACGACTCGTAGTTGTCGACGAGGGTAGGTTGTCAATCATGCTCCTAGCCTCGTCATCCAAACAGCCCACAATCCGTCTGTCGCTGACGAGGGTAGGGAGTCATGTATACCGTTGTGCTTGAGATGCTAAGATGAAGACGTCGTCGCCATTATGTCCGGACGAGTCCTTTACATCGACGAGGTCAAATATGGGGTGCTTCTTAACACCTCGCACAAAGCATCCCGCCAATCACAATTGAACAAGACAACACCTGTTTCTACCGAAATACTCCACCTCGACTACTTCTTTCAGACGCCATAATAATCATTCCCTATAAGCTTCACACCGCTATTCCACGTCAATTTAGAGCCCCGTAAGCTTTGGTATGAAACACATAGCCATTCACGAAATAACCGTTGTATAAATGAACGCTCAAGTACGGAGATGATGCTAAATGTCTTAACCTCGCAGCCTTGGCATCACCCGGATGTTCACTATCTATAAGACAATATTGTAACCAATTTAATACAATTTTAAGATTGAATGTTTAAAGAAGTGTATAGAATAAATTTGAATGAAACGAAATATTTACATATTTCCTTAGCCAGCTTGGAAATTCTCTTCTCGTCCTAGTTGCGATGAGTTCTCGAGATAAATCCCGAGCTAAATCTTCAAACATTCTCGCAATAGGGTTAAACAAGGCATTTCATATGCAGTAATTAAACATGCATAATTTAATCGACGAGGCGTAAACATAACATCAATGACTTACTTGATATATTCCCCAACCTCGTCGCAGCTTAAGAAGAACATACGTTTCGACCGCGGCAAACTCTTTAGCGGTTAACGTACGCGTACCAACCCGTTTGCCGAGCAACCGACTGTGGGATGAAAATACGTAGATGTTTCCCTTAGACGGAAAACCACCATCGTAATTGCGCCAACCCTAGTCAATCTCGTATCAACATCGTGAGGAAAATATGTTCCGACAAAGGCAACAATCTCATCTATGATAACAAATTTCTCCAAATTGAGGCCTCGACCATGGCCCTATTGCTCATCTTCCTTTTCAATTGGCCTAGATACCTAAAAGTCATTCGTAGATTAAAACATAAATAATGTTAAAGAAGGTATATTGTTAACGCTCAAATTATTTAGAAATAGAATAAATTCAATTACCTCTCAAATGGATACATCCATCTCGTATTGAACCGGACCACCGACTCTAGCTTCGTATGCCAAGTGGACCGGTAAATGCTCCATAGAATCAAAGAATGAAGGAGGAAATATCTTCTCAAGTTTGCACAAAGTCACTACGATGCTCTCCTCAAGCTTTTTCATGTGATCAACACGCAAAGGTGGTCGATGTTAACGCCGGAAAACTCACTTAACTCGTTAACGCCACCCGCATATTGTCGTGCAAGAGACCCCGAGAGCAATCGGAAGTAGCCTATCCAAAGAAAACGTGGCAATCGTGACTCTTCAAACCCCGCACTTTCCCCTCCTCTACATTGACACGCTTACCAATGTTAGACGCGTAACCATCCTAAGCCTTAAATCCTTGAGCCATTTCAGAGGAGGAGCTTCTTTTCCTTTGTAAGCACGTATTGAGCCATCGGTCTAACCGGTTTACCATCGACGTATACCAAGTCTAAGGCCGGCCGCTACGCATTTCCTTAAGGTCCTTTCGAGCTTTTTCGTTGTCTTTAGTTGTTCTCTTGAAATCCATCAACGTGTTAAAAACATTATCGAATACATTCTTCTCAATGTGCATCACGTCAAGGTTATGTCGAATGAGATTTGTTTTCCAAGATGGCAGCCCCAAAATATACTCCTCTTGATCCAAGCTTATGGGTAGTCCCAAACCCTTGTATTTTGGTCTTCGAAAACTTTTTCCCCACCGAGGATCGGCAATCTAGATACCTCCTCATAGACCGTGTCACCACTTAAACGAATCGGGGCCTCATCATGGTCAATCTTGTTCTTTTTAAACGCATTCTTCCGGGTCCCGAATGGGTGGTCCTCCCAAGAAATTGTCTATGGCAATCGAACCAACATGGTTTTCCAGAGCGCGTGAGCGTGAAAGACTTTGTGTCACTCATACAATACGGACAAAGCCAACTTCCCGTGGGTGCTCCAACCCGATAACATCCCATATGCAGGAAGTCATTAACCGTCCACATCAACGCAGCCTTCATGCCGAAATTCTCTCGCTTGAAAGCATCCCACGTTTCGACCCCATCCTCCCAAAGCCGCTTCAATTCGTCCATCAAAGGTCTGGAGATAGACGTCAATGTTCCTCCTGTGGCCTGTTGGGCCGGGATGAATAACGACAAGAACATGTAGGGATCACTCATACACAACCAGGCGGAAGATTGTAGACAAGTGGCTATAACCGGCCAACAAGAGTAAGATTTTGCCCCAGACCAAACGGATTGAAACCATCGAGCAGATGCATAACCGTATATTTCTTGCTTCGTACGCAAAGTCGATAAGTCTCATCAAAGTGTTTCCATGCCTCCCCATCACCGGGATGAATCAACACACCCTCTTCACGCAAACTTTCCTTATGCCAACGCATTGCCTCTGCAGAGATTTAGACGCGTAGAGGCGTTGCAGCCTTGGAATCAACCCGCATGTAACGCAACCGCTATGTGGTCTGTTTTTCTTGTGTTTTGAACTCCCTCCGATTTGGCTTATATCTACTTTGTCCGCAAATTGAACACTCGTCTTCGTGAATCTTCCTTGTAGAATAGCATGCACATTCTTACACGCATCAATCTTTTCATAACATAGCCCAATCTCGCCCAACCAACTTCTTTGTCTCATAAAAGTTTGTAACCATCTTATTCTCTTTCGGCAACATCCGCTTAATTGCTTTCATGATACGATTATGCTGCATCGGCTAATATTGCAATCCGCCCTTTATGTTAAGGAGCTCACCACGCCTCCAACACACCGATCTCGCAACCTCGGATAGACCTTCTCTTTGCAGAGTCCATAGCATCAATAAATTTCTTGGTCAGCAGGGGTCGGGTTCTTGCCGTTGGTTCTCTCGACCAATCGAAGGAAGGACCGCCGCATCCCTAACCATATCTTCCATATTCAAAGGTGGTTCTTCATTGTCCCGAATAATAGGTTCGGGTTCTGGAGGTACATGAATATTCTCGGGGATTATTCGCAACATTTGTGCGCAATCTCACCACCATGACGGGTCCACCGTTTGTACCCAACTTCAAACCCGTTACGCAAAAGATGTTTCGAGTCTCGATCAAGCTTAGATACTTGACATTACAACACTTGTCGCATGGACACCTAATCTTACCATCCTTATCCATGTGACCGGTTTTATTTAATTGAGCAAATTCAACAAACCCCTTCAACCCTCTATAAAACTCAGATTGATACCGCGTTGATTCGGCAACTTCCGCTTATACATCCAACTACGATCATCGTTAATGTACATCACTCCCGCATTGCAATCCATATATTATACGTACACTCAATTTAATCGACGGATGAAACAAAATCGGGATGTTAATAATTATTGGATTTCATAATATATTAACAGCTTTAGAAGTAATTAACGTATTATCATTCCCTAAATTTGAATTACAAACTTAAAAGCAAACACGCATCTTCTTAAAATAAATATAAAGCTTCTAACTCATATTTAACAATATATTAACAGTCTTCTTAAAGTGTCTAGGAACTCGTTCCCGCTCCCGAACTCGAATCCCTACTCTTCCTCCGCCTCGGTCCCCTGGAGGTCTTTGGTCTAGGTATGTTGAAAAAGCCGCCTGACCTCGTCCCGGCTCGTGTATCGTGTGAGCCGGTGGATCAATCACCCGGTAGCTCTCGCACGCTTCTTCCCGCCTCAAGGCCTCCTCGCGAGCTATCACTTCGGGATCATTTCTCAAAGCAGCCTCCGAATCTCCCGTCTCTCATAATCCGCCGCAATGTCGCCAAGTGATTTCATCGTGGTTGCTCTTGGCCTCCATGCCTCTTAATGTCCCTACTGGAAGAATAGTCTCGCCCCCAAAACACTCTCGGCCGAGCCTCTATCATCACCGTACAGACCTTGCCGCTCCTCGTACCATGTCGTATACTCTGGTCGAAATGTGCTACCTCTAGTCCGACTGAGTAGTGGTCGTATCGGAAGAAAGCCCTCTAGAAATGCTCGCCAAAGAAATGTGTAGTCTCGAGGCTCAACATAATCATCGGCATTGTATTAGTCGTCAATCGCTCTCTCAAAGTCCGAATGGTCTCGTCGCGGTATCCGTACCGTCTCGCTCACTAGAGATGGAATGCAAAAGGATGATACATGTAGTCCCTAAGTCGGACAATAACCGACCCGTCCCGAATATCTCTCATAGTCTCGCAATCCCCATGCCGGAATCCAATAGTACAGTTTGCGGTCTCATATCGGGCCAAGGCCAACCTCCTATGCCAACTCTCGCAGCGGCATCCCTCAATATCCTCGCGCCGTCCGGCCACCCAAGGTAATGCCGTCTCGCCCTCCGGGCAAGGGCGAGATCAAGCGAAATCTCTCATACAGCCCACAATGATAGTAACTGGGCCGCCCGAACCCACGTACTGGATCCTCCGGCTAATCTATCAATGCCGTGGTATGTCTCCGCTAGCAACAAAGGGAATGATGTCCATCGCTCCCCGTCCGTATTGAATATGCCGGATGTCAACTCCTCGATCACCTCTCACCGCTCGATGATCTCTAACGCCGTAGCCGGACACACTCCGATGTAGCCGCTGTAAGTAGTGCGTGCATGTAATGAGCAACATGAATATATCTAAGGAAGTGGATAGATCAAACAGTCGGGCCGGTCCGACTCAATCCGGCTATATGAGTCAAGTCTATGAATCTATCGTCAACGACAATGCCCGATACCCGCCGCCGATAATCCCAAGAATTCGTATAGTTGCTCCGTAATCGATCGTCCTGTCTCGAGGAAATGCCACAGCCCTCGACTCACCCACACCCGCCGCTGCTCGAAAATCCTCCATCGTTGGCATCGATCGTTGTACGATAGGGTGAACACATGTCGCTCCGAATCCCAAAAGCACGGCGCCTCTGAGCGCATCCCAATCAATCTTCCAATCTTTTAGAGACCCGATGCATGGCATGCTATACCTCCCGTCAATAAGTTTCCTGTTGTTTTTGGTGAAAGCGCGTGAGTTCAAGAATGTCTTGTTGAAATTGAAACTCGCGGGAAACAATTTCTCCATTGTAATGCTCCATGCCGCCTTAAATTGGGGCCGCTGGGACTTTTTACCTATTAATATTGTGAATAATTGTATCAACAAATCTTGAGCTCTAGTTCAAACTAAACTAAAGGATAATGGTGTCCCTACCTAACCACCTACTCGTCCTTTAAGTGCATGTTTGATAAACCTATCCCATCCCGAAATGCATGATTATATGAAATGCAAATATCACTTTGCCTACTTGCTTTATAATCGAAAATAAAGAAATTTCGGCTTTTGCATAGACCTAAATTATTACTATTGTGAATAATTTTAAATATTAATATTTAATTCTTTGTTGTAAAATATATAATTTTACAATGATGAATTAAATTAACATTTATAAACAAGATAAGAGTCGTTATCATCCACAACTATCAAAACCCTATCTCAGCTTAGACCAAGAAAGATAGAGCAAATAAGCTTGAGCAAGGATTTTCTGCTTAATATAGTTTTTCCAGCCATCGTTCTCCTCTCTAAGAATTCAAACATCACAGCCATACCTTGATAGCAGCCTGTTTTTTTCATCGGATATATTGTCACAGTAAAAACAAGGTAACAATATAACACCAAATAAGAGAAAACAGTATTTCTCCAATTTTTCAATCTTCACCTTCCATTTACCCAAGATCTGACAGAATCTTCCTCATGAGCCCGAAAGCTGTTGCCCTCAATCTCACTGCCTCAATCTCACGGCTGCACATGCGAAGCAACCGTGAGATTGAGGGCAACACCGCCAGCCTTTCAAGCTCATGAGGAAGATTCTCGCAATCAGATCTCGAGTAAATGGAAGGTGGAGATTGAAAAATTGGAGGAAAGTTCGTTTTCTTCACCGGTGTTATACCGTTACCTTGTTTTTACTTGTGACCGTATAACACCACTAAGAGTAAAACAGACACCGACAAGAACATGGCCGTGATGTTTGAGATCCTTAGAGAGAAGAGAACAAATAAACCGGAAAAACTCTTATTAAAACGTAAAAATCCTTTGCTCAAACCGACAAGAACTTATTTGCTCTATCTTTCTTGGATCAAAGATGGACGGATTTTGATAGCCGTGGGTGAGAAAGGCTCTCATCTTATTTATATTTTAAGATGTTAACCACCAACCACAATACCCTAAGGTGCATCTAGGGTGCCAGGATTGATATCAGCGCCAAACGTAGGCGATATTACATCACCGTCCGCGATGCCGTCAATCGCCCCAAAATGGGATCTAGAACCACTAAGGTAGTGTGCGGTTGAATATGTTACATTATTGATACATTCACCCCCTTCCTCCCCTTTGACTTTAAAAGACTTGAAAATTAGATATTTAGTAACTTATCTAATTGTTGCATATGTAATATGTTATGTTTATTAAATATGTAACATGTTATATTTACTAAATATAACATGTTACACCGTTGGAAAATATCAAGTCTATTGCACAAGCATTTGGCCCAAAGATTGAAACTTTAAAAGTAGATTTACTATTATAATTAATCGTAAAACAAGAAAATCCCCAACCGCAGCTTTTGTATCTTCTACAAACCGAAGTTGGGGATTTTCTTATTTTCTCGATTAATTGCTAAATCTACTTTCAAAGTTTCAATCTTTGGACCTAATGCTTGTGCAAAAACTTGAGATTTTCCACTCCAAAGATAACCCCATGGTAGTGGTTGTACGTGATAGTAGTGGAGTTGGATTAAAAGACTTGAAAATTAGATATTTAGTAACTTTTTAGCTTTTTATCATTAAAAGACTTGAAAATTAGATATTTAAATACTTATCTAATTGTTGCATATGTAACATGTTATGTTTATTAAATATGTAACATGTTATATTTACTAAATATAACATGTTACACCGTTGGAAAATATCAAGTCTATTGCACAAGCATTTGGCCCAAAGATTGAAACTTTAAAAGTAGATTTACTATTATAATTAATCAAAACAAGAAAATCCCCAACCGCAGCTTTTGTATCTTCTACAAACCGAAGTTGGGGATTTTCTTGTTTTCTCGATTAATTGCTAAATCTACTTTCAAAGTTTCAATCTTTTGACCTAATGCTTGTGCAAAAACTTGAGATTTTCCACTCCAAAGATAACCCCACGGTAGTGGTTGTACGTGATAGTAGTGGAGTTGGATTAAAAGACTTGAAAATTAGATATTTAGTAACTTATCTAATTGTTGCATATGTAACATGTTATGTTTACTAAATATGTAACATGTTATGTTTACTAAATATAACATGTTACATATTTGATTATGAGTACGGTTATTTATCGTTTTCTTTATAGTGGCACATGTTTTCTGCTATTCGTTAATATTACTAACATATGTTTTCTTCTATTCGTTAATATTACTAAATATGTAACAAACTAGGATACGTAAACCGTATCCTAATTTGTTTCATATAAGGTGCATCTAGGGTACCAGATTGATATCGCGCTCAAACGTAGGCGACATAATCACCGTCCGCGATGCCGTCAATCGCCCCAAAATGAGATCTAGAACTAGATGTTCCTAAACTATTTCATCCACGCTTTCTTACTTATTTGTTTGTAATTGAGATCAATTAAAGTCTCAACTCATGATCATTCGTGCTTACTTTTATTAGTTTAATATATTTGTTTTATTAGTTTAATATATTTGTTGGGTTATCAAAATTGTTATTATTCTTCCTAATTCTTTCATGTTTCAAAAGACATTAATAATATAGTTGCATGATTTATGTTTACTATATGTGAATACTAGCATGAATCTATTTCATGATTATCCACCTTTAGGTAGTTAAATCTTGTTAAAGTGAGTAGGGTTAAGGCATGATATATGATTCATATTATTGGAAAAATGTATCAAAAGTACCTCATTTTAAAGCTCAAATTACCTAAATTCACCAAACTATCTTCGTGTGCGATATCATTATAAATTTGAACAAAAACCTAGTTAAAATCCCCAAGCAAAATTACAACCTCACAACTTCCTAACTTTCCCATAGAAAATATAATTGAAGTAAGCATCCTTCAAAGGAATGGTAGTCATGCTAGGCAAACTCAAGCACGATATTATGATCGAGTGTTTGACCTCCGATTTTCTGGGGTGACTTAGAAGCATCAATGTTGGCAAACTCAGGATTAGATGTCTTTGCTCACAATATTGAGACAAAGGAAAAGACTCCAAATAATCGTTAGAGATCCCCGGCCGGGTGAGTATGGGTGAAGTTTCTTACTTTCAGCTTGGTTTGGTGCGAACATCTCGCTAAAAACATATGTTTATTTTCAAAATGCTAACATATTTAAGATTTCAAATTTCTAGTTCGACACCCCAAATTATGTTTGTCATGACTAAACATAAGCCGGTGTAATGTCGTTCCTCATTGACATTACCATAACCTCGCTATAGAGATATACCTTGGGAAGCCCATAAACCGCAATGTTACTTACTATAACCCTAAGTAATAGAAAAAAAGTAACAATCCGTAACATTTAGTACAAATTAAAAAACCTTATACAAGTCATCACGTAGGGGTAATACAACATATAAATAACCCTACACAATCATTATACAAAGATCGAACAACTTCCCTTTAGGGTTCAGTTCATTTTCCCGAGTCTTAAAAACTTTGGCTCAAGTTTCATAATCGCCTCTCAAGCATTTTTTGAGACATTATTTAAGGACCTTATCAATATCTTCTTGGCCCAATTAAAACTCCATTATGTAGTACTAAAGCTGTACTAAATACATGATCAAAAAGTGTTCCAATCCGAGTTGTTTATCCTAGGTTTCCAATGCCTCAAACATGGACCAAGACTACAGTGGTAAAATAGTTCAGCTTTCAAACATGCCTCTAAGCAACTTTAGGTCAATATTTAAAGCACTTCCCTTTAACCAATTGACCATTTCAAGTTCCCTAATGTAGTACTAAAGTTGTACTAGATATAGGATTAAAAATCATTCAATTCCATGTTGTTTAGGCTAGGTTTACAAAGCCTAGAAAAAGCATCCAAGCTGCAGATTTACTTAGTGCAAGTGCCAAAACTGCTTTTCAAGCAACTTCATGCCACTACTTAAAGCTCTTGCCAATATCATTTTGGCCCATTCCAAGTTCTAAATTATAGTACTAAATTTGTACTACCAATAATGGTTAAATACTTATTAAATTCATAAAGATCTTAACCTAGTCTAGATAAAATCCAGATGAACTCACAAACTTTCAAAGGCCAAAGACATTTAGTACAAATTAAAAAAAAAAAAGATAATTTATACGTAAATAAACATCGTAGGTCACAAAAGGAAACATTACCAAATCAATTTGTGTGTGTGTTGGAATGTAGGGAGAGAGAGAAATCCGACAATAAGAAACCCAAACAGATTCAAAATCAAACCGAGCCACGTAAAATCGCAAAATTCAAAAAAAACCTTTTTTAAACCAAAAAATTAACCCATCTTTCTTGAATTAGAAATCACATAATTGATGAAAAAATACAATCGAATGTAGTTTAAGGGGAAATCATTTACCTTGGAGAGAGAGCAAGAGATTGAGAAATTGGATCGCTATACGGGAGAGAGAGACGCAGATGGTGAAGACGGTGGAGAGGGCGGACGGCGAAGCTTCGTCACTGAGAGACGGTGGAGAGGTGGACGGAGACGGCGGCGATTCTTCTTCTTCTTCTTCAGGTCGCAGAGAGCGGGAAGAGAGAGAAAGCGGGAAGAGAGAGAGAGGGAAATGATACGTAATTGATATTCGATGGATTAAATGAGTATTTATAATTTCCCCCGACGGAATATTCCGCCGCTAAATATTAATTATAGCGGCGGAAATTAAATTCCGACGCTATAATTAATATTTAGCGGCGGAATATTCCGTCGTCGTAGAATCCGACGCTAAACTATACGTACGCTCACCGGGATCGATGACATGGCACTCTCACCGACGGAAATTTCCGCCGCCGATTTTAAATTCAAATACGGAAATTTCCGCCGCTATTATTAATAAATATAATTGTTTTCATTATATTTTTGAAAAATAAATAAATCATTAATATTTATTAATTTTAATTTAATAAATATCATTATTTTTATTTATATAAAAATAAATAAATCATAAATATTTATGATATTTTTGAAAAAAAAATAAATCATAAATATTAATTAATTTTAATTTTATAATGCCATTATTTTTATTTATATAAAATATGAAAGTTATTTTAAATTACTCACAAAAAAATAAATATGAGTCAATAAATATTATTTTTTGAAAAATTTTTAATTTAATAAATATCATTATTTTTATTTATATAAAAATAAATAAATCATAAATATTTATGATATTTTTGAAAAATAAATAAATCATAAATATTAATTAATTTTAATTTTATAATGCCATTATTTTTATTTATATAAAATATGAAAGTTATTTTAAATTACTCTCAAAAAAATAAATATGAGTCAA
Organism: Adenophora triphylla var. japonica; assembly: GCA_022495995.1. NCBI lineage: Eukaryota > Viridiplantae > Streptophyta > Magnoliopsida > Asterales > Campanulaceae > Adenophora > Adenophora triphylla. The sequence continues at coordinate 17,345 of JAFEMH010002835.1, forward strand.
TAAATATTATTTTTGAAAAATTTTTAATTTAATAAATATCATTATTTTTATTTATATAAAAATAAATAAATCATAAATATTTATGATATTTTTGAAAAAATAAATAAATCATAAATATTAATTAATTTTAATTTTATAATGCCATTATTTTTATTTATATAAAATATGAAAGTTATTTTAAATTACTCTCAAAAAAATAAATATGAGTCAATAAATATTATTTTTGAAAAAATAAATAAATTATAAACCCTAAACCTAATACCCTATATACTATACACTATATACCCTATACCCTATACACTATACCCTATACCTATACCCTATAAATATACAATATACCCTATACACTATACCCTATACCCTATACCCTATACCCTATACCCTATACCCTACCCTATACCTTATACCCTATACCCTATACCCTATACCCTATACCCTACCCTATACACTATACCCTATACCCTATACCCTATACCCTATATATACCCTATACCCTATATACCCTATATACCCTATATACCCTATACCCTATACCCTATACCCCTATACCCTATACCCTATACCCTATACCCTAAACCCTAAACCCTATACCCTAAACCCTATACCCTATATCCTATACCCTATACCCTATACCTTATACCCTATACCCCTATACCTATACCCTTATACCCTATACTATACTCTATACTTATGGCTTCCTATACTCCTATACCCTATACCTATACCCTATACTCCTATACACTATACACTATACACTATACTTATACACTATAATACCTATACCCTATACCCTATACACTATACCCTATTCCCAAATTGGTAAATTGCATACAATTTTAAATTTTGTATCCAAAATAAAACAAAAACAAGATTAGTCCAAAACAAGGAACTAACCAACTATTAGACAACACTCGAGATTATTGTCTCATAAGTCATAACTAAGATATCCAGAAAATAAAAACCCACATCATTACTGCTGAGCACACTGCACTCTCTGGCCCCCACCACCGTGCATGTCATCATCTACATCGTAAGCTTCAATGTTGACATCGTGAAGGGTTGTCTCCTCGCACTCATCATCAAGCTCCATATCCGTCATCTCGCGATGAAGGCTTAGGAGGCAAAGACACCCCCTCTAGGGCCTCGCATTGTTCTGAAGTCAAGGAATCTGGGAAGTCGAACCCGTGATTCGGACCCAGACCGAAGGGAGAGAATTGAAATGTGGAATTACCCGAAATTAAAGATGAAATAGCACTGTGGTAAGAGCGGCTTGATATTTGTTTTTTTCAAATTCAATTGCCGGAGAGAGAGAGAGAGAGAGAGAGAGAGAGAGAGAGAGAGAGGACGGGAGAGAGGGATTTAGAGGTGTCTCGATTAATTTGGTTTGAAAGTTTGAATTGGATTATCTCATTGTTGTTCGTTCGGAAATTTTGAAATTTTAAATGAGCGCCAACTTGGCGCGCTGTTTATTGTGAAATTAATCCATCCGATCCGGTCCAGCTTTTTGTAGATCTGAAATTGAAAAGGAGAGATTTTGCATTTGACTCCCTTGGAATTTAGGTAAACGATATTTAGCCCCTAACAAATATGTCATCACCATTTCGCTTGAACTTTGGGTGCTCTTTCTCGTTGTAGTACAAAGACTATGTCTCCAAAGAAGAGTGTCGAGCTTCATCGGCTTCTCCTGGGAATGTAATTTTCTGTCCATTTTGCATACCCTTCTCCACAACCACTTCCAAGACCTTCTTCTCCTGTACAACCTTTTCGCCCTTGCATTGTGGGCAGCGGTCCTTGTCATTGATAGGGCATATGGTATAGGGTATAGTGGCATAGGTATAGGTATAGGTATAGTGGCATAGGGTATGTGGTATAGGTATATATAGGTATAGGGTATATAGGGCATAGGTATAGGCATAGTATAGGCATGTGGTATAGGGTATAGGCATGTGGTATAGGCATGTGGTATAGGGTATAGGTATGTGGTATGTGGCATAGGGTATGTGGTATAGTGGTATAGGTATAGGGTATAGGGTATAGGTATAGGGTATATATAGTGTATAGTATATAGGGTATTAGGTTTAGGGTTTATAATTTATTTATTTTTTCAAAAATAATATTTATTGACTCATATTTATTTTTTTGAGAGTAATTTAAAATAACTTTCATATTTTATATAAATAAAAATAATGGCATTATAAAATTAAAATTAATAAATATTTATGATTTATTTATTTTTTCAAAAATATCATAAATATTTATGATATTTTAATGTTTTTTAGTTTGTTATTTTGTTAATTAGTTCTAAAAATAAACAAAAATTACATTTTATTATCAGCAACGGAATATTTCCGTCGCTGATAAATAAAAAAATATTAAATTATCAGCGGCGGAAATATTCTGTCGGTGTTTAATAATAATAAAAAAAAAACATTTAATTTCACCGTCGGAAATATTCCGTCGGTGTAATATTTCAAAAAGAAAAATAAAAAATATTTTAATTTCACCGTCGGAATATTTCCGACGCTGATAAATAAAAAAATAAAAAAATGATATATTTTCACCGGCGGAATAATTCCGTCGCTGATAAAGATTTAGCGGCGGAATATTCCGTCGGTAAATCAACCGCCAAATTAGCGGCGGAAATAAACGAATATTCGAGGAATATTCGTTTTAGCGGCGGAATTTAGCGGCGGAATTAAATTCCGTCGCTAAATTTGACGCCAAAATAATTCCGACGCTAAAGTCTATATTCCGCCGCTATTTAGCGACGGAATATGTCCGTCGCTGTTAATTCCGTCGCTAAATGACCTTTTTCTGGTAGTGGACATCCCAGATCCCTCAACTACTCACCCTAGTAGAAAGGAAATTCTGCTGAAGCGAGCTAGGATCCTGCAAAGCTTGATCGATGTGCAAGATGAGCTGTTGGAGATGCCTGAGTCTCCCCACAAGGATGATAGGAGATCACAGAGAGTAGCACCATCCATCACTTCCCACAGACGAACTAACGGAGGTCCTAGACTATCTGGTGAACAATCGAGGATCGAGATGCCTCCTCCCTCCCATATTTCCATAGACCCTACTGGCGACCTAAGGGATAGGCTCAACCAGCAGAGGGAACAAGAGGCTGACTCATTTCAGAGAAGGCGGCTCGAAACTGATAGGGCTCAACGTAGGTCGCCCTCAAGGGGAGAAAGGTCCTTGTCCCGTCGGGAAAGGAAAAAGGTGACACCCCCACGAAATGAACGACATCGGACCCTTTCTAGAAGGGAGCCTCATAGGGAAGAGAGACAAAAGTCTAATTTTATCTCCCGTCAAAGAAGTGACCTGGATGCTATGGAGCTTCTCAATTTGAAATGAAGGTTGGATAACATTGAGGAGGATAGGAAGGAAACTGATGGGAAGGTCGAATGAAACTACAATACTCTTCGGCCGTTATCCCAGGATTTGCTCAACCGAAGGCCTCCCGTGAGTCTCAAATTGCCCACATTAGACAAGTATTCAGGCGCGACTAACGCCTTGAATCATATGCAGCATTTAGAGGCCACAATGTGCTTGGTCTCCTCTGAGGACGACATACTATGCAAGGCACTCACTAGTACCTTCACAGGTGCAGCACTAACTTGGTTTCGTGGCCTGACTACGAGCTGCATCACCTCATGGGAGCATATGAGGAAAAAATTATTGGATAGATTCTCTACGGCTGGGGCCCGCAAGAAGACTGTCACCGACCTAAATAATATGACTCAAGGTAAGACAGAAAGTACCATGAGTTATTTTACACGGTTTAAGGAGTTGGTCGACCAGATCGAGGAAGACCTCACAGACATGGAGGTCATAAATTGTTTCAGAAATGGAGTGTCCTCTCCTGATATGGACTACAAGCTCCAGGTTAGGAGGATGACCACAAGAAAGGAACTGTTCGAGAGGGCCTATAATGTGGCCATGACTGAGGAGAGAAAGGAAAGAAAGAAAGAAAGACAAGGGCTCAAAGAATTCTGAAGATGGTGAGTCGACGAAAGGAGGATCGGCGAAAAACAATGATAATAAGGGGAAAAACATGATTAGGGCGACAGAAAGGGTCCCCGAAAGGTTTACCCCACTTATAGTAAGTTGGAATGAGATTATGAACATAGTCGACCTAGTCCCCCCCAGCCCCAATGATTGCTCAAAATAAATTCAGAAGGGACAATAGCAGGTACTGCGAGTACCACAAGGACACTAAGCACACCACGAAAGAGTGCATGAGTCTGAAGAGGATCATCCGTAAGTGGGTGAAAGAAGGAAGGTTACACAGGTTTGTCAAGGGAGATCATTCTGCTGGTGGAGATCGACCTGCTAGAGGGGTGCCAGAGCCGAGGCAACCTAGGCTGACTTTGGGGGTGATCGCTGAAGAGACGAGCAACACAACCCTAAAACATAAAAAAATTCAATTGAACAAAGCTCCCTACGTGCCTCCAAGGAGTTGTGTTAGAGATAAGGTGATCATCTTCTATCCCTACGAGTTGGCTACCAGCATGACTGCTAGGGAACAAATTTTGGTGATTCCAGGGTTGATCAATGACTGCATGTTGAGTAGGATATTGGTCGACACGGGGGCCTGCAAAGATATCCTCTACTACAAGACCTTCCTCGACATGGAGTTAACAGATGTCAGATTGTCACCTTACGCATGTCGACTGGAAGGCTTCACCAATCACCGAGTTGATGCCAAGGGGAAGATCGAGCTGGAGGTTGATATTGGACAGCATCCTTTGAGGACAGTAGCCAAGGTAACATTTATTGTCATTGATGTCGTTAGTGATTACCATTCTATCTTGGGTATACCTGGGTAGGTCGCGCTAGGAATGGTTTTTTCAATTCCCTACTAGAGAGTTAAGTTTCCCACCATGTTGGGTATGGGGTGAGTACTTAGCACGGCCAGAGAATACCTGGATCATGTCCTACGATTCAAAAAGAAGAGAGAGGTAGAAATTGATACTCCTGAAGCGAGCTTGAAGCTCTCTAAATCGGTCACCACCACTTCCAGACTATCGACGATCCGATGTGTTGAAGAGATGACATAGCCCTCACATGACCACGTCATGACTGAGCCAACACCTCACTCTGAAAATAATGGGGTCGCAGCAGATGTAGTTATGGTCGACCAGATCGTCATGGGCGACCTAAGCTTTCAAGTCAACCATAACTCGGGGGCCACCAGTGGGGAAATTGCTGCCGATCTAGATGGCATGATTGAGGCAGAAGCTCCACACTTGGGAGCTGAGGAAAGGAGAAGAGTTAGAGAGATTATCATCGAGACCCTACAGTTCAGAGATGGCCCAGAGCTGGAACCTGTTGACGAGCTGGAGGAAATAGTAGCTAATCCTTCCTACCCCGAGCAGCTCATCAAAATAAGGAGACAACTATCACCAGAGGAGAGATCGGAGATAATTGGCTTATTGAAGGAAAGTGTTGACGTCTTTGCTTGGCGGGTAGAAGACATGAGGGAAATCAAAGAGGAGGTCGATGTACATCGTATGGAGGTCAACCGCCCCATCAAATTCAAAAGCCAGCGACTAAGAATCTTTGATGCATACAAGGAGATTGCCATCAAACAAGAGGTAACCAAACTCCTTAGTGCTGGTATTATCAAGGAGGCTTCCTACACTACCTGGATAGCTAACATAGTGATGTTCAAGAAAGCAAATGGCAAGTGGAGAATGTGTGTCGACTTCACCGACCTGAATGTAGCTTGCCCAAAAGATAGCTATCCACTTCCAAGGATCGACAAGCTGGTAGACTCGATAGCCGAACATGCCACCCTCAGTTTCCTCAACGCCTATTCGGGGTACCATCAAATCAAGATGCATGAGGATGACATAGAAAAAACCGCTTTTCCAAGCTGCTGGAGGGGTATACTGCTATACAAAAATGCCCTTCGGGCTGAAGAATGATAGAGCTACCTATCAATGGATGGTGAATAAGGTCTTTGCTTCTCAGATTGGCCGAAACATGGAGGCCTACATCGATGACATAGTCATCAAAACCAAGGCTGGTCTTCATGTGATCGACCTAAGGGAAACGTTCGCCAATCTACGAGCATACGACATGAATCTAAACCCGAGCAAGTGTGTCTTTGGGGTAGCTGTTGGCAAGTTTTTGGGGTTCATGGTGTCTCAAAGGGGTATTAAAGCAAATCTAGAAAAAATAAAGGCTTTGGTAGAGATACAAGAGCCAACATGCATTAAGGAGGTGAAACGACTGAATGGTAAGGTGGCAGCATTGGGTCGCTTCATAGACAAGTCGGCAGAAAGATCTCTCCATTTCTTAAAAACTTTCAGGGGGACGAAAAACATTGAATGACGACCGAATGTTCATCGTCGTTCCAACAGCTTAAGGAGTACCTTGCTTCTCCCCCATTGGTGAGTTTCCCGGTCCAAGGAGAGAGCCTCTACGTCTATCTTTCAGCCGGAGATTGGCAGTGTTGGTCAGAGAGGAAGGTGGGCTTCAGAAGCCAATTTATTATGAGAGCAAGGCTTTGTCCGATGTAGAAGGAAGATACTACAATGCTGATAAGGTGGCCTATGACTTGGTGATTGCAGCTAGAAAATTGCTCTGTTGAGGAAGATATTGCACAAGCCAAAAAGTTTAGGTCGATTGCTAAACTGGTCCATCGAACTAACAGAATTTGACATTGAGTACAGACCTCGAAAAGCCTTGAAAGCTCAACCTTTGGCAGACTTTTTGGTCGAGCTAACATTCACCAAAGAAGATAGACAAGAGAGCGCCCCAAAAAGAGCTTGAAAGGGAAAGAACAGTTGAACCAGCAGGCAGTCAGTTTGCCCAATGATTGATGGAAGGTTTACTCAGACGGGTCTGCTACTAAGAACGTCAGTGGAGCTGGAATTGTATTGATCGAACCAGAAACGGGTAAAGTCTATGAAGAAGCTCTTAGGTTCAAATTCCATGCCTCCAATAACCAGGCTGAATATGAGGCCTTGATTGAAGCAGTTGAGTACGCTAGATGTTTTGGGGCGACCAAGATCGTAGCTCACTGTGACTCTCAAGATCAAATGTCAACCACCATATCTTGTCACGTGACTACTTATCAGACAAGATCTGCAAGGATCTTGAAAAGGTCACAGATGTCCTAATTACCTTATTTACAGCTGGTGCCTGATCAGCTTTTCCTGCAACTACTGTACCAAGGACAAAAGTGGTTATTGTGGACCAATGGAAAAGCACCAGTACAGTCCTTGCAACAGCTGTATCCAACGACAATTTCCTTGGTGCTGGGGTATAAATACCCCTAATCTTCAACACTTGAAGATTGCTTGAGAAATTGATTTGCTGTGAGTTCATAAGAAGCTGAAGCTCTGCCCAGAAAATTCTTAGTCCTTTGAATCTTCATCTTCTACTTCAAGAAAAATATCCCAACCCAGAAATCAAGCCTTTTACACATCAAGAATCATTGAGCTCTACATCTCTTAGATTCAAAGATCCTTGATCTTGTAAACACCAGTGTTCTAAAAGACCCCGCCTAAGGGCGCCTAGACCCCACCTAGGCGCTAGGCCCCTCTCCAATGCCTAGTTCTAAGCCCCGCCTAGGTCCCGACTAATCCTGACTAGTCCCCGCCTAGGCGCTAGGCCCGGCTCCGCCGCCTAGCAACCGCCTAGCGCTTTTTAGAACCTTGGTAAGCACACACACACCTCACTTGTTTAATCACATAGATTATCCATTTGAGATACACCGATTATAGTCTAGGATTTGTTCTTCATAGAATAGAATTTAAATCTAAGTATTGTACTTTGTACTTTGTAATCTTTTATACTCAATATAAAATCACTCTTAGAAAATCCAAGACCAACCATCTTGGTAGTGGACGCAGATCGTTTATCGATTGAACCACTCCAAATATTGTGTTCTTACATTTCTGCATTTATTATTTCTTGTGCTTATTAATTTTCTATCTTTTTCTCTGTTTGATCTTATTTGTAGTTATCCATTATTGAGAATTGTGTTTGGAGTTAACTTTGTCAAAACCTCACTTTTATGTTTGTAAACCACTCTCTCAAAACCGCACTATAAACCGCTTTACAAACTGTAAGTGCTCCAATTTGAGCTTGTTAGTATTTTCGTTAGAAAATTAACGAAAGTTATAACATTTCTAACAATTCCTAACAATCCTAACATTTCTAACAAAGTAAGGGCAAAATGGGCATTGCTATTTAAAGATAAACCTTCAAAGGAATCTTAAAAAGCAAAAGAATTAAGAAAATCCCGAAACAGCAAGTTGAAAAACATTTTCTGCTAATATTTTTGAATTTTATTCCTTGTGTCCAAAGCCTGGAGCTGCATTTAATGAACAGTGCACGCCACCAATCCCATCCGCGCGGACATGATTGTAAAATTCAGAGGGCTATAAATTGAGCCCTCCAGTCACAAAAATAAAAAGCAACAACACAATTTGCACTGAACCTCTGGCGAAATATAGAGAGAAAACAGTGAGAATTCACTTGAATTGTCACCATTTTCTCTTGAATCTTTCCCAACTCACACTCACTCTCAAATTCAAACCCTAAACACATTCAAGCCTCAAACACTCATATATTCAAGCCAAAGCCTCAAAATACAAAGAAGATAGGTATAATCTCCCTCTTCTTACCCTAAATCTCTCATCCATGCATGCATCTTCAAACTACAAAATGTAGTTCATCCTTCTTCTTGTATTAGATCCAAGAAGATCACCATGGAAGTCCATCTCCATGGATGATCTTCTACAAGGATCAACATTTTCTTTAATGTGTTCTTGTTTTCTTGCAAATGCATTTTCAAAACCCTAAAAACCATTTTCAAGCATCAAATCTCATTTTCAAAGGATAAAAATCCCCTTCCCAAGCAAATGAAGTGCTTAGTCCTAATGTACCCCAAGGATGGTTTGGTATAGTTGATTCACCACTAAAATGTCAAGTGATCACTAACCAAAACCTAGGGAAATGGGGACAAGCATGGATGCAAAACTCCCCTTAAAATCATATTTTCTTTCTTGAGAAGTTGCTGTCCAGTAGCAATTTTCTCAGACCTCAGTCCATGGTCTAATTTTTTGGACACAGATAAATGTGGAATTTGGTGTTGACTACAAAACACTTTTTGTAGCCAACATCCAGATCTTTCCATACATATTTTTACTTTATTTTTTGGGTGAGTAAAACTCCTCTTTTCAAATTTTATTTCAGAGGCTAGTTCATCAGCTTCTGGGAATCCAGATCTCATATCTGAGGTTTCCAGAAGGTTTTGACCCCTCAAATCTTCTCCAAAATGGAAAATTCCTTCTCACAAATCTTATTTAAGGTGTCTGGAACAACTTTCATTCTCTGAGTTTATCCAGATTATGAAGTTTTAAGACCCTTGAATCCATTTCAAAATCAAAGGTCCACTGCCTAAAAGAAAAATCGAACCTAAGGACCGAGCCTGTCATGTTCGTTTTGATGCGATAGCCATGTGAATAGTGAACCGAGCCAGCCACTAAGTCAAGATCAGGTCAAGAGTTCGGCATGACCTCTCTTTACCTTGCTTGCGCAAGGGATCTGTGACGTTAGGCGTTGGCTGGTCATATTGTCATGGCTGACGTATCAAAGGCGTGATGACATGGTGTCATGTGAGCATGTATGTATATCCGGGACGGAACATCGTCTGGGTGTAACTTCGGAAATCAAGATCATGTCAAGATTTTAGCATGACCTTTCATCGCTTTGCTTGCGCAAGGGATCTTGAGTTCCGAGCCTTGACTCAGAAAAATGGCCGGCATGGTATATGTTTCCAGGCTGTATGACACGGACTGGGTAAAAACCAACCGAGTCTGGACAGAGTGTGACTCAAGACTCAAACGTGCAGGGTTGACGCTTGGCTAGGATGGGATGTTTGGAATGATCCCGTGCGCGTCCAAGAGGCCTAGGAAGACCTAACGGACTGCAACTGAGACCACTCCGGTTAAGGGTTGTAGTGTGCAGTGTATCCGAGGCAAAGAAGTGCGCGTAGCGTGCGGTGTAACCGAGGCAAAGAAGCGAGTAGTGTGCGGTGTAACCGAGGCAAGAAGGCGAGTAGTGTGCGGTCTCTAAAATTCTTTTTCTCGAGTAAAAAAGTTTTTGAAGAATTTTAAATGTATGCACAGATGTATATTGATGCATTTTTTTGTATTTTTATTTTTTTTTGTAAAATAAAAACGAAGCACGTGCACACACACACAACAGTTAAAGGAAGGGGTAAAATGAAAGTTTGACCCTCATCATCGTTTTAAAAATCTTTTGTTTTGTTTAAAAAGATTTTAAAACAAAAGTCTCCCCAGCGGAGTCGCCAACTGAAATTACCCGGATCCGAGAAGGCTTCGCAGCCCCGGCATCTGGCATCTTTCGCGTTGGAGCGGTGTCTCGCCGTTTTGTTTTCGCATTTTGTAGAGTCGCCACGCCGTTTTTATTAAGCCCAAAACATTGAAAAAGGGCATCAGTTTAAAGATAATTTTAAACTGTTTTTGTGTGATGAGATTTTGAGTTCGGAGGTCAGATGACTCCTCGGGAAGAGAATATTAGAATATTAGAGCTCACCCGAGTCGCCTCGTAAAACGAGTCTTTCGGATACCCCTAATATCCTTTAAATGTTGTGTGTGTGTGTGTGTGTGCTTTTAAAAATGCATGTCAGACGGATGTCTACATTGTATGCTATGTATGGAAATGTATTGAAATAGTAATGGAAGGAAGCCTTACCAATGTTGGTTCGTGTCTCGCCTTCCGTCTTCCGCCGGGAATAAGTGTTTGAGGTCGAAGTAGCTGTTCCTGCATGGATCTGGATTGCTTTGGGAGGGGCCGGTTGTCCGCGGACGCAGTTTCGGCGTGAGTTGATGTTGCAGGCTGCGTTCGGTCAGAGGTTCGGCGTGCGTGGGGATCGTCGGGATCACTCGGGCAGAGGTTCGGCGTGCGTTGAGATGGCAGGAGTCACTCGGGCAGAGTTTTGGCGTGGTTTGGGATCACCGGTTTGACTCGGAAAGAGCCGAGACACCGTGGAAAGACCAGGCAAGGCCTCGGAGTACCACGAGGGGCCTCAGAGTACCTCGAGAGTGCCTCGGGGCAGCGCGGGAGCGTCGCGGGAGCGCTCGGGGAGGCTTCTGAGCACCACAAGGGGGCTCGGAAGGCCTCGGAAGGATCCGAAAGGGGCCGGGAATGCCTCGGAAGGACTTAGAGGGGAAGCCAGAAGGCCTAGGGAGGAAGAGAGAAGTGGGAGGTGTGTGAAAATGAGGAGGGGGAGCCCTCTATTTATAGTGCCAGATTAGGTGCAAAGAGGTCCGTACGGACCTCCCTGGTAATCCAGTTTTTTGGTTTTCCTCGATTTGAGGGAATATGTGATGATGGTGAATATTCTGTAATTATGGTGTCCCCTGAGCAATAAGGTCCGTACGGACCATCTTGCATGCAAAGAGGTCCGTACGGACCATCTAAGCAAGAGGGTAATCATTTTCCCCGGGATTTGAGGGAATATTGTGGACTTTAAGAAGATTCAGTAATTATTAAAGCAAAGAGGTCCGTACGGACCATTATTGCTTTTCCAATTTCCTGAAAATTCCCAAAAGGTCCTTTTGTCCCTTTTTATCCAGAAAGGCTCCTCCCTTGGTTTGGCTGGGGGTTTAGAGAGGGTTTTGAGTGAGAGGGGTCGTCGAGACTGCGTTGATGAGTCTGCGGTGCTTCCCGTGTGCTTGAAAGGGGGTGATCCAGATTGGGGTACTTACAGGGAGGTCTACCCCAACTTGCACTTGGGCCTCAGGATTCGATGCATCAACAGGAACGCTTTTTGTATCATGCTCTACTGCTTCAAGAACATTCTGGGCCTTTTTCTTTAATTGCTATGCTTGACGAGGGACTGAACTTGCTTTCATATTGATCTTGTAGCATTCTTTAGAGACTTGCTGATTTCCCTTCAACTTGGCCACACCCCAAGGTGTTGGAAACTTGACGCACTGTTGATAGGTTGACGGTACGGCCTTCATGTTGTGGATCCAGGGTCTTCCCAAAATGACATTGTACGAGGAAGAACACTCAATCACACAGAACCTTTCCATAGAATTTATACCCTCCAAATAAATAGGCAACTTGATTTCTCCGACTGTTTGCTTCACTTAACCACTGAACCCTACCAGTACGGACGAGTTCTTCACAACTTCGGACAAAGGAATACTTATATCTTCAAAGGAATCAGTGAAGATTATGTTGACTGAGCTGCCGCCATCAATCAGAATCCTCTTGACCATACAATTAGCAATCTGCACCTGAACAACTAGACCATCATGATGAGGGTCCAACGTGTTGTCCTTATCTTCATCTTCAAAGGAAATAATATGACCATCTGTGAAGTCACGATGCCTTGAAGGCAATTCTGATTGATCCTCCTTAGAACTTTTGGCATGACGCTTGGCTGCAGAGTAAGTTGTGCCACAAATATGAGACCCACCTGAAATAACATTTACTACCTTGGTGGCTGGAGGAGGTGCAACTTTCTGTCCGGGATCGCTCCCCGAATCGTGCTCTTTAGACTCACTTCTGACCCTCTTCTTGCCCAACAAATCCTTAAGAAGACCCTTGGACAATAAATGAGCAATTTCCTTCCTCAAGGCAAAACAATTCTCGGTGGTATGCCCAAAATCCTCATGAAATGCGCACCACTTGGACTTGTCCTTCCAAGTTGTTGACCGGTCGTTCTTCTTGGGCCACCTTGCTTTATCTCCAAGATTTCCCATGGCGCACAAGATTCCCGCAATGTCCATAGAAAAGCAAGTATCTCGAAATTTTTGGATAATCATTATCATCTCCTCTTGATCATCATCTACAACATGAATTCTAGAAGATTCGTATTTAACAGGGGTTTGCCCCGTTGGACTTATAGTGATGGGAATCCGATTTTTTGTCGAAGGCTCAAATAGAGGAAGTAGGAGTCCTCCCGCTGACTTCCCCATCGCCAAGCCGTCTTCCTCCAATCCGATGAAAGGCAAGGCCCCGGTTCCCGATTTCTTTAAGTTGTTTTGCAGGGTCATCACCAACTCGTTATAGAACACCGAGCTCTTCTTCAAGCCTATACGGAATGCTTCCGTAGCGGTGGACACATCCAAGTTGGGTATAGTCATTTTGCCTCCTTGTTAAACCTGTGCAAATATTCTTTAAGATTTTCGTTAGGCTGTTGCACAATTATATAAAGATCACTAGTCAACTTGTCAAATGCCCTATTGCATGAAAATTGATTAATGAACATATTGACAAATTGACCATAAGAAGAAATAGAGTTTAGAGGAAGCCCTGTTAGCCATTTTAAGGCCGGTCCTGACAAGGTTGAGCCAAAGCCCCTGCAAAAACATGCTTCTTTAAAAATAGGGGGGATACTTATGATATCCATTGATTCCTGATACAAAGAATACATGCTCGCCGGTCGTAAGCATTTCTCCATCATAGTTTTTCATATGAGGGACTGAAAATTTCTTTGGGATCTCTACACTAGCTATTGCTGGAACAAAACGAGATTCATTATAGCAAGTTGGAGAAACTTGGTGATATGGAAAGTTGACTCCAGGTACGCTTCGAAGCAACTCCTTAATGGTTTGCATTTCTTTAACAAGTTGGTTCTCTGCGAAAAGAGGAACATTATTAAACTGAGGTGCGAAAGTATCGAAAGTATTAAATAAACTCCCCGTTTGCCCCATTTGAGGGTGTAGCATAGGTGTAGCAAGATGACAGCCGCAGTTGGCTAGCCGGTAGGCCGAATCTTGGTTGCTTGATTGGAATGGACGCCACGATCGTGCTTTCGCCGGGGCAAGGTGTTGGACATAGGGATATCCCCAGCATGGCTTGGTCCTGTACCTGCACCAAACAGAGATCTAGGAAGTAAAGGTGAAAATGGAGTAGATACTTGGTTTTCGACTTGCTTCCCTTTACGCAAGGCATCGATGGCATTGATCATCATGGTGTTTGTATGCTCCTGAGCGTCCAATCGGTCATTCACTTTCTTCAACATATCGGCCATGTTGGACAGTATCTCCAAATTGACAGCTTCTGCATTCGAAGGTGGATTACCTTGGATGCCGGAAGCAGGAAGTGACCGACTCCTCTCAGCTTGACTGCCGGACGATGGATTAACCATTTCTACGCAAATAATCAAAGTTTCCCATAGACGGCGCCAAATTGTTTTGGTCAAATTTCAACAAGTGTGTTCCGATGAGAAGAAAAGTGACTAAAGTGATATGAATCTAGGTACAATGATTATCAGGTTTATTAGAAATGGACACAAGATGTTTGTTGACTAGGGAAAGCCCTTGAACAACTTGTTCGCCGGCATAAAACCCCGGGAGGTTTTGGTACCTGCCTTGACCGGAAGTTTACTAAGTGTTTTTGGTGATTACAATGCTAAGAGCGTATTCAAAGGGAGCTTAGGCTAGTGTCAACGTGTGTGCCAAATATAGTGTTTGATCCCTTTTATACCTCAAATAACGACTAATTCTCAGAGAGAAAAGATAGGCCTAAAATCTCGGAAGTAATGCTGATCTTGTTGAGATATATTTGCCATTTGTTGTTGAGGGAGGAGATAACGATCTGTTGCCGAGGAAACGTCTTTGAATTGGTCTTCACTTCTTTTGACACGTTCCCTGAAAAATAGGGTTAACGTAACTATGTTCCAACCTGCAGAAGATCAAGTTGTAATAGAATCAACTCAAGTTCGTTAGTACCAAGTTGTTTGATGCAAGTTGTAAACATGTTGACTTAAAAACGTAGGGCCCAACAAAAACCACGTTTTTCAACCAAACACGAACCAAATAAACTCAAAACACCCTTCCAAACACTAAACCGTATCCCGTATACGTCAACCGAGCCAAAAGAGTCAACCCCTAGCCTTAGGTAACACTCTCTCTCCCTAAACACTCATTTCGTCTCGGTTTACGCGTCAAACGCTACAACCGCTTCGGTCGAAAATCATTGAAATGTAGACGTCACACTGTCTACGGGGTCCGATACGTTTTACCCCAAGATCCTCTTCTCTCCCGTAAGAGAAGTAATCTCGGGTTAAAACGGCGTTCCGGCCCCGTTCTTTTCTTTTATGTCATTTACAGTCTGTATCGTTTGATCCGTCGATTCGCAACTTTACAGTCCGAACCGTTTGGTTCGTGATAGTCATTTACAAAGTCCGGATCATTTGATCCGTTGATATTGTCATTTAAATTACGCAACTTTACAAGTTCGAGCCGTTTGGCTCGTTGATCGCACCTTTAATGTCCGGATCGTTTGATTCCGTTGATACCGCATTTTAAATACTGTCATTTACAAGTCCGAGCCATTTGGCTCGTGATAGTATTTACTTATCAAAGTCCGAGTCGCAAAATGATTCGTTGATCGCATCTCATTTAATGCTTTTTTCCATAAAATCGCTAACAATGTAATGCCCGGTTCAAAACTGGAGTCCGTCATTCGAACTCTCTTTCAAAATACGCAAAAGTGACATTTGGCATCCAAACGATCATTTTTAAACTCAAAACCCGACGTTTGACATTCAAACGCTCTTTTCTTAAAAGTCAACATTTGACACTTAAGCTAAAGATTCAAACTCGTCACTCGTACCTCTTTTCCTAAAAAACTCCAAAACCGACGTTTGTCATTCAAACGCTCGCTTTTTCCAAGAATCATAAAATAAGCATTCGACATTCAAATCAAGATTAAGCTTGTCATTCAAGCCCCCATTTTCAAAATGCAAACACACACACAATTTCGACAAAAGGTAGAAAGACTCGTCATACGAGGCATTTTGGGTGATCTCAAAATACTCTTCCCGAAACGTAACGTGACCTCCGAACCTAACAATCTCCGGTACTAAAAGCCATTTCCAAAGTTTGGGCTCAAAATAAAAAACGACACTTTTTCAAAGCCATTTCCAAAGTTTGGGCTCAAAATACAAAATGACACTTTTCCAAGCCATTTCCAAAGTTTGGGCTCAAAATACAAAACGACACTTTTTCCAAGCCATTTTCAATGTTTGGGCTCAAAATACAAAACCGCGTGGCGACTCCTCTCCTTCCCGAAAGCGAGGTCCCAAACTTCCGCAAAAGACAACCGCTCGTGCGCAGCCCCGCGCGATCCGGGTAATTTCAGTTGGCGACTCCGCTGGGGACATAGATACTTTTTCAAAACTGCCGTCGTTTTCAAAAAGCATTCCGTGGGTCAAACTTTCTTTTACCCTTCCTCATTTTTGTGTGTGTTGTTCAAAACCTCGAACGGTTTTCAAAAAAAATGTGTTGCATTTTTCATCTAAAATCATAACATGTTCGTGCATTCCCGTTCATACTTGATTTTCATGTTACATTTTGAACTGCGCATAAATTCTTTAAAACACATTCTGAAAATCTATATTTTACTCAGAAAAAGAATTTAGTGACCGCACACTACTTGCACTGCTGCCTCGGTACACCGCAGGCTACGTGCACTTGCTACCTCGGTACACTGCATACTACGACCCGTAACCCGGGATGACCGTTCAGTTGCAGCTCGGTTGGTCTGCCAGACACCTTTTGAGCGCGCACGGGGTCATCCCAAACAGCCCATCCTAGCCCGTGTAAGCCATGCACTCTTTGTGTCACACTTCGTCCAAGACCCCGATTGGTTTCAGCTTAGTACGTGTCATAAAGTCCAAGAGTATGTTTTTTACGCCGGTTTCCCTCACAAGTCAAACTGAAAAGTTGAGACCAAAGGTCGTTCCCGACCCGAAGTCTTAAACCTTTCAGCTTTGACTTTGACGCGGAGCCCTGTCGAAAAACATACCCGAAGGTTCAATGTGACACCATGTCACCAGACCCTCAACGTATGCACCGTACCAACCACAACTTGGCCAACGCCAAAAGCTAAGGCCCCTCGCGCAAGCGAGTCAGGAGAGGTCATGCCGAAATTTCGGCACGATTTCTGCCTTAACTTAAGGACGTTGACTTAGACCGTGGCCCGCGTGTTACATACGTTGAAGTTTACGTGACCAAATACCCTTTTCGAAGCCTAAACCCTGCCTTTCGTTCCCTGCAGCGAGCAGAAAGTGGTTCAGAATTCCGGGTCAGTGCCTCGACAGAGTCACAGTTACGGCAGCGTCAGACAGTTCTTTGGTTCCCTCAGTTCCTTCAGCCAGACTCTCCGACATGTCAAGCTCACCGAGAAATCGTGACGAGAACGGAATCCCGCCACCGGTAACAGATATGACATTGGAAAAAGCCATCCGGGCTTGTGAGGTTCACAAAAGGTAGAAAGAAGATCAGCAAAATTTCGCAGTACAGCTTATGAATGAGCGAGGGATAGCAGCTATCCCCCAGCCAGACGGTACTTTCGTCCTGATCGAGGATGACGAGCCTCCCCGATCAACTCCTCAAACCTTCAACCAGGTTCCTCCCCCACCAACTTACGGGATGTCTTCGAACCAAGGAAACAGCCGACAAAGGCTTCATGTTGCCACCTCTCAAGGCACCCTTGTCATATATGGCCAAGCCAGTACTACTCCATTCACTCAGTACAACCAGCGCACCGCTGGACCATCTCAAAAAGATGTCAATATCCTCCAATACCCTCCAGGGTTCAACCCATTGCCTATACACGAACCCCAAAACACCAGGGACAAACCCCGATACAGTCCAGAAAAGGCCCCCCATATATCCACATATATCAAGCCTCCCACCTCCAATTACTGCAGCTCATATGGCAGTACCCGGCGCCGAGCCACAAAGTCCACCACTGGACCCAGCCCTAGCCTGGATGGTCGAACGGATAAAAGACCTGAAAGCCAGCATAGACAGCTCAAAGCAAGAAACGCTCAGATCCACAGATCCGGGAATGGTCACGCCTCTCCCTGCCAAGTTCAGAATGCCGGAGATGGACCGATTCGACAGAACAGAATGTCCACAGACGCATGTTGACACCTACGTTCTCGGCATGAGAACGAAAGGAGCAACCCTTCAGCAAATGGCCGATCACTTCCATCATACGCTCAAGAGTTCAGCGTTACGATGGTTCCTAAGGGTCAAGCCTGCAGATCGCCATACCTGGGATCAGATCAGTAATATCTTCCTAGAGCGGTATAGATCCAACCTAGAGTGGGAAACAAGTCGTGAGGACTTAATCACCACCGAGCAGAAAACAAATGAAAGCATAGGAGAATTCTACAAGAGGTGGAGTTGGAAACTCTCCGAGATTATGGAGCCACTTTCTAAGGATGAACAGATGCGGATCTTCAAGTCCTGCTTGAGGCCGTCCATCAGAACGCTCATCAGCCATCACTTCTTCCCAGATCTCCGAGCCATGGTCAATGCCGGCTCACAGTTCGAAAAGGATCTCAAGGAAAAACTGGGTCACGCATGCGGCCGTGCATACTGGTCGACAGCTACATTCAATCCCGCACCGGCCCCCGGCAAAGGCAAAGATACGTCCGTCAACTACATCCATCAGGGACAACAGTCAGGCAACAGAAACCCAGTTCCACAAAGCAACAACTCCACCTCGAAGCAGCCTTCCATACACTTCGACAAGTTGGACATGCCGCTGAGTAAGATGCTGAAAGGGTTGATCAAAGAAGGCCTCCTCAAGCCTGTTGAGAATTACAAACCCAAGAATCCAGTGGTCAACGCTGATAAAAGCAAATACTGTGCCTTCCACCAGTATCATGGACACACCACTGATAACATCGTGGGGTTAC
This sequence comes from Adenophora triphylla var. japonica, assembly GCA_022495995.1. Taxonomy (NCBI): domain Eukaryota; kingdom Viridiplantae; phylum Streptophyta; class Magnoliopsida; order Asterales; family Campanulaceae; genus Adenophora; species Adenophora triphylla. The sequence continues at coordinate 36,066 of JAFEMH010002835.1, forward strand.
GATACGAAATCCAGAATTTGATAGAGGAAGGAAAATTGAAGCGTCCCCGTGGACCTAATATAGTCGGAAACCCTTTTCCGAACAACAACAGTGTAAACTCCATCGAGTGGGTGCCAAAGAAGATTGCCGCAGAGCCAGTTCCTCTGCCTCTTCCAGCCATGTCCTCATCAAACGTCCACATCAGTTACGATGTTTGTGACTGCTCCGAATACCTTGAGTACGAGTTCTAAGACATGATCGGGGGTGATTCTCCCAGAAAGCAGAAGAAAAAGTCTTCTCAATAGAAACTGAAAGAAAGATATGAAGCTGGAGACACCAGCGTGGGTACACTCGGAGAGCCATCCGAGAAGTTCGATTACTACGTACTCTACTCCAGCCATTCCTCCCTTTCTCCAGGCCACGCAGCTTTAGAGCAGACAGGGGTGGGAAAGCCGAAAAATCCTGCTGACGCCAAAGTTCAGGCCTCAGGACACCGAAATACCTCAAATCTTGGCAACCTTACCGCCAGCTAGAAGCCTAATCCCCCGCGGGATCAGCCAAGGTTCAATTTGCCCAACTTCAGAGCACGGGCCGGCAAAGGAAAGTCAAAGTCAACTTGGCACTCGCACTCAATCAACGTGCTGACCAAGGGCGGCCACCGCCACAAGCTACCTCGACACAATCCCGAGGCACCACCAAAAGCTTTGCCTCTCAAAAGGAAGACAGGAAACGGATGGCTTGATGACTCTCCCTCTCCGGAAAGAGATCAGATATACGATTCCCGACTGTATGGCAATATGCTCACCTTCTGTGATGAAGACCTGTCGAAAGGGGCCTCGGGGCACAATGAAGCTCTGTACATCACTCTCCGGCTCAACACCATCTCTCTCCCCGGGGTATTGGTAGACAATAGATTAGCAGTCAACGTCCTCCCTCTCAGCATGATGTGAGCCCTACACATCGACGAAGGCCACATGATCCCATCTGCCCGAACTATAAAAGCCTACGACAGCACGTCTCGTCCCATCCTGGGGACGGTGACTCTGGAGCTCTAGTTCGAAACCTAAATGGTGCCAGCAAAATTCCACGTGATAGACATTCCGTCCGAATTCACAGCTCTGTTGGGACGCCCATGGCTACACCACATGAAATCCATAGCTTCCACTCTCCATCAGTGAGTCAAGTTCATTAACCGGTAAGGAGATCTTGAAGTCATCAGAGGGGACAACTTCCTCATAGGCAACGAAGCCGAGACAACAGCCAAGCATGCTCGCAGCCAGGCACTGGGGTTACCTCTTTCAAGCCGACCAAGGGACTGTCGGGGTAAACCTCATCAGAACCCCTCAGAGTCCGGACGTACTAACTATGTCAACGTCCTCGAACAGGCAGATCCTGAAGCAGTCAAGTTCATCAAGTTCAACTGCCATTTCCAAAACTTGGACGCAGACTGGAAAGAAACCCTGAGCATCGCGATGATGCGGGCACACAAACCCCCTGTCTTCGGTCGAAGATTTGTCAGCATCCTTCAAGCCAACTCTCTGGCCCCGCCCGACGAAGAAACCTTCGTGATAAAGGTCAACAAGCATTGTCACACTCGTGATGAATGCATGGCAGTCGTATGGGATGTCCTACACGAGGAATTTCCCGCCAAGCCCCTCTTCTCAAGCGAAAGACATGATGTTTTTCTAGCAGCTCCAGCTTTAAAGCAGGACGCGAGACGTCCTTACGTCTGGGTTGAGCCGTCAGACGACAAAAAATCAGGACTCTCCGGAGTTGAAGACGCAGCGGATCCGTAGGAAGATCCCTACATACATATGCTCAGTTTCGAGGACGGCACCAGTTCCGATGAAGTCACCTACGATGAGGGCTCCAATACCATGGAAATTGTCAAGCTCAATATCCAGTACAGGCAGTTATCCGGCGAATGGAAACAACTGGTTGACACGACAAAGAACCCCTCTGATCAAGTAACTGACGACGACTTCGTCAATATTATCTTTTCCAGATATCCCGATGATGCTAAGGATCCGGTCCTTATTATCAGATTCTGCAATGCCAAAGTTACCATCGACGATTGCCTTCTCATGGTAAACGAGGCCCTGGCCAAACGAGCTCAAAGCTCATCATCACTTCCAACTACCAGCCCTAGTGGCAACCGGCCGGTGCCGTCAGTTAAGCTTGCAGCCAAGAGCGCCGCCAAGTCAAGGGCATCAGTAAAGGAGACAAAGCTCCTCACCCTGCTACAAATCAGATCAACCTCAGGAATGCTTCCAACAGCCACCCTGAAAACATCTGTGAGAGTCTTCCCCGCAAGACACATGAAGCTTTCGAAGAAGGGAATGATCACCTCAGCATCAACATGCTCAAATTCGACCCTGCTCCCAGCCATCATGGCCACGAATTCAGGCATCCCGCCAGCAAACTACTAGCTCTGATAGATCTGGCTATCCAGCGAGATCACGAAACCATCAACATAGCAGAATGCAATACCCCCGTGGGTTTAATCAAACAGATATGGGCAAACTTCTTGATAACTGAGATCAGGGAAGGTCGCATGGAATGTCCCAGCACGACTTCCTTCGTCAATATAATCTAAGTGTTTCCGCCATTCGGGGATTTGGATGTGATTACAGTTTTAGACACCAGTCAGATGACACGCACCTATGGAGACTGTTTAGCTCTCACAAGGAAAGCCCTCCTGGAACTAGCTGCTCAAGAGAACCGTCTCTAGGACGAGAACCAAGCTCAGAAGACTCACAGGGACCAAGCCCTTAAAGCGTCACAAGCAGTTTCAGACAGCAAACTAGAGGCCACTCTAGACCAGTTCGACCTCAAAGGTTTTGCCCACGGCGACTTCCTGGACTACCATCACTTCTCATCAAACCCCCTCTGGCAAGGGAGGGCGGTCAACGGTCCCGATGACCTAGGAAATGGAATGGCACAGTACAAGGAATACCTAGCCAAACAGTATGAAGAGTACAAGCACTTATCTCCCCGAGAAAAGCAAGTCCTATGTGAAAGCGATGACGAAGACGAAGAAACCATTCCCTTCCAAGCTGGTTGAGAAGTCAACAAAACCGGAATCCCAAGGGTCCTGGGAGGATGGGAGCGGATCATTTCCGCTCTCAAGTTAAAAGGCCAACTGAAGGAGGAAGGTCTATTCAAAAAGAAAAGAAAAATGGAAATACATCTCCAGCAGCTACTCAGGGAGATTCCACAGACTACGGCATTCGTTTACAGAAACGATCAACTGGGACAGCAGCCAGTTACATGGGCAGATGTTCGGGAAGCCGTGTACTCACCTTTCGACATACCCGCCACTCAGTTAAAGCAGAAGAAAAAGCTTTCCCCGATGGAAGTTTATCTAGAATGCTGCATACAGCTCATGGAAGTACTGGCTATTCTCACGTGGGAAGAAACGCAGGCGCTAACTCTCGACGTAGGCTCTACTGAAAGAGAGCTGATCTGGGCTAAAAGTGGAGGAAAATTAGCAAACCATGACTATCGCCTAACCCAACTCCAGAATGCCCTGAGCATGCTCAGCAAAAAGGAAAGAAGTGCGGTATACCATGAAGAGATCAAAGAGACCGTTCGCTTGAACCAAGAACTTTCTAACCTCCCCTGGAGGATCAGCAATGCACAATTCAGTTCTGGTAACCACTGCTGTGCATTGACGTTCGAACAGCTGTGGTGAACCATAGACTCCCTCCCCGCGGAGACACCCAAACCACTATCATGGGACAGAATCCGAAAAGCTGTCGAAGCCCCCGGGAATGCGTCTACAGTCAACGAATTGAGAGAGGACATATGGCCCTATGCTTTGAGAAATCCTCCTCTGACTATGACTCATCTCAAAGCGACCTGTTCGGAAGGAACCAAGCCTGATGTCAGCGTCCTGACCCGATCGGGTCAAATCCATGTATTACCACCCAAGGCCACCAAAGAGCCAACGGATCTAGAACCGCAACCCGGCCTGCCCGAAGACACAAGTTCCGTGAAGGAGGACCCGATCCTCACTCAGCTCAAGCAGACTCAAGCGAACATTTCCCTTTGGTCCCTGCTCAAATCTTCATACCCTCACAAGCTCAAGCTAGAGGAAAGTCTGGCCGGCACCATGGTCCCCGTGGACGCAACCCCAGACGAAGTAATTCAGATGATTGGCAACATCCACTACGGCAACATCATCACCTTCACAGATTTGGACCTACCAAAATTTGGGGCTGATCAAAATGAGCCGCTCTACATCACAGTTCAGCTGGACGAGTGTCGCCTTCCCTGTGTGTTGGTAGATGGAGGTTCCGGAATGAATGTCTTGCCCGCAAAATGATGGACCTGCTTGACATCAAGCCCACAGATCTGAAGCCTTAAATCCACACTGTCAAGGCCCATGACTCCACTTCCCGCACAGTTCTCGGGGTTGCTACTCTAAATATCTGGTTCGGCAAGCGAATGATCCCCACCAAATTCCAAGTGTTGGACATTCTTATCACTTTCACAGCCATCCTGGGGCGACCCTGACTGCATCAAAAGAATGGCGTGGCATCCACCCTTCACCAGTATATCAAGTTCATGCAAGGCAACGAGCTAACAACAGTCTATGGCGACAACGTCACTATCGAGGGGACCAACACCAATGGCATTCCAGTGTTAGAGGTCAAGCATGATGATAATATGGCATTAACCGAATTCACCTTGGAGACCTCCAAGATCCAAATATGCAGTGTGGACCTTCCACTGTTTCGGGACAAAATCCCTCCTGCCATGAAGATGATGAAACTCATGAACTTCATCCCAGGACTGGGGCTCGGCAAAAGGCTACAAGGCCAACACCAAGTCATCGAAGTCAAGGACCACACTACAGTCCAGGGGCCCGGTTATGTGCCAACACCAGTCGATATCAAAGAAAACAAAAGGCTCGCCAGCACCAAGGCAGCGGCCCGCAAAAGGGGAACCTCCAATGGCACACCCAACCTCCGACCTTACAGTTTTGACCTCGCTCATTACTTCATCAAGGGAACCGACAGCAGAACTGAGGGAACCGACAACAGAACTGAGGGAACCGACAGCAGAACTGAGGGAACCGACAGTGGAACCGACAGCAGAACTGAGGGGACCGACAGTGAAACTGATGAAGATGAGAAAGAAGCAGGAAAATTCAGCACAGAGACTATAAAAAAGATGGAAAATCTAGCATGGGACCTCAGGCGTTTCAGAGGACTCAAGGCTATTCCGATAAGGGGAGCGTTCCTCAACATTACAGCTCTACCTGGACCAATTGCCACCATAGTTCAGCATGAGTACACGTTCAAGGGAATCCCAAACATAGAAGAGCAGCTCGAGACACTCTTCACGGGAAACAGACTGTTCGGGTCAGCCGCCGAGGCCACATTCGAGACAGTAACTCTAAAGTAGAAGGAACCAGAATTCATAGAAGACGCTCTCAGTGGACCCGCTCTACAAAGTCTTTTTAAAGAAGTCATAGAGGTGTGAAATTACCTGGATCGCGCGGACTGCGGCGAGCGGTTCTTTCGAATGGAATTCACTTTGAAAAGAGAGTCGCCACGCCGTTTTGTATTATGAGCCCAAACTTTGAAAATGGCTTTTGAAAATAAGGTCGTTTTTATTGGTAGCAAAAACTTGGAAAAGGCTTTGAAAATGGGACGTTTTGATTGGTAGCCAAAACTTTACAAAAGGCTTTTTAGGATCAGAGATTGTTAGGTTCGGAGGTCACGTTACGATTCGGGAAGAGTATGTTGAGATCACCCGAAACGCCTCGTATGACGAGTCTTTCTACTTTTCTCGAAAGTGTGCGTGTGTGTGTGTTCATGTTGCTTTTGAAAATGGGGGCTTGAATGACAAGCTTAATCTTGGTTTGAATGTCAAACGTTGATTTTATGATTCTTGGAAAAAGCGAGCGTTTGAATGACAAACGTCAGTTTTTGGAGTTTTTAGCTTAAATGTCAAATGTTGACTTTTAAGAAAAGAGCGTTTGAATGTCAAACGTCGGGTTTTGAAATTAAAAATGATCGTTTGGATGCCAAACGTCACTTTGCACATTTTGAAAGGGAGTTCGAATGACAAACTCTGGTTTTGAACCGAGCATTACATTGTTAGCGATTTTACGGGAAAAAGCATTAAATGAGATGCGATCAACGAATCATTTTGCGACTCGGACTTTGATAACTAAATAATATCACAAGCCAAACGGCTCGGACTGGTAAATGACAGTATTTAAATGTGGTATCAACGGAATCAAACGATCCGGAATTTAAAGGTGCGATCAACGAGCCAAACGGCTCGAAATTGTAAAGTTGCGTAATTTAAATGACATTCAACGGATCAACCGATCCGGACTTGTAAAGAGCGTAATTTAAATGACATTCAACGGATCAAACGATCCGAACCATTAAATGACAGAAAAGTAAATGAATGGGGCCGGAACGCCGTTTTAACCTGAGATTAATTCTCTTACGGGAGAGAAGAGGATCTTGGACTAAAACGTATCGGACCCCGTAGACGGCGGTACATCTACATTTTGAGAGTGAGAGTTTACCAAATTTGGTGTTGACTCTTTGGATTGGGAGGACGTATACGGGATATGAAAAAGGAGTTTGAAAGGTGTTTCGAAAGTGTTTGGGCAGAGTTTCCCCTTTTATTTGGTGCTTAGAAACCTAGGGATTTGGGCAGCGTTTTGACTTGTGTCGGTTTAGCCTACAATTAGAATCTACCGACGAGTAGCACGAGGGCCCCCAAAGAGTAGAGAATTCCATCGACGAGTAGGACGAGGGCCCCCGAAGAGAGAAAGAAGACAAGCGTTTTGTGCTTGGGGTTAAGAGAGGAGGAAATTGGTGCAGGATTTATGAATGGGGAGGGTAGTATTTATAGGAGGGGAAACTTGGGGAAGGAGGTTAGGTTGCTTAGCTTGATGGGTTTTGTAAAATAGTCCGGCCGGACTATACCTGAATTTGGGGACATTTTGGTCATTTGGCCTTGAGTTTGACACGGTTTGGACACGGTTTGACTTAACCTGTAAAACAGTTCGGCCGGCCTGTTCCTGAAATTGGCTAGTTTTCCTGATTGAACTAGATATATGCGTAGATATTGTTCTCACGTTCAATTTGATATGTGGTAGGTCCAAAACGGAGTACGTATGAGGGAGTTATGACCTCCGGAAGGTCGGGACGCTCGAAAACAGCAAATCGAATCCCCGAAGATCCCGAAAAGTGCGTTTTTCGGGGAAAGCTGTACTTTTACGTTTGATAACGTGTGTTGAGTACGCTTTGACGTCGGGATGCATGAGGCAGTCCCGGGATGTCTCGTTGACTCGAGAACGGGGAGCTTAACGGGTTCCGGTTAACCTGGAGCGGGCCAGTTAACGGATTCCGGTTAACTTTTAACGGATTTTGACGATCCGGATTTGGGTACTTACAAGGTGCCAAACCTATTTGACCTGGGCTCTGAGGACAGCATGATCGCCATGATCGAGACAGTAGAAGACAAGCCTCTCGACCCCCTAACCCTCACCAAGCATCCAGCAATGCCACTGAAAAACTGGGTAACTTTCACCGGACCAAGGGCAAGCCAGACAGAAATGGAAGATAAGTTGGGCTTGCACCCACATCTCCCTAAACCCGGTCTCAAACCCTTTGAGTCAGTCATTGTCAAAGTCCAGTCCTCTGAGTCATCCAACGGCCTCACACCGAAAGACTATGATAATGTAGCCAATAATGTATTTCTGTTCGCATTTAATGAAAAGTCTGACCTTTCAGATTATCCCCTCATTGCCACTTTAACAACTGATAAGTTAACAAACAACTTAAAAGACGTTAATAATGACTCACTTGATAAAGAAGCAGACACACTAAACGAACAATACATTAAAGAAGTTCTCAAGCATGTAGTAGACCAAGAGGACAATCGGGCCCAAGCTGCCGAAGAGGTTATGACTAAAGTGAACCTGGGGTCGGTGCAAGAGCCTAAAGAAACACAAGTGGACAGTTTCTTCGCCGGTGCAAAAAAGAAGCCCTAATAAATCTCCTCAAAGAATATGTTGACGTGTTCGCTTGGTCATATCAGGACATGCCAGGACTCGATCCCTCAATCGTGGAGCACAGAATTTCCCTAGATCCAGAATCAAAGCCTATCAAGCAGAAATTGCGCAAGATCAAGCCAGAGTGGTCCTTGCAAGTGAAAGAGTAAATTGAGAAGATGCTCCACACCGGCTTCATCAGAGTAATTGAGTACCCGACCTGGCTCTCCAACATTGTGACGGTCACCAAGGCCAATGGAAAGGTCAGATGCTGTGTGGATTTCCGAGATCTCAACAAGGCCAGCCTTAAAGATGATTTCCCACTGCCCAACATCGACATGTTAGTCGACACCACAACAAATTTCGAGGTAAAGTCCTTCGTGGATGGGTTTGCCAGATACAATCAGATCAAGATGTTTGAGGAAGATCAAGCCAAGACTGTTTTCACCACTCCGTGGGGGACATACTGTTACACGATCATGCCGTTCGGTTTGAAGAACGCTGGGGCTACTTACCAACGGGCTGCAACAGCCCTCTTCCATGACATGATTCACAAAGAAATTGAAGTTTATGTTGACGATATGATCATCCACTTCAGAGGATCAGACATGCAGCACATGATAGATTTGAGAAAGTTCTTCAACAGACTCAGAAAGCACTCCATGAGATTGAACCCTGCAAAGTGCATCTTCGGCGTGTAGCGAGGCAAAGTACTGGGGTACATGCACTACAAGAAACACACTCTTTAGGGTCGGCCCGTCACCATCCCTAAAGGCCATTTTGCCGTCCCTAAAGGTATATAGGTCGGCCTTAAGGACGGGAAATTGGGGTCCGGAATAAAGGGCGACTCTAAAACTTTGGGACCCCCGTCACTGTCCCCAATAATGTATTAAAGACGGCATGTATCGGTCCTAAAAATTAATTTAGCGGGTAATATATTTGGAGCCAATTTTTTTTGGGACGAGTTATTAGGGTCGGATTTGCCGACCCTAATATTAATTTAGCGCCAATTTATTTTTTTCCCGGGAAATTATTAGGGACATGCGTCGCCGACCCTAATACTAATTTAGCGCCAATTTATTTTTTGTCCCGGGAAATTATTAGGGACGCGCGTTGCCGACCCTAATGTAATTTTGCGCCAAAATATAATTTTGGAGGGAAAGATTTAAGGTCGGCTTTCAACAACCCAAACAAGCTTGTATCCCAAAATATAAATCTTTTATATATACTAAATGAATTGTAATTATATAATAAAACCAAACCTAAAAATCAAAATTCAAACACACTTTGCAATAAAATTGCTATTATAGATCAAAAGACAACAATTTCATTAAGAAAAACTCAACCTAATTTGGTACTAATGTCTGTCTGCCAAGATCAAAAGCCAAGATCAAAAGGACATCATAAATCTATAACACATCCATGCTTAGTTCAACCGTATTTGAACAAAAAATGTCTGCCAAAACTCAGTAAAACTATGATAAACAAAATAAATGCATCAACTTGGTTGCTCAGCATCTACGATCTTTTTCCTTCACATATCTGCGATGAGGAAAAACGCAAACAATTAAGAAAAAAACTCTAAACTGTTATGCATCAACATTGATAAACAAAATAAATGCATCAACAAGCTTATGAAATCAACAATAATCACAATAACAAAGGGGAAACGACCAGATCCCACTCAGCTAGACCAAGTAGAGCTGCCGCTGTTGTGATGTACCCGATTTTTAAAAACAAACGGAGTCGCCACGCCATTTTTATTTTAAGGGCCAAAACTTTGAAAAATGCCCGAGATGAGAGATTTGGGTTCGTAGGTCACGTTACACGCCGGGAAGAACGTTAGTGTTCACCCGGAATGCCTCGTAAAACGAGTCTTCCAAGCTTTAAAACCATTTGTTTGTGTGTGTGTGTGGGTGTGTGTGTTCCTTTGGCCAAAATAAGTTTAAACTGAGAAAAACAAAAATTGGGAACTCTTTATAAGGCATTAAACAAGTCCCATGATTTTTTGGACGATTTTAGGGTTGAGATTTGGTACTCAAAGGACCTTTTGAAGTTGAAAACCAATTCTGCCAGAATGAAAAAGGCAGTGGACACTTGATTCTAAAATGGATTTAAGGGCTTTAAAACTTCATAATCTGAGGAAACTCAGAGAATGAAAGTTGTTCCAGACACCTTAAATAAGATTTCTGTAAAAGAATTTTCCATTTTGGAGATTATTTGAGGGACTAAAACCTTCTGGAAATCTCAGAAGTGAAATCTGGATTTCCAGAGACTGATGAACTGACCTTTAAAAGATAATTTGAAAAAGGGAGTTTTACTCACGCAAAAAATAAAGCAAAAATATGTCTGGAAATCTCTGGATGTTGGATACAAAAAATATTTTGTAGTCAACACCAAATTCCAAGTTTCTGTATGTCCAAAAAATTAGACCATGGACAGAGGTCTTAGAGAAAGGCTACTGGACAGCAACTTTCTCTTGAAGAAAAACATGATTTTAAAGGGGGTTTGGCATCCATGCTTGTCCCCATTTCCCTAGGATTTGATTAGTGATCACTAAACATTTTAGTGGTTATCTACTATATCAAGCCATCCTTGGGGTACATTAGGACTTTAAGCATTTCATTTGCTTGGGAAGGGGAATTTTATCCTTTGAAAGAAAGATTTTGTGTATGAAAATGATTTTTAGGATTTTGAAAATGTGTTTGCAAGTAAGTAAATACACTTTGAAAGTAATGTTGATCCTTGTAGAGGATCATCCATGGAGATAAACTTCCATGGTGATCCTCTTGGATCTAGAACAAGAAGATGAACAAACTACATTTTGGAGTTTGAAAGTGCATGCATGGATGAGAGAGATTTAGGGTAGGGAGAGGGAGGTTATACCTATCTTCCCTTGTGTTTGTGTTTGAATGGATTCAAGGCTTGAATGTGTTTAGGGTTTGAATGTGTTTAGGGCTTGTGATTAGAGTTGGTCAAAGAGAAAACAAGTAGATAACAATTAAGTCCTCTATGTTTTCTCTCTAATCCTCCTCTTAAGGGGTGATTGAAGCTTGGGCTTGTGTATGAATGGGAGTGATTTGAGAGTATTTGGAGTGAGTGGGATTTGGGAAAGATTCAAGAGAAAATGGTGGTAATCTAAGGATTCCCACTGTTTTCTCTCTATTTTGCCCAGTCTTTGTTCTTTGTGAGTGAATTGTGTTGTGTAGACTGAGAGAGGAGGGTTCAATTTATAGGCCACTGTAAACCTCATTTTGATCCGCGCGGACCTGATTGACGCGTGCCCTGGTGCATTAAATGTTGCTCCAGGCTTTGGACAGGAAGAATATTATTCAAAAATTCAAGCAGTTCTTTGTTTTCAGCTTGCCAATTCGGGTTTTTTACAATTCTTTTGCTTTTTGAGATTCTTTTCTTGGTTTATCTTTAAATGGCAATCCCTACTTTACTCTTGCTTTGTTATAAATGTTAGGAATTGTTAGAAATGTTAGGAATGTTAAAACTTTCGTTAATTTTCTAACGAAAATACTAACAACTCAAATTGGAGCACTTACAGCTGTCCATAATCAATCAGAAAGGGTATTATTTTTTAAAGTGAAACTGCTAATTGGTAGCACAACTTGTGACAGACCATCAACTAAGGCATAAATAGCACCCCCAACACAGGTTAGAAAGAGCACAAAACTAAACAACATATATGTCAGTTATAGAGCAAAACTGAATCCCATGAAAATATAAATGAATAAACTGATACGCAAAAGAGTATTTAGCAAATACTACATCCACCAAGACTCTAAGAAATGTAACATTAAAAAAAGAGTATTTTTTAAAGTGAAACTGCTCTGAAAGTTAAGATTCTACGGATGAATATTCATTAAAAAAAGTCATCATAGCAGGAGTTTTTCTTAGGAGCATGTCTAGTAAAAGAGCTCACACACACCCCTACTGGCCATATTCATATTCTAACATAATGAAATGTAAACAAGTTAAGCTCAATGCCAGATTTGGAGGATGGAATCATCTTCATGGCACGTAATTATCCACGCCAACAAATTTGGCATATCTGACATGCTAAAGTATTTAATTGCATTCGCCTAAATGACACCAACAAGAATTTAATACTAAGATTCAATACAAATACATGATTTTGCTACCATGATATTCTCACCACCAAAGTGCATAAAATTTCATGAATTTAATGATAAAAATGCTATGTAATAAACCCAACATAACAAAGGCAACAGTGTCCATGCCACTACAATCGATAAAATATCAACATGCATTGTGTTCAACACCTCCAACAGCATACTTAATATGCAAACATATATGCAGATAGCATTGCAATGGAGTTACTGAGTGAATATATTCCCTAAATAAAAAAGAAACTAGGCAATTAAAAAAAGTCATATTGAATTTTAGGAAATAATAAAATGAAAATTAGAAGTCCTCTTCCTAGTACATACTGGGCAAAATTTATCAACTGTCGTCAAAAGGCTAATGTGCACACATTCTGGCAGAAGTGGCTCTCAACTTCAAAAGGTCTTTTGAGTACCAAATCTCAATCCAAAAATCTTCCAAAAAATCATGGGATCAGTTTAAAGTCTTAAAAAGATATCCAAATTTTTACTTTTCTGAGTTTCAAATTATTTTGGCCAAAACACACACACACACAAATGATTTTCAGCTTGGAAGACTCGTTTTACGAGGCATTCCGGGTGCACACTAACGTCCTTCCCGGCGTGTAACATGACCTCCGAACCCAAATTTCTGATCTCGGGCTTTTTTCAAAGTTTTGGCCCTTAAAACAAAAATGGCGTGGCGACTCCGTTCTTTTCCGGGTTTTATTTGGTTTTTTCAAAGAAACGCGAAAAATCGAATTTTTCCCGCGAAATGGCGACACATCATCACGGTGGCGACTCCATTTGGGGATTTAAGCTTTTTCTAAAAAAAAATGATATTTGGTATATTGGTGGAAACCATTAAACTTCCCGTTATCGCCTCCTAACACGAGTCGGGGATAAATTGTGGTTTAACAATCCCACGTACCGGTATCACTGTTTTCAAAAAAAAAAAAAGGAAAAGCTTTTGAGGGTCAAGCTTCCGTCCGGCTTTGAAAATCATTTGTGTGTGTGTGTTGATTTTTGCACATTTTTCGTGTTGTTTTGGCCGCCTCGGAGAAAGTCAAAATTTTGACTGTCGGAATCATGTCCCTAGCTATCGGAATTTTTGTGCTTACGTGCTTATGTGTTCATTAAATTTCAAAAAAAAAAAATTCAAAAAAAAAGGATTTTCAAAAAAAAAAAGAAAATTTTCAAAAAAAAAATCATGCATTATATTTTTAAGACACATGAAAAATTTCTATTTTACTCAAGAAAAAGAAGATAGACTGCTTGCACACTACGCGCACGTGATCGTACACTGCACACTACGTCCCTAACCCGGGGAAATCCTTGTCGCGGTCCGTTTGGTCTTATGACGCCTCTCGGATGAGCACAGGACTACCCAAACATCCCATGGAGCCTCGTGTCGACCATGCACTTGTCCGTGACACACTTTGTCCGAGACCCGGTTGGTTTTAGTAATTACGTGTCATGCCACATGCGTGTATAGACCTTTCCTTTCAAGCCTTTGTCGGCATACCGACTCATTATCTTTCGGGGACCCTAATCGGTCGAAGTTACGCGATTTTCCGCCGCGAGACTTTGACCAAGATATTGGCCGGCGCCTTGACTTCGGCTCTGGCGGCACAAATTATACAACGACTCCCGGCATTGACACGAGTCATCAAGGATTAATGATTATTCCATGCCTAATTACGGCTTAGCGACGACAAGTCAAGATCAATTGTGGACGCTTATCAGTCCAAACCATGCCGACTTTTCGTCGAGCCCTCGGACATGATCTTGACTTTTGACGTCAGCTTTGTCCGTAAATTACATCGAATGTTCGTTAAGACTCGATTACCTGCCAGACTTTTAGGATTGTTTTTCTTTCGGTCGGTGGGACCCGCTTGCCCTATAGGACCCTCGCCAGTGTCCACCTGGGAGGTCGAAATACGGGTGGAATACGAGGGGCTTATAGACGTAGTGACGGGGCCCGCTAATCCGAGATCCCGAGTAGTTTGCGAAAAAGAAGAGCAATCTTTTCCAACCGATTAGGTTAATAAAACATATTTTAAGTAAACGTGAACAAATAGCGCATGTTGCATGAGCCTAAAGCCCAAACACCTACCCTCCTTCCATTCCCAGACATCTGAACCTTCGTGTCCTTTCCCCCGCAGCTCCGCACAAAGCTTGGTTACGGGCACCGGGTCATCGTTTGATTAGTTGGGAAGAGTCAAGCGCGTCATCATCTTCGCCGTTTGTTCCGACTCCGGGTTTCAGAATGTCTGCATCAGCCGGTAATGATGGGGATAACGTCACTCCGCCTTAGGAACCCCTCGGACAGAGCAACGGTGGAATCGGTTAGCGAGACGAGATGAGGTTACGACGGAAGCACGGCTAAATAGCCTTATGGAGGCTATTAAGAGCCATGGTACTGGCCGCAAGCCTCAATCCGAGATGGCACCTTCACCGTGGAAGAAGACGAGGATGCCAACCCCACTCTCGGTCGCCACGACTACACCGGGATGCCGCCACCCACCTCCTATGGTGCCACTACGAGAACCCATGCTCCCTCGATTTTTGGAGTCGGCCCGGCTCCCAACCACGAGATCACCGGATCCATGCGGCCAGCGACACAAGCCGGTTCGCGGTCCTCGGTGGGGACAAAGCCGATGCGGAATGTCTTCTCATGGTTGGGGTTATCTCGGAATGCCCCAACAACTTGGAATGCCACCTCAGTTCGGCACCGATCAAACCGGGCCTTCGCAGCAACAGTTCAAAGGGCCACAGCGGCCACGATTCGGGATGCCGCCACAACTTGGTTACGGGCCACGGTTAGGAACCCCTCCTCGAGAATAGTGCGAGGTGGTGCTCCTCACACAAATCCATTCCTCACTCGAGACTTCTATGGGTTACCAGGCCTCCATCTGGTGTCATCCGAATCACCGGGACCGCGGTACCCCTGGGTTACACACCTTCGCACGAGGTAGCCATGCAATTCAACAATCAGGACGGCGGCCCGCTCAAGCCTACTTACGGGCCCCTCTGGAAATCAAGTTATCCTGCTACATCGGGGCTGCCTCCACCTACTTTGCCGGTTGAAAATCAACGGCAAGCCACAAGGTTCTATCCTTTTGCTCGAGGCTCCTACTCATGCTCCCCGGGGTAACTCGGCCCAGGACGGAGGTTTTCACCTACGTTTCCCGGGTCGGCCGTCCCCTCCACCGATCTACCTCCGGTGGTAGCTCCTCTCTCTAGCTCGGCCACTAGCTTGAATGCCATGGTTCCGCCACAAGACCCTCATCGGCCTGGTTCATGGAACAACACAAGGAAATGAAAGCGCGGATCGGCTGGCGGCGCAGAAGTACTGCCTTCCGACCTACGAGGCCGGACTCCATTGTTCCTCTGCCCCACAAATTCGTGATGCCTAATTTGGATCTCTTTGATGGGGTGCATGCCCGAAAACCCATTTGGACACATATACCTTGGCGATGAAGGCGAAGGGTGCACCAATCGGCGGTTAGCCGACTATTTCGAGTCTATCCTTGAAGTCCGGTGCCTTAAAGTGGTTCTTCCGTTTGAAACACGAAGCCGGGGCTACGTGGGACCAGATTACCAATGCCTTCACGAGAGAAATATAAGGCCAACTTGGAGTGGGAAACAAATAGAGTTGACCTACAAACAACGGTGCGGCGTCCGATGAGAATGTTGGGGACTTCTACAAGCGGTGGAATGCGAAACTCGGTGAAATGGCCATCCCTCCTTCCGAAGAGGAACAAGCTGGACATCTTCCGGTCATGCTTGAAACCGCATCGAGAGCCTCCCTCGGTCACTTTCCGTACTCGGACTTACGGGCCATGGTTAACTCTGCGGCAAAGTTTGAAAAGGCTTACAATCGGCAACCGGCTGCACGCCTACGGATATCGGGCTCCTCACTGTAACAGCCCCTGCTCACCAAAGGCAAAGAAATGATTAACTATGCGGGACGGGAATGTAATAACACAACTCCTTTTGCTCCCGGGAAAACCGGTAGAGCCCGGACCACGGGTCATGAATCTCGAAAACTTTGGGATGCCTCTGAATGACATCTTTAGAGGGCGGTGAAAGAAGGCTTCTTTGCGGCCTTTGGAGAATTTCCAACCCAGAAATCCGAATGCTCCCGTGGATACTACAAAGTATTGTGCTTTTCATCAAGCTCACGGACATCGGTGACAAGCTGCTTCACTCTGAAAAAGGCAATCCGAGGAGACTAATAGAGCAAGGAAAGTTGGAAGGCCCCGAAGGGCCTAATACGATCAAAAATCCTCTGCAAGGAACCATAATCGAGTGAATATGATTGAATGCGGAGAATATTCGCATGCCCAGGAAGATGCTAATGAAGGTCCCCAAATACCCGTGGCCAACCTCGTCGAGGATCCTGAATTCGGATTCCCCCTCCGCCATGAGGATGTCGAACGAATCAACCCATCTTGGTCTCATGTCAGAGACTCCTTGCAAGAATACGAGGCCCGCTATTTCTCGGATAAAGGGAAGGCCAATACTGAAGAGCTGGGGCTGTTTCGATCAAAACATGAGAGGACCATTTACACAAGATGGTTAGAACAATCGAGAAGAATTGAACAAGAAAGCTTCCGGCGCGTGTGCTTGGGGCTTATCGGCAAAGAGGCGAAAAGCATGCGGAGCTAGTACACTTCTGCAAAGCGGCTATTGGAGAAGTCGAATACGATCCCAGGCGGTGAGCGAAGAATTAGAGGAGGAAGAATCCTTCTACATTACGCACAGTGTTAAATACGTGCCACCCCCTCTCACTCTTCCCCCGTAGTTTACGGGAGGAAAAGGCGAGTCACAATTACCACTTAGGGAATGGGAGCATATGACAATTTTGCGGTGCACGCACCCATATTCCTTCAACGGGTTTGATCGGCGTTCCCTCTCGGCGAAATCCCGGTAGTATGGGAAGGAGATTCCGATGGCAGCGATGATGATGATGATGACGAGTGAAGAGTCAAGCGAGGCCCCGATCCGGAAACAATGCGGAACAATCATGCAGGAAATGAGCCCATGGGAGCCGGGCACAATGGTTGGTTGTCAACAAGTGACGATGAGGGACCATCGGAAAATGCAAGTCAAATGCCGGTAGGGGTGGACCCCCAGGCGCACCTCGTAAGATGCACATGCGGTCGGTGTCCGGATACTTCGAGAGGATGAGGGACAGCAAAGCCCGCGCCCGGATCCGTACATATACGAAATCCTAGAACACAACGTTCCTTATAAGAACTGGCGGTGAATGGAAAGGGTTTATTGAAGCCACAGTCGAGAATGGAGGGTTTCGGCCACCCGAAGATGAAGAATTCGTAAACGTTATCGGATCTTTTTCTTCTTTCCCGAACGGATGGCATAACAACCATAAGGGTCACAACCGGGCCGCTCGAGGCGCGGCGAGTGCCCGCAATCAGCGAAAAGGGTTATTGATGCGAACGTCTCCCCGGTGGCCTTCATACCTATGAATCCACATGACGCCTTCCTAATTGCTCCGTGCCCGACAATGGACCCCGGGTGCTCCTTATTTGGACCACGAGATCTATCATTGCTACATCAAACTCCGAAGGAACGTTGCCTATCCTTCACTTGTGGCTGCCCTACTTGCAAGATTGAAAGAAAAAGGATATACGATGAAATGGAGGTGATAGCCATAACTACGTGGGACATGCAAGGGATGAGATCGAAAAGCCCCGAGTCCCGACAATAACGACTCTTGTTGCATGATAACTATGAGCAAGGCGAGGCCATGAGAGTGAATCGGAGGATGCCCTAGCTCTGTGGGCCATCCTAGGGGCAACAACACAACCCCAAATTCAAAAGCACGTGACACAGGAAGCGGTTATAAGGGCCGCCCGGGAAGGAGCCGATGCAGCCCGGCCCCTCACTTTGTCACTAGACTCCGTCGAGGCGGTGGCCAATAGCCAAAGGGCTCCCCGTTGACCTTAGCGGCATTGAAGAAATCCGGTCAAGAGACGGCGGTGAGGAAGTTAATCTGTTAACTCGATGCGGGCGAGATCTTCCAAGGAAATCCCAAGGCGAGATAAGAAGGCCACGAGATCAAACACCAAAAGAAGATCGCCGCCCCTATGCTAAGGCAGTGAAACTCCAGGACCCTAAAAAGAGGATCCCGTGCTCACCCGGTTGAAGCAAACACGAGGCTAACATTTCCCTCTGGTCTCTACTCACTTCGTCTTATCCCATGGGGCGAAGTGGAAGAAAGCTGGCTCGCACTCTAGTGCCTATTGATGCTACTCCCGATGATGTGAGTACGGCTAATTGGAAACATCCATTACGGGAATATAATCACTTTCACGAGATCTCGACCTCCCTCAATTTGGGGCTGATCATAACGAGCCTCTCTTCATCACAGTCCGAGTTGGATGAACGACGCCTCCCTCGGGTCTGGTTGATAATGGGTCCGGAATGAACATTCTTCCGGCAAAGATCATGAGCTTTGCTTGATATCAAGACTACGAGACTTGAAGCCTTCCTCCCTCACGAGTCAAAGCTTACGACTCAACATCTCGGCGAGTCCTTGGAGTCGCTACCTTGGACCTCTGGTTTGGACGAGAAATTGATACCTGTGGAATTCCAGGTTATTGACATCCCGATTACTTTTAATGCCTTATTGGGAAGACCTTGGCTGCATCAGGTCAAAGGGGTCGCCTCAAGCCTCCACCAGTATGTGAAATTCGTCTCGAATGGGGATCTGATGACCATTTACGGGGATTTAGTCACTTTGGAGGGCACAGATACGGGCGGAATACCTATTCTGGAAATCAAACATGACGAGGAAGGTCACATGCTAACGGGCTTCACGATCGAGCCTCCCAAGGCCCAAGTGTGCAACATAGACCTGACGGTCACTCGAGATAAAATCCCACCGGTCTTGAAAATGATGAGAAAAATGAGCTATCTACCTGGCCTCAGTCTGGGGAAGCACCAACAAGGAACTCACAAACTCATCGAGGTGAAAGGATAGAATACTCGCCACGGCCTGAGATATGAGGCCTCCTCAGTGGACACCGCAAAAGGAAAAAGATTTGAAGCTGCCACAGGAAGGGTCCTGGTCGACGACCCTAAATCTCTCTCCTTCAGTCCTAATTTGGCTGAATACTTTGTAAAGGGTCCCACACAACCAGGAAACATCACGGAACCCACTCCTACGGCAGGGTGGCTAAAGCTACAGGATAGCCTCAACAAGTTTAGGGGAGCCAAAGCCAACCCGGTCCGCAGAATGTTCCAGGACCTACCCAAGATACCCGGGGCTACCACTACCATGAAGAGTGAGTATACCTTCGGGCGTGCGACGACTGGTGGAGCAGTTCGAGAAGCTTACCACCTCAAACCCGATTGCCCGGGAAGATCCGAAACTGAATTCGAATTGGCCGTGCCAAAAGCGAAAGCCACGAAGTCTATTCGAGATGGTTGGGATGGCCCCGTCATGCGGCGGTTGTTCGGGGAAGAGATACGGGTGCCGGATACGATCGATCTCGGCTCGGTCAAGAGATGATAGCGACAATTGAGAAAGGAAAACAAAAATAGCACAGTTCCCGAGTCATGAGGCCACCAACAGCAAAGCCGCTAAAAAATTGGGAAAACCTCTCAGGCCCGTCCGCGACCAAGGAGGAAATGATCACCAAACTTGGATTGGTCCCCCGTCCCTTTGTGTCAATCTAGGACAAGTCCTCCCAGTCTCTCTTTGTTAAGATCGAGTCTCTAGGGTCGTCCGATGGCCTTACGCCTGAAGACTACGAGTCTGTAGCAAGCTCTGTATTCCCTTTCGTTTTCAATGAAATGACGAATCTTTCTGAGTATCCCTTGATTGCCACTTTAACTAATGATGAATTAAAAAAAAAACACTTAATAATAATTCATTAGATAAAGAAGCAGACACATTAAACGAAAAAAGAAATCATCATCAAAATCTTTAAGCAGGTTGTCCGGAAAGAGGAAAATCGAGCCCAAGCTGCCGAAGAGATTTTGACGAGTGTGAATTTGGGAACTGCGGAAGAGCCTAAAGAGACGCAGATTGGTGATTTCTTCAAAGGAAGGATTCTCTGCAAAGTCCTACAAAATCCTCAACTCAAGAAAAGTAGCCCTCTTCATCAAAGAGAACATCATGTGCAGATACGGGTTGCCAGCCGAAATCATTTCAGATAATGGATCCCACTTCGAAGGGAATGCGACAGGCTGCGCGAGAATTCCGAATAACCCGTCACAAGTCATCTCCTTACGGGCCCCAAACCAACGGAGCCGTCGAAGCGGCAAACAAGACTCTGGAAAATATCATCAGGAAAATGGGCTCCCGAGCGAGAGATTGGCCAGAAGTTACACACGGCACTGCGGGGCTCAGAACATCGATCAAAGACGGCAGCAGGGAAACACCGTTTGCCCTCACATACGGAGATGGAAGCCGTACTCCCAATCGAGCTAGAGATCCCCTCGCTCCGTATGCGATGGAAAGCCGGATCAACGAGGTCGAATGGCTCCCGAGTCGCCATGATGAATTGGCCTGCTAGATGAACGCCGGCGAAGGCCATGGAACACATCCGAGCCTACCAAGGAAGAATGGCTAGAGCCTTTGACAAGAAAGTAAAGCATCGGGAGATCCGAGAAGGTGATCTCGTTTTGAAAGAAAAGCCCCAGTCAGTATCAACCCCCTCGGCAAATGGGAGGCTGTATGGGTCGGGCCATATGTCGTCCGGAAGATCTTCTCACGGAGGAGCCATGCAACTTGCGGACCTCGACGGGAATCCCTTTGTACACCCGGTGAATGGTGACAAGGCTGCGCGAGATACTACGCGTAAAAAAAAAAAAAAAGAAAAAAAAAAAAAAAGAGTGCTAAAAGAGTAATACCCAACTAGGTTGAAAACCCGAAAAGGGCGGCCTAGGTAAAAAACGAGGTTGCACCAAAAAAAAAACAAAAAAAAAACAAAAAAATAGAAACAAAAAAAAAACAACAACAAAAAAAAAATCGGGTTGAACTACGAAGACCTGAGCTCCTCAAAATGAGGGGAACGTAGGCGGCGGAAACGGTTCGGTCTAAAACACAAATAAAAGTCATACTTTGACATCAATACACTTGATCGAGACCATGAAAGCATCTCGAAAAACTCTAAAGCAATTCAAATATTCATTACAAGTTAAAAACTTTTTGATGAGTCTAAGCCCGATTCATTCCTACAGCGGCAGCTGCTAAAAGAAATTAAGATACATAATCAAACTAATATGTATGCCATGACAAGAAAGGGATACTCGGAAACCTCGAGTCACTCCAAGCCACTCGTGCTTGGCCTCTCCCCTTCTTCCCCCTTCGAGTTTTCTTCTTACGAGCCAGGAAAAATGTCGGTATTCCTCCTACCAAGCTGCGGTATAGGAACAGGGATCTATCAAACCAACCTCTCTCGAGGCCTTAGTAGCCACTAGCGTTATCTCTCATCTCCTGTAGCCTAGGCGGTAGCATAGGAGCCCTCCTCTCTGTCTCTTGACGTAAGCCTCATAGTCGGTCACGGCGTCTCCGCTCTGTCATGAGGTTGGCCCTCGCCTCGGCCCTCCTCCTCTCGAAGCAGTCGGGTCCTCCGCACCCACAATGGCCTCACGCCGCCTCAAAATAGCCACCTGAGTCTCTCCCGGATGCCTCTCGTACCAATCCGGGTACCAAGTGGTCGGGAACACCGGTCTCGGATGCTGAGGATAACCCGAGGAGGAAAGACGTCATACCTCCATGCTCGGGAAAGAAAGGAAAACACCGAAGGATCATCCATAGAAGCAGGAGCCACCACCCTGGTGGCCTATATCATCAAAGTTCTCCAAAGGAACTGCTCCAAGCCAAAGCTTGTCTCTAAACTAAAGCCGGAATGAAGAAGGCTGGGTGAGAAAGCCGGAAGCATGACCACATGAGACCCGTCTGAAGCACTCTGCGAGCCTCCACCCGCCAACAAGGCACGGCCATCGATATCCTGCTGTACGGCGACCAGCCATCAGCGCTCCCATGAGCCACGATCATCGAAATCCACAACAACCCCCTCTGGCAAATGTCCAAGGCTTGATCATGTCGGGAGATTCCCGAAGAACCCCCAAACGCTCCATCGGCCACGGGGTCAAGAGGAGCAGGCGCCCCGTGCATATACCGTCTTCGTAGCCGGGCTATCAAGAGCATGAAAAGTCTCCCCGGAATCAAAGGAACGACATCTCTGCCCGGGCGACGGTGAGCGACAACATCCGGCCAAAGACCGATGGCAAATCCCGAAAGGAATAGACCATGAACAGGGTGCCAAACATACAAAGTGCAAAGGCATCCCAATAGGCATCATCCACCAAGCCTAGGACCCTAAACCTATCGGGAAGGCCGGAAATATCAAAAATGATCGGGACCACGGATCATACCTTGCGCTTCCTCCGGGGAAAGATGAAGGAGGACGCACAATCTGTCAACAAAGAAGCCCCTCCGGGCAAAGGAACCGCTATCTCTTCCCACCTCCAGGACCTCCAAGCAAGGCCCGAAATTCTTCCACAGTCGGAACAATCTCATTGAAGGAAAGGCAAAAGACATGCCTTCTAGTGTCCCAAAATGAGGAAGAAGCCCTCAAAAGCTCATAATCCGGAATCAATTCCTTGAGAGACCATAAGCACTTCACCTTGTACCTTTCTTCAAAGAAGGACCTCCTCTCATGCATGATCTCCCGGGACTAATCCTTGAACTTGTTGAAGAATGACATTTGGGATTCTTGGGGCAATTTTGATGGAGCTTTTCTAAGGTTTTCCATGGGTTTTCTCTCTTTCTCCCCGAAAATGGCTGTTTGGACTGGAGGTTGAAGAGGATATTTGAATTTGAAATAAAGTGAGACCGGATACTGAAGCAAAATTAAAGGACAATGTCGAGATGCGAGTCCCCATCCGCGCGGACATGATTGTCATTTATCGAGGAAAAATGCACCTTGATCCAAGGCTGCTACACCAAAAGAGGAATATTCCGTCCCGGTTGCTCGAAACCTGTGCAAAAACCTCCCCAAACCAGTCCATATACCAAACACCCTTGCCAAAAAAAAAAATCAAGGCTCATGCAACACTGCATTCATACTGCATTGCATTCATAAAATAAAATCCTAAATTATTACATTCCAAAAACAAAGGGAGTGTGCAAAAAAAAAAGAAGAAAAAAAATCAAATAAAAAAAAGTAGGTAACAATAATCCTAAATTATTACATCAAAAAAAAAAATGTGCATAAGCTGTACAAATCTCAATCCCAGTCATAAATCTCAAAATCTCGAAATCCACGATCTAAAAAAAAAAAAATCGGGGGGTAATCCAATCGGAATCTCTAGCGCCCGACGTGCATCCCCGGTCCCTCTTGCGACTCGGGCCCGCCTCCTCGGGAGCCACTGAAAATCTCGGGCTCGAGAATCGTCCTCGTCTCCAGAAAGAGGCTCGTCAGGACCAACCGGCACGCTCTGATAGGGCAAGCCGAGATCTGCGAAAAAATCATATCCAAAGGTGAAGGCGTCGGACTCCTGGACGTACGAAGACGACCCACCATGCTGCCAAATGTGTCCCTGCCCGTGTGGATCCCCGAGAATGATGTGATCCGAAGGCAGCACCGCGCGGGGATCAATGAGAGGAGACAGAGGAGTCTCTGAAGAAGTCTACGAGCGAATAGGGGAAGCCTCCCGTCGACGAGGCGCCGGCCGTGGTCGCCTTGCTCTTGCACGAGGAGCCCCGCAGCGACCATCCTCTGATGAATCTCTTAGCTCCGATCACTTGCTTCGTTAGCTTCTCGACGACCACCTCCGAAAGCGCACAAAAGCAAGCGTCGAAACTTGGTTGAAGCGAAAAAAAAATGATGACGGGGAAAGAAAAAAAAAGACAAAAGCAAAAAAAAAGAAGGGGAAAAGGTGAAGCCATACCTTCATGCCGGACGAGGCCGGAAAGCTCGTGGAAGCCGCTCGAGTGAGGATCTGCACCCTCAATCGGACCCCATCATGGATATATGAAAAATCCGTCCGAGGGAGTAACGCGGGATCCCAAGCCCCTCTCTATCCAGAACACGAGGCATCCTCGGCCTCCTCAAAACAAATACGGGTACGGCTCGGTCGCTACAAATGCCGAGAAGTCTTTGGCCGGCTCGGTAGTCATCCCAGTCACGAATCTGTCACTCGGGTGCATCATATCGGCGGGAGGCTCCACCGGTGTCCTCAAAGGCGAGTTCACGCCATCTTTGGCGCGTCACCCTCTCTCCCGGATAATAGGCATCGCAGGTCGGACCTCTCGAGAATCCTCCCGGCACGGTCCAAATCTCGGCGCCCTTCGGAGCTGCGCCACCTCGAAGCGATCCCAGGGATAGAATATCATCCTCTCATCCGTCTCAGCCTCCGTCAAAGGAAGGCAATCCGCGTATCTGAGAGTCGTACGCCCCCTGGAGCTTATCTTCTCTCGGGCATGCTTGGACCAGGAGCGCATGGCCGGATACGCCCCGACGTACTCCGTCGGCTATCGCCACATCGTGACGTGGAAAAACTCCAACGCCCATACCTGCGAAAGGTAAAAATCAAATCAATCCAGTGCCAAAAAAAAGTGTGTGCATAAAAAAAAAGAGAAGGAGGGGAAAGCAAAAAGAGAGCTTATACCTCCAGGGCAAACTCAAAGCAGTACAAGGAGCTCACAGCCTTCCGGCTGTACCTATCAAGAGCAAAGTAAAGCTCTGCCAATCCGGCCTCTCCCCAGGAGACGTCTCCAGCCATCTTCATGTCCTCCAAGGACCTCAGCATGGCAAAGACTGCCGTCCCCTCAGCATGCCCAAAGAGGGTGCTCAAAAAAGCAAACCACAAGAAGGCCACAGCAATCGATCGGCGCCTATCCTCTCCTCCCGGCCCTCATAGCTCACAATGGTCTCCACGATCTTCCCATAGACCACGACATACTCCATCCCCATCCCCTTTTTGGGAATAGGGAAAATCCCGAGAAGAGCACTGAGATCCGCATCACTGTAGCCGTCCCGCCACTCAATGCTGCGCCCGTTGAAGGACAAACCCGTGATCGCAGCATAGTCGGAAGGCGTAACCGTAGCCTCGCCCCAGAAGAAGTGAAACGTGTGGGTCGCATCCCACCAGTGCTGCGCCAAAGCAAACATCAAGCCCTTGCTCTTAGGGAACTTGACCAGTCCCCTCAAGCACTCAATAAACTCCCAAAGCCCGGTCTCAACAACGATCTGTCTCGGACTCGGCAAAGCTCCTCGGCCCGCATTCGAAAGCCGGTCCCACAAGTCAACCACAGACTCCACCGATCCTCGAGTCTTCATCTTGTTCAGCTGCTCCGTAACGTAGTTGTTTCCACCCTGCGATAAAAAAAAAAAAAGAGAAAATGTCAAAAAAAAATTGCATTTGCATTTGCACAAAAAAAAAAGCATACATATGCATCATGAAATTTCAAAGAAAATTCGACAGCATGACAGCATACAATGAGCATAGCCCCATTTTTCTCGCACAAAAAGACAGTTTTCAGCAAATCCCAATGCATTCATCAAAAAAAAAAAAAAAAAAAAAAGATGCATTCCTACGGAAGTAAAAACTCCGTCCCATTTTCAAAAAAAAAAGAGTTCCTATGCATGCACGCATATCATTCATCATCTCAAAAAAAAAAAAAAATCCTACATCTTACGGAAGTAAAAACTCCGTCCCATTTTCATAAAATAACATGCATACATAACATGCATTCAATCAACGGGAGGAAAAATCCGTCCCACTTTTCAAAAAAAAAAATCAATCAAAAATCATACATTCATATCATCATCTCATGTTGGCAAAATGCCAATTCTTTTCTCAAGCAAAATGCACATTTTGGAACACCAACAAATTCATTGCAACATGCATATCATCAAGATCAATATTCAAATTTCAAAAAAAAAAATCAAAGTCACAATTCATAATTTTCGAATTTACAAAAAAAAATGGCGAAAAGGCCAATTCTTTCTCCAAGTAAAATGCATATTTTGGGATACCCATATACTCATTACAACATGCAAAGCATCAAAATCAAGATTTAAAGCCAAGAACATCAATCATTCGAATTTTCAAAAAAAAAAAAATTCAAAAATCACCCAAAATTCAATTTCAAGCAAAAATCAACAAAGGGAATGAAAAGATTCGAAGTATACCGTTCGGAGACTCGGATCAGAAGCCCAATGTTGCCAAGCATCGGGGTAGGGCTCCTCCGCAATCGATTGCGAAAGAGTATAGTGCCTCCTCATCCGGACGAGCTCCAATCGTCTCTCCGCTACCGGGCCACGTCCTTGGCCTTGAAAAGCACCTTCCCCGTGTTCCATTGCTCGAAAATCGAAGAAAATCGGAAGATTTTGAAGCTTTTTAAGCCAAAAATGGCGGATTTCTCACTTTCTCTCTCTTTTCTCTCGAAAAACTGTAAAAGTGGTAGGGGAGAAGGAGAAAGGGGGCGGCCCCTCATTTAAAAACACTGGAACACGCCCATATCCGCGCGGATAGGATTGTCAGGGTCAAAATGACCCTTTTGCCCTTTAAAAATCAAGGACTCTGCAGTTTAGTCCCCAACTTGACAGAGTTAACCAAAGTTAACCAAAGTCAGCCCCTTGTCAAGAAAATCTTCCCCGGCAGTCAAACGTAAGACCGATTTCCCCGAGAAAGATAACGAGATCCCGTATCTTTCATCAAAATTACCTCTGGCAGTCAAACGTAAGACCGATTTCCCCGAGAAAGATAACGAGATCCCGTATCTTTCATCAAAATTACCCTAAGCGGAAATCGGGACGTGGACCGATTTCCCCGAGAAAGATAACGAGATCCCGTATCTTTCATCAAAATTACCCCCCGGCAGTCAGACGTAAGACCGATTTCTCCGAGAAAGATAACGAGATCCCGTATCTTTCATCAAAATTACCAACGGCAGTCAAACGTAAGACCGATTTCCCCGAGAAAGATAACGAGATCCCGTATCTTTCATCAAAATCATCAAACGGCAGTCAAACGTAAGACCGATTTCCTCGAGAAAGATAACGAGATCCCGTATCTTTCATCAAAATCATCAAACGGCAGTCAAACGTAAGACCGATTTCCCCGAGAAAGATAACGAGATCCCGTATCTTTCATCAAAATCTTCCCCGGCAGTCAAATGTAAGACCGATCTCCCAGACGAATATGTCTGATTTTCCCCAGCAAAGGCTAACAAAATCCCCAGCAAAGTTAACGGAATCCCAAAAGCCAACGAAATCTCGAGAAGATCTCGAACTACGAAAGGGCTTGATTCCCACTAGGGATACGTAGGTAGCCTATCATTAGGTCCAGCCCTCGACCAAAACGGTCACCCTCTCCTTTGGCAGCAGACAAAGTCCACCGAAAGGGCATTTCACATCAAGGTTCGAGGCACCTAAAACGCCATCTCCAAGGTTCGAGGCACCTAAAAGCCATCATCTCCAAGGTCCGAGGCACCTAAAACGCCATTTCCAAGGTTCGAGGCACCTAAAAGCCATCATCTCCAAGGTTCGAGGCACCTAAAACGCCATCAATCAAGGTTCGAGGCACCTAAAAACGCCATCTCCAAGGTTCGAGGCACCTAAAACGCCATCTCCAAGGTTCGAGGCACCTAAAACACCATCTCCAAGGTTCGAGGCACCTAAGACGCTATCACTAGGAAAGCGATAAATCGCAATCATCCCCAGCAGAGCGGATAGCCATCAGACCGAAAATGGTCATCCCTATCCCCAGCAGAGCGGATAATCCCCAGACCGAAAATGGTCATTCCTATCCCCAGCGGGCGGATAGCCATCGACCGAAAATGGTCATCTCTTACCCCCAACAGAGTTTCTCTCCGGCAACCAAGCTGCGAACTCGCTCATCGGGTTCGAGGCACCTAAAACGCCATCATCTCCGGGGTCAAAGACCCGAACTACGGCAGCTTGATTCCCATTCGGGATACGTAGGTAGCCTATTGAATAGGTTCAGCCACCGGATCACTTGATCATCACACAAATATGGAGCCTTACTCTTATCGACGACCCCGCTTCCTTCGAAAGCGCCGTCGCCGAGGGGCTACTGTAAGTGCTCCAATTTGAGCTTGTTAGTATTTTCGTTAGAAAATTAACGAAAGTTATAACATTTCTAACAATTCCTAACAATCCTAACATTTCTAACAAAGTAAGGGCAAAATGGGCATTGCTATTTAAAGATAAACCTTCAAAGGAATCTTAAAAAGCAAAAGAATTAAGAAAATCCCGAAACAGCAAGTTGAAAAACATTTTCTGCTGATATTTTTGAATTTTATTCCTTGTGTCCAAAGCACACTGCATTTAATGAACAGTGCACGCCACCAATCCCATCCGCGCGGACATGATTGTAAAATTCAGAGGGCTATAAATTGAGCCCTCCAGTCACAAAAATAAAAAGCAACAACACAATTTGCACTGAACCTCTGGCGAAATATAGAGAGAAAACAGTGAGAATTCACTTGAATTGTCACCATTTTCTCTTGAATCTTTCCCAACTCACACTCACTCTCAAATTCAAACCCTAAACACATTCAAGCCTCAAACACTCATATATTCAAGCCAAAGCCTCAAAATACAATGAAGATAGGTATAACCTCCCTCTTCTTACCCTAAATCTCTCATCCATGCATGCATCTTCAAACTACAAAATGTAGTTCATCCTTCTTCTTGTATTAGATCTAAGAAGATCACCATGGAAGTCCATCTCCATGGATGATCTTCTACAAGGATCAACATTTTCTTTAATGTGTTCTTGTTTTCTTGCAAATGCATTTTCAAAACCCTAAAAACCATTTTCAAGCATCAAATCTCATTTTCAAAGGATAAAAATCCCCTTCCCAAGCAAATGAAGTGCTTAGTCCTAATGTACCCCAAGGATGGTTTGGTATAGTTGATTCACCACTAAAATGTCAAGTGATCACTAACCAAAACCTAGGGAAATGGGGACAAGCATGGATGCAAAACCCCCCTTAAAATCATATTTTCTTTCTTGAGAAGTTGCTGTCCAGTAGCAATTTTCTCAGACCTCAGTCCATGGTCTAATTTTTTGGACACAGATAAATGTGGAATTTGGTGTTGACTACAAAATACTTTTTGTAGCCAACATCCAGAGATTTCTATACATATTTTTACTTTATTTTTTGGGTGAGTAAAACTCCTCTTTTAAAATTTTCTTTCAGAGGCTAGTTCATCAGCTTCTGGGAATCCAGATCTCATATCTGAGGTTTCCAGAAGGTTTTGACCCCTCAAATATTCTCCAAAATGGAAAATTCCTTCCTTTACAAATCTTATTTAAGGTGTCTGGAACAACTTTCATTCTCTGAGTTTATCCAGATTATGAAGTTTTAAGACCCTTGAATCCATTTCAAAATCAAAGGTCCACTGCCTTTTTCATTCTGGCAGAAGTGGCTCTCAACTTCAAAAGGTCTTTTGAGTACCAAATCTCAATCCAAAAATCTTCCAAAAAATCATGGGATCAGTTTAAAGTCTTAAAAAGATATCCCAATTTTTACTTTTCTGAGTTTCAAATTATTTTGGCCAAAACACACACACATACACACACACAAATGATTTTCAGCTTGGAAGACTCGTTTTACGAGGCATTCCGGGTGCACACTAACGTCCTTCCCGGCGTGTAACATGACCTCCGAACCCAAATTTCTGATCTCGGGCTTTTTTCAAAGTTTAGCCCTTAAAACAAAAATGGCGTGGCGACTCCGTTCTTTTTCCCGGGTTTTATTTGGTTTTTTTCAAAGAAACGCGAAAAATCAAATTTTTTCCCGCGAAATGGCGACACATCATCACACAAACCACACCTCAAAATCGCTCTGTATCTTCAAATGTTCCGCTGTGCATTTTACAACTCCACTTGCAGTTTATAACACACTGCAAGCAGTTTTGTAAGCTAAGAGGTTTAGTTTTAAAAGAGGGCAAAAAATTTGAAACAGCTATTCACTCTCCCCCTCTAGCTATTTTTCACCCTTGTTGCCACCTTTGGGACCAACAAGTGGTATCAGAGCAAACACATTTATAAAACCACTATTTTTCAAGCTTAACAGCTTGTGTGCTGATTCGATATGGCAAACTCAAAAACAATGACAATTGTTAACTATTCACACATTCCCATTTTGGACGAAGACCACTTCGACATATGGAAGTACCAAATGCTTATCCATTTGGAGACTATTGATGAAATGCTGGTGAAATGCGTGATCAATGGCCCGTTCGTTCCCATGAAGGCCAACACCAATCCAGCCACCATTGCAGTAACTCCAGAGGTCCAAAAGCCAAAAGGCGAGTGGTCGGATGAAGAGAAAAGATTAGATGCCTTACACAGTAAAGCAAGGCACATCATTTCTGGATCCTTTCCCATTTCAACCTTTCAAAAAGTGATGTATCTGAAAACTGCAAAGCAGATGTGGGATGCCATAGAGAGCTACCTTGAAGGTGATGATGAATGCAAGGAGAACAAATTATATGCTGTTGAAAGATCTTACAACAACTTCAACAGAAAATCCAACGAAACCTTGCGTCAGACTTACGATCGATATGTTGAGGTAGTTAATGCATGTAGATCTCTTGGCAAAACTTTAACTGATAAGGAAATCAATATGACTTTCCTTGCTGCTTTAGGTTCTAGATGGGTAAATAAAGCCACCTCTCTAGATGACTCCAAAGTTTTGAATACTTGGTCGTTAAGTAAATTGTATGCAAATCTTAGAGTCTATGAGCTTAAATTAAATCACATTGAAGAGATTGAAGGGAAAACCAAATCCCTTTCCATTTCTGTCTTGGAATATGAGGAGAAACCAACCACATCCAATCAAACCGCTTATCCTTCCATATCAACCTCATCACTCATCAAAATGGATGATGATCAAAATGGATGATGATGATTTTGTCATGTTTGTGAAAAGATTTTAAAAATTTAGGAAATCCTCAAAACCTTTCACAAAATCATTTTCTAAAGGTAAACCTCCAGCAACTTTTTCGAAGGCTGCTGATACAAAGAAAAAGGGTGATCTAGTTTGCTACAACTGTAGAAAACATGGTCACTTTGCATCTGAGTGTCCACAGCCAAGATTTGAATATATGAAAAAGAAAACCTATCCTGCAAAATTTTTTCGTCGCAAGGGAATGGTTGATGAAGAGGAAGAGAATTATAAGGAATTAGCAACTTGGATTGAAACAGATTCTGATGAGGAAAGTGACAATTAAACGGAAGAGGTTAATCTCTGCTTAGTTGCAGATGCTTTCAATGAGTCAGATACTGAGTCAATCGAGTTGCTAGATATGGAGGATGAAAAGGTTTCTACAAAAATTCCAAATTTTATATTGGATGCTGATGTCAAACTTACTCCAAGCATTAAAATAGGAAATTGTTCATATTCTCGTCCCGTTTTCCTCCTTACAAATGCTCCACCTTCAAAAGCAACTCCAAAGAAGAAAATTTTGAAAAAGGTGGTGGAAGAAGTTTCTCCCATGAAACATGAAAGGATGTTCAAGGAAGCAGAAATGATGATCTAAAAATTCTCTAATGTTAAGAAAGCTTTAGGTTTAGCTCATGATGAACTTTCTCAGTACAAGACGGAGAAAACTGTGATGAGGTCTGAAATTTCCAATCTTAAGGACCAAATCAAAAGTATGTCTCCTCTTGCTGATCAAAACCACATCCTAGAAACTAAGGTTGCTGCACTTCAACTTAGGAACGATGATCTGGTTACTCAAATCAACGATCTTTAGAAGATTATTGATGAGTGGACCAAGTTTCGTGTCACCTTGGATCAAATACTACAATCCCAATCGACCAGTGGAATTAAACAAGGTCTGAGATTTCAAATAGGTGAAAAGGAGAAGTATGCATCCTACTGTGAAAAGGATGAGGAAATTTCTAAACTAACTAAAGAAATTCCTAAGGAGAAGCGTGCTGGTTCTAAGGGTAAAGGACAGGAACAAAAGGCTCCACTTAACTTTCATTATGTCTACCCAAAGAAACAGTTTGGGAAAAACTCTCAGATGAAAGGAAAAGATTCTGAGAGTGAAGATGCAGAGGAGGTTTCTTATGCAGCTGACCGCACCTCTACTCCAACCGCTCCTGGTGGAATAAGTGGTGCTGCCAACTGCAAGGCTGACCGCCCTTCTTTTTCGACCGCACCTCCTGCTTTCAAAAGCAAGGGGAGCATTCCTAGAAAACTGCAGTCAAACCAAAGACACCTACCTTTGTCAAGGATAAAACCGCTGTTCCCAAATCACATGCAGCTCCTAAGAAAAGTAAGGAGTTAGTAACACCTCATGTTGCTTGTAGCTTTTATAAATGCTCTGTGTGATGGTTTATGTCACAAGGATGCAGAATGCCTTTTGCGGTTCACACCCAATGCCAGAAAGAGTAAACCTCCTTCTATCAAATAGGTGTGGGTCGTTAAAGGTTTCTAGCTGATGGGTTAATAATCCCACTTGTAATAAAAACACCTCGCAAGTGTACGAGTGTCGAAATGATAGCGTACACAAGTAAGGGGTCGATCCACGAAGAATTGTTGGGTGATTGAGTCGATTTGAGTAGTGTATACTAAAGTAATAAAAACAAATAAAGGGAGGGGGTTGGTTTTTTTAAGACTAAAACTAATAAGAAGCAAGTAAACTTACAAATAAGAACAAATAAAAATACGCCAATCCAATTCGCAACCTTTTAGATGCATTTTAATGTAATAAAATTGCATTAAGGGGCGTTTTGGTAAATTCCCGACTGATCCCGAGACTTTCGGAAACATTTCATAAGTTTCCCGTGAAGGAAGTACCTTTTGGTACCTTACTCATGCAAAGGGACCTCTTGGGAATAAAACCTGTTGGACTTTTTGGGTATTTTCTCGGAATGTTCCAGAAACGGGTTTTGGCGCCAAAAGCGGTTATGGCCACCTTGTGTCACGCGACAACTCGAGGCCTAGAAAGTGGATACGTAAGGTCGTGCGACACCTTGAGGCCACTAACTGCAGCCTATAAATAAGACCCTCCCCCTCTCAGAAATAGATCCCAACTTCAGCCTACTGTTACTCTGCACAAATTGCATCATAACAAAGCCCCCCAAACACACTTCTCTCTCTCTCCTACCTTCAACCTACCCAATTCTCTCTCATCCAAACCCATTTCTTCAACCAACTCACTTGGAACCTCTTGCATCAATTCCCTCAGGATTTCAAGGCCAGAAACAACCAATTGAAGGGTCTTGTATCTAACTTGATACAGGATTCGGGGAAGCATCAAGGGTAACGAAATCTAAACTCCCTCCTCTCTCTCCCTCTTACTCAATTCTTCATAATTCTCTCATTTACTTTTGTTAGGATTCAATAATCAGACCCTAGCTGTCTGGATTATTGAATCCCAATCGCAATCTCTCTGTTTAAGTCGTTTGATCTGTGTAATTGAATTGCTCTTGTTGAATATTTTCTTGGATTGGTGTTCAAACCCTAAAGGGGGTGTGAATCTACCCATTTCCACACTCCCGGGATTTGTTGTTATTCCTGTATTTCATACATAATTTGATTAATCAATTGGATCTGGATTAGTTATTGTTGATTCTGGTGTTCATTGTGTATGTTTCTGCAGATGGCCTCTGTATGTCACGCGACATATTGTTCCGAGGTGATCCTGTGTCACGCGACACATGTGGTCACTGAAATCATATGTCATGTGACATATCGTGACCTATTTGCAGACACCTTTTTCGATTGTAATCTGTTTTAGATTGTTGTAGCAGGGATGTGGCCTCCCAAAATAATGGGCTCACGAGTTGTAAATCTCAATTCATATTGAATAAAATGCATGATTACCCCATTTGTTCATTATCAACACTTGCACACACTTTTGGATTTGCTTGGATGTTTAATTGAAAGACTCGTCTATGAATGAGGCGTGTTGGGTGAACTCTCGGTTCTTCCCAACACGTAACCTGACCCCCGAACCCGTATTTTCTCTGTCAAAAAGGGTTTTCAATGTTTCCTCTTAAAATGACGTGGCGACTCCTTCATTTTCACGAAAAAACAAATTTTCGGGCGAGCGCACATTCAGTGGCGACTCCGCTGGGGATTATTGACTTTGAAAACCTATTTTTTCAAATGTTAAGTGGGTCAGACTTTCATTAGATTAGACATCCAATACATCCTATTTTGTGCGCATCTTTGATAATCATTTGGGGTTCATGCATTTTGTTGAATATGAGGCTTGTGAGCCCTATGTGCTTTTTGGTCATTGTGTTATGCATTGTTTGTCCTTGCTTTCTTCGTGCCTTGGAGAGGCAGGGGCTGATTTTGATGATTGCAGAGTGCTGGTTCAGTGACCACTAAGGTCGTGTGACACCTTTGTCTCTTGCTGTCCTGTGTCACGCGACAAACAGTGGCCACTGAACAGATACTCAGGAGGCTTGGTTTGAGGGCAGTCCCTTGGATCAAATGTGGCTCAGTTGGTTATTGTTCCCTGTATCTCCTGTGAGGGTGTGTGTGTGTTTCCTTTCCTTTCAAAAATAAAAAATAATAAATAAAAAAAATCTTGTTTTTTGTAAATAAAAGAATATAGTCATCCGCACACTACATCACTTAGACTTAGAACCCTCGGGTGCGATTGACGGCATCGCGGACGGTGATGTACGTCGCCTACGCTTGAGCGCCTGAAATCAAACCTAACCCCCTAGTGCGTATAGGTGGCGCCACACATTTAACCTTACCCACGGTTGGTTTTGATACAATGTTTTCATTACAACAAAATGATTTGTTTTTGAAACATATCGTAGATCTTTATACCTTCCCTCAAAACCTCGCATCTTGTGGGCATGTTGCCAAATGCAACATGATTTCACGTAGGGACATGTCACTCCCGTGGCGTGTTCTAAATGAGAGATCATGCCGCATTGTCAACATGCACCGATGAGAGGTCATGCCGGATTTTTCTTCAAAATTCTTCGAAAAGACCCGTTATGCTGCCCGAATTTCTCCAGAAATTTGGACAACCTCTCCGTTCCATAATG
Source organism: Adenophora triphylla var. japonica (assembly GCA_022495995.1). Classification (NCBI taxonomy): domain Eukaryota; kingdom Viridiplantae; phylum Streptophyta; class Magnoliopsida; order Asterales; family Campanulaceae; genus Adenophora; species Adenophora triphylla. Next base: position 71,241 of record JAFEMH010002835.1, read on the forward strand.
ATGTTAGGATTTGTTTAGGTATCATGACCTATTATATATTTCAAAACAAGGCATTTATTGTAATTTGAACGTTGCGTTCCTTTAGGTTTCCCCAAGGTATAGTTAGCATGAATAAAGGCTTTCCCTTTTCCAATCGTACTTAGGATTCAAAACACTAATTTATACTTAAAGATAAATAAATTTTGTTTGTGCGAGTCTGTCCCGTTCCTTTCCCTCTCCTGTTCCTCCAAATTTCCCTTCAATACCTTATAAACCCGTCTATACCCCTGCAGCTACGGCGAGTTGGACCCGTTCATCTGTCCCTGGAGCTCGTTTGGTTTGTGTTCAATCATTTTCAGTTGGTGAAGAATCAGAAATGGCCGGGAGCGGAGATGCATTTTCTGCTCAGCCCGCTGGAGCCTCAGTGACAATGGGTCAGCTAAGTTTGAATGATATGACCACAGAGGAATTGAGGGCAATGTTGGAAGCTGCTTTAGTCCGAGAGTGTGAGGCCTGTCTTTTGGCTCAGAATGCCAAGGCTCGTGAAGAGGAAGCTCATAACTGCTTTGTGGAAGCCATGAGAGCCAAAGGGATTGCAATACTTCGTCGGGAGGACGGTTCCTATCAGGAGATCACAGAAGACAACCACAATGAGATTGGATCCGCTTCACCTGCTCAGCCTATCTAGCCCAGTTACAATGCGATGCCTCCTCCAGTAAGCTATGCCTCACGACCCAATCAAGCGTCATCTCCTGGAATGTTTGTGAGTGACCAAGGAAGGTTTATTCCCCCATCTCCCCAAGGGTGTAACCAGTTTATCCAGCAAGGTGCTAGCAAGAATGGTGGTCAAGCATCAAATTTCTTCGATCTCACTGCCTCTCCAAATCCCAATGTCCCGGCATCACAGTCTCAGTATGGACCGCAGTTTCAAACAGGTTATCCCCAACCCTAGTCCAGAGTGTATCCCATCAGCTTCCAGAATGGTAAGTATCGGCTTTCAGGAGATCAAATTTGTCAAGACAACATTCCAAGATATCAGCAGTTTCAGACCCAAGGCAGTGTCCCTCAACCAGCAGTGTGTTCTACCTTTACTCAGCATTTATATGGTTCCACTCCGTATTCCGCCCCGTGCATCAGTACAGGATTCTCTACTCTTGGTCAATTCAGAGGTCAATCATTGCAGAACAGTCCCCAGAACCCTAGTGTGCAGTTTAACGGGTATGATGTGTATGGTAACAGGATCCCTAGTTCGGTCAGCTTGTTGGACAGTAATACCGGAATCCCCAGTACTTTTGGTCTCCCACCAGCAGCTTTGTCCATTGGACCTAATTCTGACTTCCTAGTGCCTTCGTCGACAGTGGCTCCCTCTATACCCCAGATTCCAGGTTTGGCTCCAGAAGTGACAGCTTTGTTGAAACAGATGCAGCAACAGATTGATAAGCTAACTGTGGGTTCTAGTGGTCTCAGAGTGGTGGATCCCGCCCAAGTAACGCCTTTGCCGCACAAGTTTAAAATGCCCAAAATGGATTTCGATGGTACCGCATGCCCAAAGACTCATATAGATACGTATGTTATGACAATGGGAGCAATGGGTTGCACTCCCGAGTTTATGGCATCCCACTTCCACCTGACTTTGAAGGGATCAGCGCTTACGTGGTTCCTGGCTTTGAAACAAGAGTGTCGCTCTACATGGAACCAGATAACGGAGACTTTCTTGGAGAAGTACAAAGGCAACTTGGAGTGGCGTACTACTCGGGATGATTTAGTGGGAACTATCCAGAAGGTTGATGAGTCAATTACAGAATTTTACAAACGGTGGAACGCCAAGCTTAATGAGCTATCGGAGCCGATACCTCTCCAGGACCAAAAGGATATCTTCTTGTCATGTATTAAGCCAGCGCTCAGAGAAGCCATCGGGAAAGGTTGGTACCCAGATCTACGAGAGATGGTAGGAATGGGAGCTAGAAGTGAAAACAGATTGTTCAATCAAACCCCGAATGCAAACGTCGGTGGCAATAGTGGTAGTGGAGGATACCGATACCGAGCACCCAACCCTGTTTCAGCAATGGTGCCAAGGGGAAGAGAAATGGCCAAAGACAACAGCATCAACAATCTACAGATAGGAGGTAATAGCATGCAGAACAGCCTAAGCCGCAGCCAAGGTTTGACGATTTGGGTATGTCCACAGAGGAGGTTTTTAACGGATTGCTTCGTACTGGTATGATCAAGCCATTGGAGAATTATAGTCCTGCTCGTCCTAATCCCCATATGGATGCTAGCAAGTACTGCCGGTTTCACCAGTTCCTAGGGCACACCACAAATTCCTGCATTACCCTCAAAAAGATAATTCAAGGTTTGGTGGATGACAAGAAAATTGAGAAATCTCCTCGCCCGAATGTGGTCAACAATCCTCTACCAAACAACAACGTGAACCTTATTGACGGTGGGCAAGACTACTTTGTTAATGTAATAGAGTTTGAGAAGTCAATAGTTGGAAATGATAGCAATGGTTGTAATGAGATTGTGACTGGTGTAATCCCGTTTTCTGATGAAATGAAAGATAATTTCTGCTATGTTTTGTATCTTGATGATCTATATGGTTTGAATAATACTGCTGATTTTGACGATTATGAAGAACATGTGGTTGCCAATACTATATCCTCCATGACTCCTAGAGAATCCCCAATTTCTCTAGAGGAACTCAGGATAGCGGCCAATGTAGAGGCTCCTTTGTCCATAAATGAGATAAGGCAGGCGGCATGGCCTTATAGCACTCGTCCTGTTCCAATTTCGCTAGCAGAGCTCAAGGAGGCCAGCAGGGAATTTGTAGTTGATGATCACCAAGATGTTAATCTGTTGACTCGATCAGGGAGAATGTTGGGAGTGAATAATCCAGATCCATCGGGGAAAGGTAAGGCAGTTGTGGTCCCTAATCCTCAGTCATCTCAGAATCTTTACAGATCAGCAGGAGATGAAGAAGTCCAGGAAGACCCGATCCTAACGCAGTTAAAGAGAACACAAGCCGACATCTATTTATGGTCTTTACTCACATCCTCCTACCCTCACAAACTGAAGTTGGAAGAGGCCCTGTCCAAAAACAAAAGTATCTGTCAATGCCACCCTAGACGAAGCATGTCAACTAATTGGAACTGCACATCAGGGAACATCATTACTTTTACGGATCTCGACTTGCCTGTTTATGGTACGAAGCATAACGAGTCCCTACACATCACAGTGCCCTTGGAAGGACGGCGGATTCCCCATGTGTTGATAGATAAAGGGTCAGCTATGAATGTGCTCCTGGCCAAAATGATGAGTATGTTGGACATTAATGCGCAGAACCTTAAACCATCCAATCAAACCATAAAAGCCTATGATTCCACGTCCAGGTCTGCACCATAGATTTGATGACATCTTCAGACAAGATTCCTCCTGTGTTGAAAATGCTAAGAGGTATGAGCTATATCCCTGGTCTGAGGCTGGGAAAATGCCAACAGGGACTGTGCAGACTTGTGTTGCCAGAATCTAAGAGAAACAAGCAAGGCCTGGGATATGCCGTGACTAGAGAAGATAAGGCGTATGAGAAGACTGAAGCTTTCAAGGAAAAGATGACCTCAGCGGCTGGTAAGAAGTACAAGAAACCTGAGATGCGCCCGTACAGTTGGTCCCTGAATAAGCATTTTGTCAAAGAAGAAGGAGATATGTTTGTTTGCCCAGAAGCGAGGTTGAGCCAAATGGAAGAAAAAATGAGAACAATCCGGAGGTTCGCTGACAGCCAAAATCCCGTGAAGGAAATGTTTGATAGCTTGCCCAAAAGGCCAGGTATGACCGCCACTTACGAGAACAGCTACCATTTCTGGGGGCCTGATCAGGTGAAACAGTTTGAAAAGCTTGCTTTGGAGGAACCCACGATATGCAAGATCCGCGGTGCTGACCCTGTGGATATTGATGGTGATTTGGCAGATTTGTTTAAAGAGCAGGGGTTGTCAGAGCCTGAGGAGCCGAGTGATTTGATTGACTTTTCCTCTGATAGCGAGGTGGTGGCTATGTTAGAATTTGAGAAAGAGCCAGTGGTGGAGCTAAACAGGTTGGAGGCTGTTGCAGAGGGCCCATTACAGAATTGGACTTCATTCCGAGGACCAGTCGCCGACAGGGAGACTATGATTGAAAAGCTTGGGCTCAAGCCTCGTCCTTGTCCCTCCGAGTCTAAATTTGTTCCTCGTGTCCTGAGTCGGTCTCCTTAATCTATTGTTATTGAATTTGAGTCTTCCGATCGGTCTGATTTCCTCACGACAGAAGACCGTCTTCGAGTTGTAAACACTGTGTTTCCCTATGCTCTGAATAAAATGGTTGACCTTTCTGAGTATCCCGTGATTGCAAATCTAACAATTGAACGCTTAACAAGAAATAATCATCAAGATTTAAAAATAATTAAGCCTAATTCAATTGAAGATAATGCAGACTTAATAGACGAGCAAATTTTAGAAAATGATTCAAAGTAGGTTCGCGAACAAAAGGAAAGCCGGGCCCAAGCTGCCGATGAGATATTGACAACGGTGAACCTGGGAACAGCCGAAGAACCCAAAGAAACGCAGATTGGTAGCTTCTTCTCCGGAGATGAACGGGTTGCCCTAATTGAATTGGTTAAAGAATATATGGACGTCTTTGATTGGTCTTACAAAGATATGCCTGGACTGGATACTTCTATCGTAGAGCACCAGATTCCCCTAGACCCAGAAATTAAGCCGATCAAGCAGAAGTTGAGACGGATAAAACCAGAGTGGTCCTTGCAGGTGAAAGAAGAAATCGAAAAACTCCTACGGGTGGGCTTCATCAAGGTAATCGAATATCCGAATTGGCTGGCAAACATTGTTACTGTCACAAAAGCAAACGGAAAGGTTCGGGTCTGCGTAGATTTCCGAGATTTTAATAAGGCTAGTCCCAAAGATGACTTCCCTTTGCCCAACATTGATATGCTAGTTGATGCAACCGCAAACTTCGAGGTCAAGTCCTTCGTTGATGGTTTCACAGGTTACAATCAAATCAAAATGGCTGAGGAAGATCAGGACAAGACAGTATTTACAACTCCATGGGGTACTTATTGTTACACAGTAATGTCGTTTGGTCTGAAGAATGCTGGGGCTACCTACCAAAGAGATGTCACTACCCTGTTTCACGACATGATCCACAAGGAGATTGAAGTGTATGTAGATGATATGATTATTCACTCGAAGGGATCAGATGGACAGCATTTCATTGATTTGAGGAAATTCTTCAACAGACTCCGAGAGCACTCCATGAGACTAAATCCAGCCAAGTGCACCTTTGGGGTTATTCGAGGCAAAGTCCTGGGGTAAATGGTCACAGAACGCGGAATCGAAGTAGATCCCAGAAAGATTAAGGCGATCATTGAAATGAAGCCGCCCAGAACTGTCTCCGAGGTGAAAGGATTCATGGGTCGATTACAGTACATCAGCAGGTTCGCCAACCAATTAACCTCCATGTGTGAGCCGATCTTCAAGCTACTCAAGAAGAATCAGGAAGTGGTTTGGAACGAGGAATGCCAACTGGCCTTTGAGAGGATCAAAGCTTACCTTGTCAATCCTCCCATTCTTTGTCCGCCCCACGGAAGCAAGCCTTTACTGCTATACTTGACGGTCACAGACACAGCCACTGGGGCTATGCTAGCACAAGAGAAGAAGGATTCAAAGAATGAGAATGTCATATACTTTGTTAGCCGCAAATTCCAAGGTAGTGAGTTGAATTATTCTTCCCTCGAGAAGACATGCGTAGCTCTGGTCTGGGTGGTCGGAAAGTTAAAGCACTATATGCTATCCCACCCCGTGCATTTGGTTTCCAAGATGGACCCGATCAGATACCTGTTCCAGGGTGACAGAGGTAACATCTCCACCAAATTGGCAAAATGGACCTTCTTTTTAGCTGAGTTTGACATCAAATATGTGATCCGAAAATCTTTCAAAGGACAGGCCTTGGCAGATCAGTTGGCTGACTTCCCCAGTACAGAAGCCCGAGGACCAGATCTCCAATTTCCAGACGAGGGGATTCTTGCTATAGAGAGCGGCAACCGGTGGCAGTTATTCTTTGATGGAGCAGCAAATAAAAGAGGTAATGGCATCGGGATGGTACTAGTAGACCCGAATGACATGCATACCCCCATAGCTATCAAGCTGAACTTCTCGGTTACCAACAATGCGGCCGAGTACAAAGCTTGCATAGCTGGTCTAGAGGCCGCCCTAGAACGACATGTGGAAGAGTTAGAAGTGTTCGGTGATTCCCAATTGATAATTAATCAGGCTGCCAACAAATGGAAAATCATAGATCCATGTCTCCAGAAGTATCATGCTTACATCGCAGAACTCGTTGGTCAATTCAAGGAAGTGTCATTCCAATTCCTGCCACGAGACAAGAATAGATTTGTCGATGCCCTAGCTACTCTGGCCTCTTTGGTGGATATTCCTGAAGGAAAGTCAATCAAACCATTCAGGGTCGGTAGACGAGAAAATCCTGCATATTGTTGTGAAATTGAGATCAAAACCGTCAGTGAGCCGTGGTACAACCAGATCTTCCAATATCTCAAGCATGGTGAAGCATCTTTCCCCGTTGACAAAGAAGGAGATTTAAAGGGTATTCATGCCAAGAGTCTGCAAGCATTGAAAAGGCTATCAGCTCAGTACGTCATACTTGGCAATGAGCTGTGGAAGAAAAGGGAAGGTTGCCCTCTCCTACTCTGTATCAGCAAAGAAAAGGCTCAAAGAGTAATGGAAGATGTTCATAACGGTTCCTGCGGACCTCATATGAACGCTCGATCTCTCATGCATAGCATCATCAGGCTGGGTTACTTCTGGATTACTATGGAGACAGATTGCATACAGTTTGTGCGGACTTGTGATAAATGCCAGCGGTTCTCCAATTTGAACCACATTCCTCCTCATGACCTTTACTGTATGACAACTCCGTGGCCCTTCGCAACATGGGGGATTGATTTCATTGGGAAAATAACTCCGCCCGGGAGCAATGGACACTCGTTTGTATTGGTTGCAGTAGATTACTTCACAAAGTGGGTAGAAGCTGCGTCTTACAAAGTGCTCACAGCTAAGAAAGTGGCTCGCTTCATAAAGGAACAGATTTTCTGCCGCTACGGAGTCCCAAATGAGATTATTTCCGACAATGGAACCCATTTCGAAGGAGAAACTTATCGGCTACTCATTGAATACAGGGTCAAGCGCCATAAATCTTCACCAAACAGACCGCAGACGAACGGTGCTGTTGAAGCCGCCAACAAGAACTTGGAAAGAATTATAAAGAAAATGGTCGAGAGAGGACGAGATTGGCCAGAGAAGCTGCATTTAGCATTATGGGGCTACCGCACTTCAATTCGAACTGCCACCGGTGCAACTCCATACGCTCTGACTTACAGAATGGAGGCTGTTATGCCCATTGAATTAGAAATTCCATCCCTCAGGGTTTTGCTCGAAAATGAGGTGAATGAAATTGAATGGCTCCAAAGTCGATACAATGAATTGGCTATGTTAGACGAACGCAGACTAAAAGCCATGGAGCATAACCGGGCATACCAGAGAAGAATGGCCCGTGCTTTTGACAAGAAAGTGAAACCCAGGGACATCAAGGTTGGTGATCTGGTCCTTAAGATGAAGCCCTCGAATCAGAACAGTGCATTGGGCAAATGGGCACCCGTTTGGGTCGGACCGTTTCTAGTGAAGAAAATATTCTCCGGAGGAGCTATGCAGCTGACAGATTTGGATGGCAACCCATTTTTGCACCCCGTCAACGGAGACAAGTTGCGGCGGTATTATGTGTAATTGAGTCTCTTTCCCCCTCTAAAAAAATATATATATATATATATATATATATAAAAATAAAAAAAGAAATAAAAATGAAAATAAAGGTGCAACAAAATTGTCCCAGATGAGACTGAAAACCTCTCAAAAGGCAGTCCATGCAAAAATAAGGTACGCGCCCGGCGCTAAAAGAATATACCCAGCTAGGCCGAAAACCCTAAAAGGGCGGTCTAGGTAAAAAATAGAGTTGCACCATGTCCCCCTTCTGCCTTCCCCTTTCTTAAACACCAAAGTTATTTGAGTCGAACTACGGAGACCTGAGCCCCTTAGTTCTCTTACAAAAGGGGAACGTAGGCAACCACTTGTGGTTCGATCTAAAATTGCTGCAAAAAAAAAAAAAACCTCTTATCTTGCCAAAATATGTTTTGACTACAGTTCTAAAGCTTTTTCAAAGGTTTATTTGGAGTTAATATTCTTTTTGATGAGTTCAAGCACGGCCTACTTTTGATTCAAATAACCTGCTGCGAATAAAAAATATAATAAAATTTCAGCATCTGTGTTGTCTGCATTAAGGTAATTAAGGGATACTCATATTCTGTTCAAATAAATATCTCTCCCAAAGGGTAAGCGAAAGAAAAATAAAGAGTCTTCCATCTCTCAGAAAAGTGTCTAGAAGCTCGTTCCCGCTCCCGAACTCGTACCCCTGTCTTTCCTCTTCCTTGGTCCCCGGGAGGTCTTTGGCCTAGGAATGTCAAACAAGTCGGTCTGAGCTCGCCCCAGCTCTGGTATACTGCGTGTCGGTGGTTCAATCAGGCCAGTCTCCCTCAACGCAACCCTGGCAGCTCTCTCTTGTCACAAGGCCTCTCTGCGAGCACTCACTTCTGGATCATCCCTCAGAGCAGCCCTCCGTATCTCCCGTCTCCGATAATCCTCAACAGCATCACCGGTAACATTATCTGGATTCCCTCTGGCTTCTGCATCTCGAAAAGACCGACTGGATGGATACTCTATAGCCAACTGCACGGGACCTTGTTGCTCCTCATACCAAATCAGATACTTCGTGGTCAAAAATGTAAACCCTCTGGCCTGACGAAGAAGCGTCCGTGTGGGAAGAAAGCCCTCCAAGAAAGATCTGCTGAAGAAGTGCACAGTCTGGGGCTCGGTCATGATCATCGGAATAGCATCAGTCATCAGCCTCTCTCTTAAAGCCCGGATAATCTGCTGAGGGTACCGGTATTGCCTGCTTACCAGTGAAGGGATACAGAACGAAGACACATGCAACCCTGGTAGTCTGACTACCACCGACCCGTCCTGAACGTCTTTCATGGTCCTTAGTCCCCATGTTGGAATCCAGAAGTTCAGATCAGCAGTCTCGTATCGTGTCAACCTCACCTGCCAACTATCATTTCTTCAAGTCCTCGGAGTATCTATTGTCTGGTCACCCAAGGCATTGCTGTTTGACCCTCCGGTAATGGCCCAATCAAGCGCAGTCTCTCAGAAAGCCATAAAGATAACATAGTGGGGCTGCCTGCGCCCATGAAATCAGATCCTCCGGCTAGTCTATCAAGGCCGTGATAAGTCTCAGCTAATAGCAGGGGCACGATGTCCATCTCCCCTTGGCCGAACTGAATTTGAGGAAGATCCATGCCTCGGTCACCCCTAAGTTGTCTGACAACCTCCAGCAGCGCACCTGAGCAGACTCCGACATGACCACAGAAGTAGTATGCTGACAAGGTAAACAATACATACATATCCAGCGAAATAGAGAGATCGAACAGTGCCGAGCTAGAAGATCGCAGCCGAGCCATCCGGGTCAAGTCTACAAACTCACTGTTCAGAACCATGGGAGCCACCTGATCTCTTGCGGGCAGCACAAGAAATCTCGATAATCGCTCACAATCGGCCGCCTGTCTCGAGGGAATGCCACAGTTGCCACCTCACTCAAGCCCGTCAATGCCCAGAAATCCTCCATGGTTGGCGTCAGATCATTGTATGATAAAGTAAACACATGCCTCTCCGAGTCCCAAAAATGCGAAGCCACTCGGAGCAAATCCCAATCTACTCTCCAGTTCTTCAGAGGCCAGAGGCACAACATACCATATCGCTTGTCAATGAATTTCCCATGATGCTTTTGGTGAAATTGTGAAATCCCGATAAAGTCCTGGCGAAATTGATGTTCCCGAGAAGCTATTTCCTCGTTATATTGCTCCAGATTGAAAGTTCCAACCTTTGATGCAGAAGTCACCTGTTTGTCATGCTGAGACTACTAGTGCCCTTTTGTTGAAAAAGCAATAACCTGCAGATTTGGGGCCGGAACTGATTTTAAATGGACCCTGTTGCGAGCCTCGTCTAGTCATGCGACAGATCCTGACGGACAGACACATAGTGTCGGGCGACATACTTGGTCTGCATCAGGAAGCCTCAAGGTCCTGCAAGTGGTTTCTGTGACATCCTTTGACTCGTCGTCGCTGCAATACACCTTGTACCCATATGTTACTGCATGGGAGAGGACCTTCCCCCACCATATGTACCACTATACACGATTGACCCGAAAAGCAATTCCAGAAACTTATGTACAAATTCGGCAAAGCCAACCTTTCAATATAATAAACTGTACACCTTTCTCTCGCTCCCAGAACGAACAGACTCATGCACACAAGCTAACATAGTTTAACCTTTGCTAACAAGCTAGCATAATTAGACTATAGTGTTTCGAGTGTCGCTTTACCCCTGTTAACTGAGCAAATCTAAAAGATTGCCCCTCAAAGTAGAACCGAGACGGAAAATTCCGCACCTACCTGAATCTCCCAGGGCACGTCAAAAGCCATAAGCCCCACCGTCAGCCGTCAATAAGAGTCGTTGCCCAGCAAGCAAAGTCCTCGTTTACCAAGCAAAGCTAGGGACACAAGAGCCGAACCGTCAATAATTTTTGCTGCCCAGCAAGCGAGAGTCCCATCACCGAAGTGCCGACAAAATCTCGCTGCCCAACAAGCAACTCCCGTCACAGTGATTATGGTCCCAGATCAAAGCCAGCAGTCAAACACAGAGAGCCCCACCACCAAAGCAAGATTTCCGCTGCCCAGCAAGCAAGAGTCCCTGTCAGCAGATAGTAGCATAGGACCCTCCGGCAGCTACACCTATCCCCAGCAGCACAAACAATAGCATCAACCCCTCCGGCAGCTACAGATTCGAGATTCCAGGTTCAGACGCCTTAAAACAGTCTCTCCACCAGGTTCAGATGCCTCAAAACAGTCTCTCCACCAGGTTCAGACGCCTCAAAACAGTCTCTCCACCAGGTTCAGACGCCTCAAAACAGTCTCTCCCCCAGGTCCAGACGCCTCAAAACAGTCTTCCACCAGGTCCAGACGCCTCAAAACAGTCTCTCCACCAGGTTCAGATGCCTCAAAACAGTCTCTCCACCAGGTTCAGATGCCTCAAAACAGTCTCTCCACCAGGTTCAGATGCCTCAAAACAGTCTCTCCCCCAGGTTCAGACGCCTCAAAATAGTCTCTCCCCCAGGTCCAGACGCCTCAAAACAGTCTCTCCACCAGGTTCAGACGCCTCAAAACAGTCTCTCCACCAGGTTCAGATGCCTCAAAATAGTCTCTCCACCAGGTTCAGACGCCTCAAAATAGTCTCTCCACCAGGTTCAGATGCCTCAAAACAGTCTCTCCACCAGGTTCAGACGCCTCAAAACAGTCTCCCACCAGGTTCAGACGCCTCAAAACAGTCTCTCCACCAGGTTCAGACGCCTCAAAACAGTCTCTCCACCAGGTTCAGATGCCTCAAAACAGTCTCCCCACCAGGTTCAGACGCCTCAAAACAGTCTCTTCCCATCAGGTTCAGACGCCTCATAATAGTCTCTTTGGATCAGATCACCCCCGAATAGTCCGAACTACGATTTGGCTTGATTCCCTCCTCGGGATACGTAGGAATCCTTTTCCAAAAAGGTCCATCTATCCTTTTCCCCAGCTCACCGTCTAGACCTCCGCTTCATTCCCAGCCGCTCATTGGGATTGGGTCTTATTTTATCGACAACCTCACCTCTTCCATAAGTGACATTGCCGAGGGGCTCTGTAAGTATGCCAATCCAAATTCGCGACCTTTCCAGATGCATTTTAAGTAATAAAATGGCATTTAGGGGCATTTTGGTAAATTCCCAGTCCAGCCTGAGACTTCCGGAAACATTTCATATGTTTCTCGCGAAGGAAGTACTTTTTTGTACTTTGCTCGAGTTAAAGGACCTAGAGAGAATAAAACTATTTTGGACTTTTTGGGCATTACCTAGGAAGCTTCCAGAATCAGTTTTGGCGCCAAAAAGGGTTATTGTCACCTTGTGTCACGCGACAACTCAAAGCATGGAAAGTGGTAACGTTACGTCGTGCGACACAAAGTGACCATAGGCTGCAGCTATAAATAAGACCCTACCCCTCTCAGTTTTAGATCCGAATTTCACCTCCCTAAAGCTACTCTGCCCAAATTACGCCATAAACTCTCTCTCTCTCTCTCTCTCTCTCATACCAAAACCACCCAATTCCCCTCCAATTCCCTTACCTCTCACCTCTCTTCAACCCAATTCCCTCTCTACTTCCCTATACACTTGAAACCTCTCAATTCAGCTGTTGATTCGTGCTCAGATCTCCATCTCGAAGTTGAATTGAAGACTCCTGCACCTAACTTGGTGTGAGAGTTGAGGACTACAAGGGTAACCCTCTCTCCTCTCTTTCTCTCTCATCTATTTGTTTTAGTTACTTTCTCTCCTTCTCCACTTGATAATTAGGTTCCTTATACCTCGAATTATCACGTGGCAACTACAATCTCTCTGTTTAAATAGCTTTTACTTGAGTCCAATTGCTTGGTTGTGATGTGATTTACTTAGATTTGCAATTTGGACATCAAGGGAGTGTGGATCTTCCATATCCACACTCCTTTGATTGATTCGTGTTTAATTCGTATTGTTATTACTGCTTCTGATATAATTGTTGTGTAATTGTTGGATCTGCATCTCAATTTGTGAGGTACCTGCAGATGGTAAACACATGTCACGCGACATATGTGGACATGAGGATTCCTGTGTCACGCGACATGTTGTGACCATCTGCAGGGACCATATTTCAGTTGTAGCTTGTTTTGTTCAGTTGTTTTAGCATTTAGTTCTATGCTTATGTTGTTCAGTTCCTAGATCTGGTTTCTGTTTATTGCATCTGGAGATTTGTTGATTTGTTTGATTGTGAGCCTCTGCAAGGTAAACATATTTCACGCGACATATCGGGACAAGGGAGTCCTATGTCACGCGACAGATGTGATCCTTTGCAGAGGACCTATTTTCTCTTGTAATCTATCTCTTGTTGATGTAAAGGGATGTGGCCTCCCAGACAATTAGTCTACAAGTTGTAATGATCTCTCTTATTAAATAAAATTCATGTTTAAACACATATGTCTATTATCTTCGTTTGCACGTTTCTTTGAATTATTTGGATGTCTAGATTAGAAAGACTCGTCTACGGACGAGGCGTGTTGGGTGAACTCTCGATTCTTCCCAATGCGTAACCTGACCCCCGAACCCACTCTCTTTCAAAAGGTTTTTCAAAGTGCACCTTTAAGCATGGCGTGGCGACTCCTTTTTTTCAAACTTCCGGAATTTTTAATTTCGGGCGAGCACACATTCAGCGTTTGAATGACAAACGTCGGTTTTGGAAGTTTTAGGAAAAGTGACGCGAATGCTGATTTTAAATATTTGTCTTAAGTGTCAAATGTTGACTTTTAAGAAGGAGCGTTTGAATGTCAAACGTCGGTTTTGAGTTTGAAGATGAGCATTTGGATGCTAAACGTCATTTCGCGTGTTTTGAAAGAGAGTTCGAATGTCGAACTCCGATTTTGAACCGGGCGTATCATTGTTAGCGATTTTACGGGAAAAAAGCATTAAATGATTTTGAATGTCAAAAGTCGGCTTTGAGTTTGAAGATGAGCATTTGGATGCCAAATGTCATTTTGCGCGTTTTGAAAGAGTGTTTGAATGTCGAACTCCGATTTTGAACCGAGCATTACATTGTTAGCGATTTTACGGGAAAAAGGCATTAAATGATATGCGATCAACGAATCGTTTTGCGACTCGGACTTTTGAGAGTAAATACTATCACGATCTAAATGGCTCAGACTTGTAAATGACAGTATTTAAAATGCGGTATCGACGGAATCAAATGATCTGGAATTGTAAATTGCGTTCGACGAGCCAAATAGCTCGGACTTGTAAAGTTGCGTAAAAGTAAATGACGATCGACGGATCAAACGATCCGGAATTGTAAATGACAAAAAAGTAAAGGACGTTCGACGGATAAAACGATCCGGAATTTGTAAATGACATAAAAAGTAACGGAACGGGGCCGAAACGCCGTTTTAACCCGAGATTACTTCTCTTACGGGAAGAGAAGAGGATCACAGACTAAAACGTATCGGACCCCGTTAGACGGAGACGTCTACATTTCAACAACGTCATCCGAAACGGTTGTAGCGACTGGCGCATAAATCGAGATGGGACGAGAGTTTAGAGGGAGAGAGCGCTACCTATGGCTAGGGTCAACTCCTTTGACTCGGGGGGCATATACGGGATACGGAAAAGTGTTTGGAACGGTGTTTTGAGGTGGTGGGGGTTATATTTGATCGAAATACGGAGTTTTCACGCGAATCGAGGAAAAATGGGAACTCGGGAGAGGGTGAAAACCAGTTGGGCCGTGGCTTGAGGGAAAATGGAGTGAATTTGTTGTTGTTAAAATGCTTTGACAGAGGTTTGTATTTATAGGTGAAATTTCAGGATGTGTTCGGACGGACTGAGGTTGAATTTCAGGGGGTTCTATGAAACTTTGGAAATTGGAGGGACTTGCTGGCAATTCTGGATTGTCTGCAAAAAGAGTCCGGCCGGACTTGGACTGCATACCAGGGGTATTTTAGTCTTTTCACACTGATTTTTGATTGATGTTGACGAGGGAGCTGTGGCATGCGTGCCACGTGTCCCATGACTCACCAGGTTCGTGGGAGTTCGTGCCGTTATCCCCAGTTTTGTCCATTTTTTAAATAACAGTCCGGAAAATGTCTGAAACGCCCCCGAAAAGTGCCGAAAAGTGCATTTTTCAGGGAAAGTTGTACTTTTACGTGCGACGACGCGTGTTGAGTACGCTTTGATGTTGGGATGCACGGGGCAGTCCCGGGACGTCTCGTTGGCTTGAGAACGGGGAATGTAACGGGTTCCAGTTAACCTAGAGCGGGCCAGTTAACGGATTCCGGTTAACTTCTAACGGATTTTGACGATCTGGATTTGGGTACTTACAGTTAGCCCCTCAGCGACGTCACTTCCGAAGGAAGTGGGGTCGTTGAAAAAGATAAGGATCCAAATTAGGGGATGCCTTACTTTGAAAGACCTGGGCGGTCAGCTGGCTGGACCCTTAGCGAAAGGATTCCTATGTATCCCGAGCGGGAATCAAGCCGATCGTAGTTCGTAGGTTCAAGGAGCCGCGCATGGGGACCTTGACCTGAGAGAGACTGTTGTGAGGCGTCTGAACCTGAATGAAGACTATTGTGAGGCGTCTGAACCTGAGTGAAGACTATTGTGAGATGTCTGAACCTGAATGAAGACTATTGTGAGGCGTCTGAACCTGGGATTTCTAAAACCTTCGAGGGCGTGTGGCGCCTCAGACCGGAGTTACTGATACTTTCGAGGGCATGTGGTGCCTCAGATTGGAGTTGCGTTTATTCTGAGATGAAGGCGTTCGTGCCTTGGGATTGATAAGGCGTTCGTGCCTTGGGTGCTGGACTTACGATGACGGCCAGGTTTATCCACTGGGGATAGGGTGGAAATTACGGGACTGGTTGTATTAAACTGGCGTTATTAACAACACGGAAGGATTGACGTTCTAACGACGGGGTTAGGAACGGGATGTGGTCTCGGGAGAGACTGACACATTGCTGGGGAAAAGCGTCCAGAGTTCTGATGGGGTCCGTTAGGAACTGAGGGGGTTGATTGACGTTTCTTTATAGACGGATGGTCTTAGGATCCTGCTGGGGAGAAATGTTCGGGCTTACGGTGATGGCCGAAGAGGGATTGTTGTGTGGGCTTACCTTGATGGCCGCTGAAGTGGGACGATCGGGCTTACGACTGGCGTCCGGGGAAGTGAACGTTCACTTGCTGGAGTGAAAAGGTATTCAGACTTACTAGGGTGGCCGAAGAGGGATTGTTGTGCGGGCTTACCTTGATGGCCGCTGAAGTGGGACGATCGGGCTTACGACTGGCGGTCGGGAAAGATGAATGTTGGTGAAAACCAATGGGAATTTTGACGTCGGGAGACGGAATTGTGATTTAATGTCCGTAGACGAGACTGAGCGTTTGAATGTCAAACGTCGGTTTGGGGCGGAAATGGGCGTTTGAATGTCAAACGTCGATTTGAGATTTAACGTCTGGAGACGAGCGTTAGTGAAAACTAACTGGGAATTTAACGTCTGGAGAAGGGCGTTAGTGAAAACTAACTGGGAATTTAACGTCTGGAGACGGAATTGTGATTTAACGTCCGAAGACGAGACTGAGCGTTTGAATGTCAAACGTCGGTTTGGGGCGGGAATGAGCATTTGTCAAACGTTCGCTTGAGATTTAACGTCTGGAGGCGAGCGTTAGTGAAAACTAACTGGGAATTTAACATCTGGAGACGGTCGTTAATGAAAACTAGCTGGACTTGACCTCGGGGAGGGGGTGTTAGAAAGGTTTAACTTGGGGAAATTTTACACTTTTGGGGGCTAAAAGGGGTAAAATTGAAACTGCGAGAAGTTGAGGGGCCAAATTGGCAAGAAATCTTTTTCAGCTGCAGAAAGAGTCCGGCCGGACTAAACCTGGATTTGACCAGGTCCTTATCAGCGCCAAGGCCGACGTGAATTTGGACCATTTCTCCATTATTTCCGACGAGGAGGAGAGAAAAGAGAGAAGAAAAATCATCCCATTTCTTGAGTTTTGCTCAAATTTGCAAGGGAAAATCGACATGGAGGCCGATTTGGGACCAATGGCTCGTCATGGAAGAACCGATAATGAAAGAACGAGGTTGGTATGGACCATTCGAACCACCGTTCTTCCATTGAATCCGGCGGAGTTCTACCCGGCTCGGGAGACTCACAAATCCAAATGAGGGATCGAAAGACAGGTAACTTTCCTTTAAATTCTATTAATTTTAAGAATGTGCATTCTTTAAATGTTAGGAATTTGACTAGAAATGAGTTAGGGATTTTGGTGCCCAGATTGGGGCTTTTGACTTTGCTATGTGCCTTTGTCGAAATTGACTAGGGTGTAGTTCAATTGACACTATGGGTAGATGACATAAAAATTTTGGTTGCAAAATTCCATGCCTAGATGTGTTTTCCGAAATTAAAGTAAGTTTAATTCGGGACGGAGTAATTTTTTGAAATGTTCGAAATATTTTGAAAGTTCCGACTTCGACGGATTTTTCGAGGTGCTTTGAAAGTTCCGGGTTCGACGGAGTTTTCGAGGTGCTTTGAAAGTTCCAAATTCGACGGAGTTTTCAAAGTGTTTTGAAAGTTCCGATTTCGACGGAGTTTTCGAGATGTTTTGAAATTTCCGAATTCGACGGAGTTTTCGAAGTGTTTTGAAAGTTCCGAATTCGACGGAGTTTTCGAAATGCTTTGAAATTTTGGAATTTTGGACCGTTAATATTCCAACCGGGATGGAAATATTTTAGGAAAATGGGAACTATATCTGCGTTGCATCATTTAGATATGCATTTGTGCACTCTGTTGATGTCGCTTCTGTATTAACGTATTCTTGCCGTGTTCACCTGCAGGGGCGAGGGACAGTTGACGTTCACAACTTGAAGAGCAGGGGAGCCTTCGAGGCAGTTCGGGCGCTGTGGGAGATATTCCCGGATGAGGCTCGGGATGGAGAGAGGAGTCCACAGCAGTATGTGGTCGACTCTGGTTTGGTTGGATTCATCACCGCGGTAGCCGCGGTGGCTGTGACGCAGAGGGCGAGGTCCTTGTACGTAGCTCTGAGCGAGTATTGGTGGGACACGACCCACACTTTTCATTTCAAGTGGGGGGAGGCAACTTTGACTCCCTGTGACTTTGCGGCTATCACTGGGTTGCCATTCTGGGGCAACACGCTGGTGTGGGTGGACGGCTATACCCCGGGGCAGTTCTCGGATCTGCTGGGCTTTGACATTACCGATGCCAGGGGCTTAGGTATTCGGTATAGGCCGATGGAGAATCATCTGAGGAGGGGTATCATTGCTTACGGGGAGGGGTCCCCTAGGATGACCGCGGAGCGTCTGGCTCGAGGGTTCATATGGTTTGCCTTGTCGGCGACTCTGTTTCCTACTTCTGACACATCCTTTCATTTCCCGCTGCTTGGCTCGTTGACAGATCTGGACGCCGTGAGGGGGTTCACATGGGGGGAGGCTGGACTGGCCGAGCTCTACCATGCCTTGGACAGGTTCTCGCGGGGAGAGGAGAACACCTTGTACTGCTTCTCATTTGCTTTAGATGTGAGTTCCCGTCTTTTTCCCTTCCTTGTCTCATTTTGTACTCGTATGTATCTGCTCTGTAGCTGACATAACTTTCCATGTGCTTGACAGGTGTGGGCCTTGGAGGTGTTCCGCCCGCAGAGATGGGAGATCAAGGAGGCGTATCAGTCCTTGTTTCCTGCCATGTTGATTTGGCAGAAGGAGGCGAAGAAGCCGGTGTCGTCGAGGGAGGGTACTCAGTTGACATATGAGGAGGTATCTCTGGCCCTGAGCTGAGAGTTTTCTGAGCGGATCCAGCTGACTTGTTGGAATCGGATTCATGAGGGTGTGGTCTAGGTGGCTAGAGAGGTCACACGTCGGTGGAAGCTTCTGGTAGGGCTTCACTGTGATGCGATGTATCTGGGGGAGAGGGTGACCCGTCAACATGGTCCGGGGTCCCTTCCTATGGTGCCGGTGGATCCGCCTCCACACATGCAACATCCTTTATCGATACCGATGGAGGAGTTGGAGCGGTATAGACAGGGCATGTTATATACAAAGTATGTCATAGAGGGTGCCGACTAGGACATCTTCTTGAGGACGAGGCTGAGGAGCCCGCGGGTGCAGCACAGGGAGGGCGAGGGCCCTGGATATCCCCGAGACTACCCGCTCCCACGCGCTAGGTTGGCGTACGAGGGGCTGGATGGTTCCCGTAGGCGGTTGGTGATCCCTATCCCGGAGGAGACGAGGCCTCGGTACAGAGTGGATCCCAACGCTTCGGTGAGTGCTTTTGATTTTCTGCATTTGATAGTAGCATTCTGCAAATGTTGCATCTGTACTTTCTGTTTGTCTCCTGACGACTTTCCTGGTTTGCAGGTGTCTGGCCGTACGTACAATCAGGCCATGAGACAGTTGGACGGGTGGGCCAACTACGCTAGGAGGCTCGTGGAGTTCCTGAGGTGTAGTTCTCTAAGGAGTGCGGCTATTCATGAGCCGAGGCCGTCTAGGCCGAGAGGTTCATCTGCCTCCACGGCTGGTGGAGCGGACTTTACGCAGGGATTTGGCCAGTTCTCGGGTGAGACGGCGGGGTTCGGAGCTCGTCACTCTTCGTACTCGGGGCACGAACAGGGAGAGTCCTCGAGTTCTGTAAGTACCCCAATCTGGATCACACCCTTTCAAACACACGGGAAGCACCGTCATCAACGCAGTCTCGACGACCCCTCTCACTCAAAACCCTCTCTAAACCCCCAGCCAAACCAAGGGAGGAGCCTTCCTGGGATAAAAAGGGACAAAAGGACCTTTCGGGAATTTTCAGGAAATTGGAAAAGCAATAATGGTCCGTACGGACCTCTTTGTTATCATAATTACTGAATCCCCTTAAAGTCCACAATATTCCCTCAAATCCCGGAGAAAATGATTACCCCCTGCACAGTTGGTCCGTACGGACCTCTTTGCATGCAAGATGGTCCGTACGGACCTTATTGCACAGGGAACATCATGATTTCCAAATATTCACCATCATCACAGATTCCCTCAAATCGAGGAAAATCAAAAGTTTGGATTACCAGGGAGGTCCGTACGGACCTCTTTGCACCAAATCTGGCACTATAAATAGAGGGCTCCCCCTCCTCATTTTCACACACCTCCCACTTCTCTCTTCCTCCCTAGGCCTTCTGGCTTCCCCTCTAAGTCCTTCCGAGGCATTCCCGGCCCCTTTCGGATCCTTCCGAGGCCTTCCGAGCCCCCTCGTGGTGCTCCGAAGCCTCTCCGAGCGCTCCCGAGACGCTCCCGCGCTGCCCCGAGGCACTCTCGAGGTACTCTGAGGCCCCTCGTGGTACTCCGAGGCCTTGCCTGGTCTTTCCACGGTGTCCCGGCTCTTTCCGAGTCAAACCGGCGATCCCAAACCACGCCGAACCTCTGCCCGAGTGATCCCTGCGATCCCAACGCACGCCGAAACTCTGCCCGAGTGACTCCTGCCACCCCAACGCACGCCGAACCTCTGCCCGAACGCAGCCTGCAACATCAACTCACGCCGAAACTCTGTCCGCAGACAACCGGTCCCTCCCGAAGCAATCCCGATCCGTACCGGAACGCTACTCCGACCTCAAACACTATTCCCCAGCGGAAGACAGACACGAACCAACATTGGTAAGGCTTCCTTCCATTACTATTTCAATACATTTCAATACATAGTATACAATGTAGACATCCGATACAGCATGCATTTTTAAAAGCACACACACACACACAACATTTAAAGGATATTAGGGGTATCCGAAAGACTCGTTATACGAGGCAACTCGGGTGAGCTCTAATATTCTAATATTCTCTTCCCGAGGAGTCATCTGACCTCCGAACTCAAAATCTCATCACACAAAAACAGTTTAAAATTATCTTTAAACTGATGCCCTTTTTCAATGTTTTGGGCTTAATAAAAACGGCGTGGCGACTCTACAAATGCGAAAACAAACGGCGAGACTAAACCGCCTCCAACGCGAAAGATGCCAGATGCCGGGGCGCGAGCCTCTCGGATCCGGGTAATTTCAGTTGGCGACTCCGCTGGGGACAATTTTGTTTTAAAAACTTTTAAACAAAACAAAAGATTTTTAAAACGATGATGAGGGTCAAACTTTCATTTTACCCCTTCCTTTAACTGTTGTGTGTGTGTGCACGTGCTTCGTTTTATTTTACAAAAAAAATAAAAATACAAAAAAATGCATCAATATACATCTGTGCATACATTTAAAATTCTTCAAAAACTTCTGTTTTTACTCGTAAAAGAATTTTAGAGACCGCACACTACGCGCACCGCCGCCTCGGTTACACCGCACACTACTCACACCGCCGCCTCGGTTACACCGCACGCTACGCGCACCGCCGCTCGGATACACCGCACACTACAACCCTCAACCCGGAGTGGTCTCAGTTGCAGTCCGTTTGGTCTTCCGAGGCCTCTTGGACGCGCACGGGATCATTCCAAACATCCCATCCTAGCCAAGCGTCAACCCTGCACGTTTGAGTCTTGAGTCACACTCTGTCCGCACTCGGTTGGTTTTTACCTCCCGTGTCATACATGGATACATATACCATGCCGGCCATTTTTCTCGAGTCAAGGCTCGGAACTCAAGATCCTCGCGCAAGCAAAGCGATGAAAGGTCATGCTAAAATCTTGACCCGATCTTGATTTCCGAAGCTACACCTGCACGATGTTCCGTCCCGGATATACATCCATGCTCACATGACACCATGTCATCACGCCTTTGATACGTCGCCCATCACAATATGACCACCCAACGCCTAACGTCACAGATCCCTTGCGCAAGCAAGGTAAAGAGAGGTCATGCCGAACTCTTGACTCCGATCTTGACTCAGTGGCCGGCTTGGTTCACTATTCACATGGCTAACGCATCAAAACGAACATGACAGGCTCGGTCCTTAGGTTCGATTTTTCTTTTAGGCCGGTGGAAACCGCTTGCACTATAGGACCCTCGCCCGGGGCCGTCCACCCCGGGATGTCGAAATACAGTGTGCAAAACGAGGGGCTTATAGCCGCACGTATGGTCTCCATCGACCCAGATCTAGCATAGTTGCGAAAAGAAGAGCAATCTTTTCCAACCTACCTAGGATTCTGAGAAAACATGTTTTAAGTAAATTAAAACAACAAAAAAAAATGAAAGAAACGGAAACCGCATGCCACATGAGCTTTCCCCCTTTTATCCCGTTAGGCCATTCTTGTGTCTAAACCTTACCCATCACCCCCTCCAGCCTAACGTAGAGTGGTCGAGAGTACCCGGAACCCGTCTCCCAAAGTGTCAAAACAAAGAAGGTCCTACCTCCTTCCCAAACTCACCAGACACCGTCAATTCCCCATGGCCAAGTCAAGGATAACAACGATGAGAACGGGACCTTACCCCCAAGAAATTTCCCAACATTGGAAGAAGTTTGCGGTGTCCTCATGGCTATTGAGAAATGTCAAGGTGAGCAACAAGCTCGATCGAAGGTGCCATGCACCACTTCGGAACATTAGCCACCCAACTACCTCGGGCTTCCTAAGTCATAACCGCTCCTACAGCCTCTAACATCTCTCATTGTCTCCCGTAAGTCAACCTCGTTACCCTCGTACGAGCCATGCAGCTATGATGTAAGACCACAAGACCTTCCAGAGGAAAGCCTCGCCCATTCGGCCTCCCGAGGTCCCGGTACCACCGCCGAACAACGAACACATCTCGGTGGGACGTTGCGACAGAAGTGCTTGTCTCGGAAATGGAATTCCAGGATGCAATGAACGAGGGCCGTCCTCGACGAAAGAAGAAGCTATCTTCTCAACAAAAACTGAAAAAGAGGTACGAATCCGGTGATCCCACGCCGGAACCCTTGGAGAACCCTCAGAAAGTTTGACTACTATGTCATCTACTCCAAAGAAGTATAGCTCGCACAAGGCCATGGCAATGTCTCGCTCCATGATCAGCCGGGACGAAGCCGCACCGCCACCGAAGGCCCGAAGGTCCAGATAATCCAACCCCGTCTTGGGAAGATCTCAAAGCCACTATTGATGCTTCAAGAAAGGCTATGACGGTGAACGAATTGAAATGCGTAGTCTGGCCTTACGCCAATCAGGCTCCTCCCACTACAGAAATGGGAGAGACAAGCAAAACCATAAGTCCCGAGGTGAACGTTCTGACACGTTCCGGTCAAATCCCAGTGAATCCTCCATGGACAGACAAAAGGCCAACCATACCTGAGCCACGAACTGAAAAGGGGCCCTACGCCAAAGAAGCTTAAATCTTGGACCCAAAGGCTGAAGATCCTGTCTTGACACAGCTCAAGCGCACTCAGGCTAACATCTCACTATGGTCCTTACTCACTTCATCTTACCCGCACAAGCTCAAGATGGAAGAAAGCCCGGCCTGCACCTATGGTTCCCATCACAAAGGACACCTGATGAAGCAAGCTCGATGATTGGCAACGTTAATTACAGCAATATCATCACCTTCACAGAGCTCGACCTTCCAAAATTTGGGGCTGACCATAACGAGCCTCTCTACATAACAGTTCAACTGGACGAGCGCCGTCTCCCTCGGGTCTTGGTAGATGGGGGATCATCCATGAACGTCCTTCCCACCAAAATGATGGATTTGCTAGGGATCAAAGCAACTGATCTAAAACCCTCGACTCAGGCAATCAAGGCATACGACTCAACGTCCCGCCCAGTCTTGGGAATAGCCACCTTGAATTTGTGGTTCGGAAAACAAATGGTCCCAACGGATTTCCAAGTCATCGACATCCCGATCACCTTCACCGCCATTTTGGGGCGCCCTTCGCTACACCCGCATCAATGGGGTGGCATCCACTCTTCATCAGTGCGTAAAGTTCGTCCAAGGAACAGATCTTACCATCATCTACGGTGATAGCGTAGTCAACGAAAGGACCGAAAGAAACGGCGTCCCGGTCTTAGAAATCAAACCCGACGATGATGGCATGATGCTAACAGGATTCACCATCGAAAGCCCAAAGGCCCAAGTATGCCACATAGACCTGCCTTTGATTTGGGACAAGATCCCTCCCCCGATGAAAATGATGAAGCACATGAACTACATCCCGGGGCTCGGTTTGGGAAAACGCCATCGTGGCACCCAATGTATCATCAATATCAAAGAATGTAATACTCGCACGGCCCGGGATACTTTCCTACTCCCGAACACATTGAGGAGGACAAGCGAGCCGCACGAAAATGCTCCACAGATAACAAAAGAGGCTTGCACGCAATCTCCGATCTTCATCCTTACAGCCTTCGACATGACCAAGTACTTCACAAAGAAGGCCGGCAACTTGGAAGAAGATCCAGAAAGGGAACAGAGCCGATCGCCGCCAAACAAAGCCGGCCGACAACCATGGACAAGCTCCAGCAGTAACCTCGGCAAGATTCAGCAGGCCTCAAGCCAAATCCCGTCCGAAGAGCATTTCTCGACACACCGCCTCTACGGATCCACAACCACCACTATTCACAATGAATTTTGGTTCGAAAACTCCCTCTTTGGCGGAAGAACTCGAAAACTCTCTCGTCAACACTCCCGCCCTTAACAAGCGGGACGAGTCCGCATTCGAGCTAGTAATGCCCAAGACAAAAGCAAAAGACTCCGCAGACGATGCTTGGGACGAACCACCGCTCCACTCGCTCTTCAAAGAAGAAATCGAGATGCCGATCTAATCGATTTTGTTTCGATAACTCGTGATAGCAATGATCGGGAACGGTGACATAAAGCCCTTCAAGCCCCATCTCCTATCAAGCTCATTGCCACTCAATAACCGGGCCACCTTCTCCGGACTCCACCGCCAAAGAAAAAGGACATGATCGAACAACTTGGTCTGACCCCTCGAGTCCTAGAGTCTAGTGTCAAAACTCATCCTGAGTCCATTAGCTTTGAATTTGAGTCTATCGAGTCATCTGATGGCCTCACGCCAGAAGATTACGAGCTCATTACCAATAATGTATTCCCGTATGCTCTTAATGAATGCTTCGATCTTTCCGAGTATCCTCTCATTGCATCTTTAACAACTGATAAATTAACTAACACACAAACAGTTAATAACGATTCACTTGATAAAGAAGCGCACACATTAAACGAACAATACATTAAGCACATCTTTAAGCATGTTGTCAAACGAGAGAAAACCGGGCCCAAGCTGCCGAGGAGGTTTTAACCAAAGTGAATTTGGGAACCGCCGAAGAGCCAAAAGAGACGCAAATCGGAAGTTTCTTCACCGGCACAGAGCAAGACGCATTGATCGCACCGCTCAAAGAGTTCGTGGACGTGTTCGCTTGGTCTTACCGAGACATGCCCGGATTAGATCCTAACATTGTAGATCACCGGATTCCCTTAAATCCCGAGGCTAAGCCCATCAAGCAAAAGCTACGCCGAATCAAGCCGGAATGGTCTTTACAAGTCAAAGAGGAGATCGAAAAAATGCTCCGCGTCGGCTTCATCAGGGTGATCGAGTACCCCACATGGCTCTCCAATATCGTCACGGTCACCAAGGCCAATGGAAAAGTACGCTGTTGCGTGGACTTCCGAGATCTCAACAAAGCAAGTCCCAAGGACGATTTTCCACTACCCAACATCGACATGTTGGTAGACACTACAGCCAATTTCGAAGTCAAGTCCTTCGTGGACGGATTTGCCGGCTACAATCAAATCAAGATGGCCGAAGAAGACCAAGAAAAGACAAATTTTCACAACCCCTGGGAACCTATCGCTACGCAATGCCGTTCGGACTAAAGAACGCCTGGGCTACCTACCAACGGGCAAAGAACCGCCCTCTTCCACGATATGATCCACAAAGAGATCGAAGTGTACGTCGATGACATGATCGTTCACTCAAAGGGATCAGATGGACAACACCTCACTGCACCCGAGAAAATTCTTCAATCGCCTCCAAAAACACTCAATGAGGCTTAACCCTGCCAAATGCACATTTGGGGTTAGCCGAGGCAAGGTTTTGGGATACATGGTCACCGAGAGAAACATCGAGGTTGATCCTCAAAAGATCAAGGCTATCATCGAAATGAGACCACCGCAAACTCGCAGAGGTGAAAAGCTTCATGGGCCGCCCGCAATATATCGCCCGCTTCACAACCAATTGACCTCTATGTGCGAGCCAATCTTCAAACCGATGAAGAAGAACGCCGACATCGAATGGAACTCGAATGTCAAGATGCCTTTGAGAAAATAAAAGCATACCTTGTGAGTCCTCCGATTCTCTCGTCCTCCCCACGAGGAAAAGCCACTATTGCTATACCTAATCGTGACCGACACCGCAGCTTGGAGCCATGCTCGTCAAGAAAAGAAGGAGTCACGGGTCGAAAACGCCATCTACTTCGTCGGCCGAAAGTTTCAAGGCAAATAACTCAATTACTCACCCTCGAGAAAACCTGCGCAGCCTCCGGTATGGGTTGTCGGGAAACTACGGCACTACATGCAAAGCACACGGCACACTTGGTTTCCAAAATGGACCCGCCAAGTACCTCTTCGACAAACCATCTCTCGTCAATAAGGCTCGCCAAATGGTCCTTCTTCCTAGCGGAATTTGACATCAAGTACGTAAACCAAAAGTCAATCAAGGGACGGGCCATGGCCGAACAACCGGCCGATTTCCCAACCGACGAGGCTCGAGGCCCCGAACCACAATTTCCAGACGAGGGAATCTTCGCAATCGAAGGCGAAAATCGATGGCAACCGTTCTTCGACGGAGCAGCCAACAAAAAGGGAAACGGCATCGGTATGCTCTTGGTAGATCCCAAGGACGAGCACACCCCAATTGCTATAAAGCTCAATTTCGAGGTAACCAACAATGCCGCCGAATATGAAGCTCGCGTTGCCGGACTACAAGCCGCACTCGAGAGGAATGTCCGTAAACTCGAAGTTTATGGGGACTCACTTTGATCATCAACCAAGTCTCCAACAAGTGGAAAACCATAGACCTGTGCTTGCAAAAATACCATGCCCGCATGGAGGACCTCATCACACACCCGAAGAGGTCACCTTCCACTACTTGCCAAGAGACCGAAACAGTTTGCAGATGCCTTAGCCACCTTGGCTTCCCTTGTAGAAATCCCTCAAGGAAAAGCAATCAAACCCTTCAAAGTCGGACGAAAGGAAATTCCCGCCACCGTTGTGAGATCGAACCGTAACCTAAGCCCGTCAATGAGCCATGGTATAACCAGATCTTCCAATACCTCAAGAGCGGGAAACCACCTTCATGAACAAGGAAGACCCACACACGTAAGGGGTCAAAACCAAGAGCATCATGGCCCTAAAACGCCTCGCCTCTCACTTCGTCATCCTCGGGACATGCTATACAAGAAACGCTACCACGGGCCACTCCTACGCCGCATCGCCCAAGAAGAAGCAAACAAGTTCATGAACGAAGTCCACAATGGGGCTTGCGGTCCCCACATGAACGCTAGAGCCCCGATGCAAATCATTCTCGTGGATGGGCTACTACCGGATCTCCATGGAGGCAGATTGCATCCACTTTGTCCGAAGCCGCGACAAGTGCCAACGGTTCTCCAACCTCAATCATCCGCCGCCCCACGATCTCTACCGCATGACTACACCTTCGCCCTTTCGCCACTGGGAATTGACGTCATCGGGAAAATCGCTCCGCCAGCAAAGAACGGTCACGAGTTCATCTTAGTAGCCATCGACTACTTCACCAAATGGGTCGAAGCCAAGTCCTACAAGGTACTCACCTCCAAGAAGGTCGCGCATTTCCTCAAGGAAAACATCATCGCCGATACGGCATCCCAAATGAGGTCATATCGTACAATGGTTCACACTTCGAAGGGGAATTCGACAGCATCGCCGGCTGAATTCAAGATCACACGCCACAAATCTTCTCCCTACCGGCCACAAACAAACGGCGCCGTGGAAGCAAAGAAACAAAACCCTCGAACGGATCATCCGAAAATGACCACCCGAGGACGAGATTGGCCCGAGAAGCCGCACCTTGCACTTTGGGGCTACCGCACATCGGCCGAATGTACCACGGGAGAAACCCCATTTGCCCTGACATACGGGATGGAAGCAGTCCTTCCCATCGAGCTGGAAATTCCCTCAC
Organism: Adenophora triphylla var. japonica; assembly: GCA_022495995.1. Classification (NCBI taxonomy): domain Eukaryota; kingdom Viridiplantae; phylum Streptophyta; class Magnoliopsida; order Asterales; family Campanulaceae; genus Adenophora; species Adenophora triphylla. The sequence goes on from JAFEMH010002835.1 coordinate 99,148, forward strand.
TCCGAGTGCTGCTGGAAAATGACATCAATGAAGTTGAATGACTCCGAAGCCGACATGACGAATTGGCTCTGCTAGACGAGCGACGACTAAAGGCCATGGAACACGTCCGAGCCTATCAAAGTAGGATGGCTAGAGCTTTCGATAAGAAAGTCAAATCCCGAGACATCATGGAAGGTGACCTCGTACTCAAAGAAAAGCCTCCCACTCGAACCAACCCACTGGGAAAATGGGAACCCACATGGATCGGCCCTTTCGTGGTTCAAAAGATCTTCTCCGGAGGCGCCATGAAGCTGACAGACCTAGACGGCAATCCCTTTATGAATCCAGTCAACGGAAGCAAACTTCGCAGATACTTCGCCTGAAGAAGAACAACTGTGCATCTCTTGGCACTCCATGTAGTGTCGAACTACGCAGACCTGAGCCCTCTAGTCCGGGGGAACGTAGGCAACCTTAATTGGTCCGGTCTAAAAATACACAAAAAGTCAAAAGTTTGAATGTCAATCAAGACCTCCATCAAGCTACGCACTTTTCAAGAAACACGCCCCAACAAATACCTTGACCAAGTCAAACGACGGCGGCAACATCAAAGGACATCCGAGGGTCACTCAAGATCAAACGACCGACTCATGTCCGCTTCCAAGCCAGGGGCTTGTCTTCGCCCTCACGCGCTTCAAAAAAAAAAGAGCTAGAGCAAGGGCTTACAAAAAAAAAGAGCTCGAGCAAGGGCTCAGATAAAAAAAAAGAAGAGCTCGAGCAAGGGCTCACAAAAAAATAAAAAACAAAAAAAAAGAGAGCTCGAGCAAGGGCTCACAAAAAAAAGAAGCTCTGCGTAAGCCGCAAAAGAGGTCAAGAGCCCGACGCCAACAAGAGGCAAGGAAGCCGCAAAAAAGACCGTCAAAACGACATGTCAGAGATCACTCGACCTCTCACCAAGCACAAAGCCTAAGCAAAAGGGATTGCCGTCATGGCCTGCATCGCTTCAAGTCCGCAAATGCAATGTAAAAGTCCAAGGACGGACGCCGACAAAGTGCACAACAAAAGCAAAGGCAAACAAGAGATCTTGCGTCTCGACAAAGCTTTAAAAGTAAATCACAAATCACTAACGGTTACAACATTTCTTGATGAGTTCAAGCACGGTCTACTCTCAAGTTCACAACATGCTAAAAGACAAATTTTAATACATTTAACAAATAATGTGTTTGCAAATGCAATGAATGGATACCTAGGAGGTCATTCCGCGCCGTCTCGCGCTTGTCCCCTCGCCATTCTTTCCTTTCTTCCCTCGTCCCCGGCGAGTCTTCTTTCGCTCCACGTGAACCAACTCGCGTCTCTCGCCCGAGATCGTGGGTCCTCCCCGTAGAGTCAAACAATCCAAGAGCTCTCGTGGCTTCATTCGCCCGTGCTTCGCTCGGATCTCCTCCCCGCGAGTCCGCAAAAGAGGACCTCTCCCCGTCGCCGGTCAACTCTAGTCTCGTAGTCAAACAAAGTGTCTCCCGTCACATCCAAAGGGTCGACTGTGCTTCGGAACTCCTAAGGCAATAGCTACTACGGCAACCGGGTCCTGTAATCGCTACACGCCTCGCTTCTCCAAGACCACTTGGGACCGCCCAACACGCCGCTCATACCTGCCGTACCGAGTCGTCAATACGACGCTCCCCGACGTCTAAGGAGTACCACAGAGGGAAAGCGGAATACTTCCATACCCTCGTAAAATACAAGAAGGCACCCGGAGCCGCCATACAAAGAGGAGCTATCTCCGCAAGAGCAAGGTCATCCCACTCAACAAAGGCTCCCGCTTCATCCCAAACCGCCGGAAACAAGCGACGGAATATAGAAGGAGGACCAAGACAAACCCGGAATTCTCGACAACGTAGGACCCTCCCCGCAAGATCCTCCTAGTCTCAATCCCCAAAGGAGGAACCCACCAAATGATCTCGATGCGTACTAAGCCGTGCCATCCATCTCTCCCAGCGGACCGATCCATATCCAATACAAGAGGTCGCCGAGCAAATGACCACGGGCTAAACGACGCCTGAGCCTCTGCATGGCCCGAAGTCTCTCTCGCAGCCCACAAGGTGAGCAAAGCGGGGCTTCCCCTCTCATAAAACGATCCCCGCCGCGCACGGTCGATACCATGAAGAGTCTCCCCAAAGACCAACGGGACAATATCCTCTCCACTCGCAAAGGCCCAACCACATCTAGCAAAGCGCCATCGCAAATGCCAAGGGAGCCGACCATGAAGAGCGCCGCTATCGTGCACAAGGCGAAGGCATCCCAAGAGACGTCACTCTCATCATCAACCATGAACCGCTCCGCAGCTCGTAAATGTCGATATGACCCGAATCAAGGATCATGCCCCGCACTTCTTCCAACAAAGTACGAAGAAAGCCTCGCAAGCTTCACGCTCACCGCAAAGACCACCAATCAAAGGAAGCGAGATGGCCTCCACCTCCGGTCCCCCATCAAAGCCCGAAAATCCTCAAAAGTGGGCACCATTTCATTATAGGAGAAACAAGACACATGCCTCCTAACATCCTGTAACTTCGCGGCAGCCCGCAACAAATCCCAATCAGAACCAACTCCTTAAAAGACCAAATCGAGCAAAGACGAAACCTTACCTCGAAAGCCCGTCTCTCGATGCCTCATACGGCGCCGCATCCACGTTTTCAACCGCTCAAGGAAGTGTGCTTGCCTCTCCGCGAAAGCCTCGGCAAAATTCTAGGGACGTACGAAGAATCCATGGCAAAAATGGAGGTTCCTAGAGAAAATGGGGAAGAAAGCTCGAAAATGGCCGCAAATGGGGAAATGGGAAGAACCGCATTAATCGGAAAGCATTTATCTCCTTCCCAAAGCAAGGTTGGTCCGTACGGACCTCTTTGCATGCTAGGTATGTCCGTACGGACCTCCTTGCAAAAAGAACCCATTTCCCCAAAGAACAAGACAACAACCACCGTCCTCGCAGACCTTGCTCCAAACCGCCCAAACACCGGCCAAAGCCATTCCCGTGAACATACACTACCCACAAACGCACTCTCACCACGTGGCATGCACAAAATAAAAATAATAATAGCAACCATTTCTAGGACAAATCCCGTGAATCACAAAAATGACATTACATCTTAAAATAAAATGTTGTTTGCCGTGCAAATATGAGTGTTTTATTACAGGAGTATCAAATATCTGTTGCTAAACAAAAAAAAAGAGAAGATATGGAAAGAGGGAAAGCAAATGGACCCTAATCCGACTCTTCAGCATCATCATCATCCTCGCCGAGGTCCTCCAGAGAAAAGTCGGGCATCCATGTGAACTCGCCCGCCACATCCTCGTCATCAGAGTACCGAGCCCCCGCCGGAGGCTGCCACTCAAAGTAATCTGAAGGATCAAATCCGGCGAAAGGATCAAAGAAAGAAGGCTCTGACGGACCCTCGCCCTGTGCATCCTGAGGAGGGAAGAACTGATAAAAGGGTTGCTGCCCCGGAGCTCCTGAAGACGTCCCGGCATCCATACTATGCCGCCCCCTCGAAGGTCCCTCCTGCTGCGGCTCCGGCTCGGCTCTAGGCGGAGGAACGTCTACAGAATGCCTCGAAGGCATAGGCTCGTACGCCGGCACGCGTCGCGAAGACCGGCAAGATATCTTCGATGCCATCTTCTTCGCAAACGACCTCATCGCCACATAACGGCGAGTCAGCATATCATAGGCTCTCCCCTGACTCGCACCAACAAGCGCCCAAGGAAACGCTCAAAGAATACAGTTACACTCAACGACAAAAAGAGAAAAATACAGAAAAGATGCCAAGATGGAAAAGAGTAAGCACACTCACCGATCTGTCAGATCCACTCAGATGCAAGCAGAGCTCGCCAGAACGGCATGCACACCCTCCTCCTCGATCCGTCCCCCGGACATACGTGAAATCCGGCCCCGCATCGGAACCTCCGGGGGAGCCCGCGCGCCTCTCTCTCTCCTCGCCGCACTGCGGCGTCCTCAGCTTCCTCCTCACGAAGGCCCTGTACTCCTCTCCATACAAGATGAACTCCTCGGCGCCCACACCGCCAAGGTACCTCTCAAAGTCAAGCACAGCCATGTCCCAGGAATCAAGCATCCCAAAAGGAGGGTCCTCGGAGCCACGGGAAGCACACCAGGCCATGCCGCTGTAAGACCCGCTCCCCGTATACATAACATCGCAGTCAAGCCCCGCAAAGATCTTCCATCACACTGCCACTCCTGAGCCCCCTCGAACTCATCACCCTCATACCGAGCCCACGGGAACAAAACGAACCCCTCCGGCTACCCCTCTCCGTACGCTCCCGCACATCCCCGTAGGCGATGGTGAGCTTCCCCGCTGGTCCTCCTCTTCCTCGCCGTACGAGCCCAAATTTCAAAGATAGCAGTACGCAAAGAATGTACTCAGATCTCTATCCCACGGGAAACACCGAAAAACCTCATAGAACCACACCCGTGACAAACATAGAAAAGGCTCAAGGCAAAAGAAAACGGAGAAGCGACAAGTTGCTAAATCAAAACAAGATAAACTCATACCTCCAAAGCGAAGTCAAACAGCCAATGAATCAAGCCACACCCGGCTAAACCGGTCCAAGGAAAAGTAGAGCTCGGCCAAGCCTCGCTCGCCCCAAGCGATGTCACAAACTCTATCCAGATCAATCAAGCTCTCCAACAGAGCAAAGGGAGCCGCAGAGTGTGGTTCGAGAACAAAGTCTCTGACAATGCATACCACAAAAAGGAGCGCGCCAAGCCCGTCGTCACCGGCCGGTACCCCGAACATAGGCCCCAATGCCGGACGTGATCCTCGCTCCACATCACTATACAACATGCCTGTGCCCTCGCGAGGACGAGGCTCAAAGCCCAAGCAGCCTCGGTCAACACAAATCGGAGATCATATCTCTCCACCGCACCGGCCCTCCTTTGAAGGAAAGCCCAAATCGCAAAGCAAAGTCGGTCGGCGTCACCGTCACCTCTCCCCACTCGGATGGAAGGTGTGGGTGGTATCCCACCAATACTCGGAAAGGCCAAGGAAGACGCTCTTGTTCTTCCTCGTATCGAAACTCCGGCCAGGTTCTCTACAAACACCCCTGTGCCGTAAGCGTAGACCAGCCTCCCGGGACTCGGCCTACCATCCACGGAAATATCGGGCATCCGCCGCCACAACAACAATGCCTCGAGCGATCCCCGAGTCTTCATCCTCTTGGCCTTCCCGGCCATAAGCCCCGCATCCCGCAGTAAACACAAAGAAAGGTACGTCAATCACAGTACTTAATACAAAACAAAAGGCACAAAAGTCCGTCCCAACACGGAAAGCCATGAAAATAACCCGTCACAAAACACGGCACACATTGCACATATTTTTCACATATAACCCGTCACAAAACACGGCACACATTGCACATAATTTTCACATACATATAATTTTTCCCATGCAGTCCGTCACAAAAACACGGCACACACTGTACACATTTTCTCAAAAGAGGGATTAAGCCCTACACGACACATTTTCAAAAGAAAAAAAAAAGGTCCGTCCCAACACGGCAAAAGCACATATAACCCGTCACAAAAACACGGCACATATTGCACATATTTTCCCCACAAAGTCCGTCACCCAAAAACATGGCACACACGGCACGACACATATGCATAACACATTTTTTCAAAAAATCCGTCCCTACACGGCACACACTTTCAGACAAAACCCGTCACAAAACACGACACATGTCACATTTTTTCACAAAATTTGTCACTACACGACAAACTTTTCTCATAATGTACATACATAAATAGCATACGGTACAAAACACCAAAGCATGCATTTCACAAGAGAAGCACTTTATTTTCACAAATAAAAACTAATCTACACATTTCTGCACAAAATACACATACCCACAATTTTTTACATGTCCATTTTCAACAATTCATCAAGAATTTCACAAAAGGCATAAAAAAAAAATAATAACAAAAATTCAAAAATGCGAAAAACTAAAACCTAGTTCTAGCATTCAAAAATTCGAGCAGGGAATCAAAACGGAACGGATTTCTTACCTCCCCGACGTTCCTAGAACGACGATTGTGCACCTCCGGATTCGGATACAAGACATCCGGGTTCTTCGAAGATGGAACAAACGAAATCCAATTTCTTTGAAGCTCCATCCGTTGCTCGACCACCTCTTGACTACGTTGACGACGATTCCTTCGAGATCCTTCCGCCATGGCAAGCGATTCAAGCGAAAAATGGAGGATTTTGGTTAACAATGGAGGTTTTTCTCTCCCTCTCTCTCTCGGATTCGCCCACTTCAACGGCAATTCAATCCCCGGCCGTCAACGTAAGACCGGTCCTCGCCCACTTCAACGGCAATTCAACCACCGGCCGTCAGTGTAAGACCGGTCCTCGCCCACTTCAACGGCAATTCAACCACCGGCCGTCAACGTAAGACCGGTCTTCGCCCACTTCAACGGCAATTCAACCACCGGCCGTCAGTGTAAGACCGGTCCTCGCCCACTTCAACGGCAATTCAACCACCGGCCGTCAGCGTAAGACCGGTCTTCGCCCACTTCAACGGCAATTCAATCCCCGGCCGTCAACGTAAGACCGGTCTTCGCCCACTTCAACGGCAATTCAACCACCGGCCGTCAACGTAAGACCGGTCTTCGCCCACTTCAATGGCAATTCAATCCCCGGCCGTCAGTGTAAGACCGGCCCTCGCCCACTTCAACGGCAATTCAACCACCGGCCGTCAACGTAAGACCGGTCTTCGCCCACTTCAACGGCAATTCAACCACCGGCTGTCAACGTAAGACCGGTCTTCGCCCACTTCAACGGCAATTCAATCCCCGGCCGTCAACATAAGACCGGTCCTCGCCCACTCAACGGCAATTCAAGAAGGAGCCAACACCTCCCAGCACGAATATCAAGGCACAAGATGCCTCCAAAACGCTCAACGACAACTCAACCACTGGCCCTCAAAAGAGGTCCGAAGTCATCTTCCCAACAGAAAAGGGCCCCTACAAGGTCATGCATCCCCAGCAATTCAAGCACTGGCAGTCAGTGTAAGCCCGAACCTAGCCCACTTCAACGGCAACGCAAGCACCGGCCATCAAAGTAAGCCCGAGCTCCTCCCCCAACAAGTCAAGGGGAAGTCATACAAGACTGCATATCCCCAGCACCGACCATCATCCTTGCCCACTCAACGGCAAAACAAGCACAAGAAGGAGCCAACACCTCCGAGTACAAGTCCCAAGGCACGAAGCGCCTCCAAAATGCCAAATGGTGAAGCAATCACCGGCCGTCATCCTTGCCCACTTCAACGGCAACGCAAGCACCGGCAGTCATCGTAAGTCCAACCTTCTACTCAACATGCAAAAACACAAAGGCATCTACGCCTCTCGCAATCAAAGCACAAGGCAGCCATGCCTCCACAACTGCGGCTAGAAGACGATTCAAAGTCCTCGCGCATAACATCAACTGCGGCTAGAAGACGATTCAAAGTCCTCGCGCATAACATCAACTGCGGCTAGAAGACGATTCAAAGTCCTCGCGCATGACATCAACTGTGGCTAGAAGACGATTCAAAGTCCTCGCGCATAACATCAACTGCGGCTAGAAGACGATTCAAAGTCCTCGCGCATAACATCAACTGCGGCTAGAAGACGATTCAAAGTCCTCGCGCATAACATCAACTGCGGCTAGAAGACGATTCAAGTCCTCACGCATGACATCAAACCTCAGCCAGAAGACGATTCAAAGTCTTCAAACATGGCGCAACCGCAATCAGAAGACGATTCAAGTCCTCACAACTATCTCCAGCCCGGCAGGCTTTAAACCACTCGGTCCGAAAGACCGTATAAATCTCCCAAATCACTATCTCCGGCCCGGAAGGCCTTAAACCACCCGATTAGGAAAATCGTAAAATTTCCATCCCAGGACACCACCACGTCCTCACAATTGACCTCGGCGGTCACCACATTTCAGGACACCACCACGTCCTTACCACTGACCTCGGCGGTCACACAATACTTCAGGGCACCACCACGCCCGCACTCACGATTTCACGACCTCCGAACGACGACTGTGCTTGATTCCCGCCAGGATACGTAGGAATCCTATCACAGTGGTCCAGCCATCGACCCATGCGGTCACCCAGACACCACCACGTCCCTCACAACCGACCTCGGCGGTCACACGACACTTCAGGGCACCACCACGCCCGCATTCACAAAACACTCACCCCACACCCGAACTACGACTGTGCTTGATTCCCGCCAGTGGATACGTAGGAATCCTATCACAGGTCCACCTTACCGACCTAAACGGTCACACAATAGGACACCACCACGTCCTCACACCGACCTCCCGGTCACTTTATCTCCCAAAGACGTGATCCAGATTAGGACCCTTATCTTATCGGCGACCCCACTTCTTTCATAAGTGACGTCGTCGAGGGGATTCTGTAAGTACCCCAATCTGGATCACACCCTTTCAAACACACGGGAAGCACCGCAGACTCATCAACGCAGTCTCGACGACCCCTCTCACTCAAAACCCTCTCTAAACCCCCAGCCAAACCAAGGGAGGAGCCTTCCTGGGATAAAAAGGGACAAAAGGACCTTTCGGGAATTTTCAGGAAATTGGAAAAGCAATAATGGTCCGTACGGACCTCTTTGTTATCATAATTACTGAATCCCCTTAAAGTCCACAATATTCCCTCAAATCCCGGAGAAAATGATTACCCCCTGCAGAGTTGGTCCGTACGGACCTCTTTGCATGCAAGACGGTCCGTACGGACCTTATTGCACAGGGAACATCATGATTTCCAAATATTCACCATCATCACAGATTCCCTCAAATCGAGGAAAACCAAAAGTTTGGATTACCAGGGAGGTCCGTACGGACCTCTTTGCACCAAATCTGGCACTATAAATAGAGGGCTCCCCCTCCTCATTTTCACACACCTCCCACTTCTCTCTTCCTCCCTAGGCCTTCTGGCTTCCCCTCTAAGTCCTTCCGAGGCATTCCCGGCCCCTTTCGGATCCTTTCGAGGCCTTCCGAGCCCCCTCGTGGTGCTCCGAAGCCTCTCCGAGCGCTCCCGAGACGCTCCCGCGCTGCCCCGAGGCACTCTCGAGGTACTCTGAGGCCCCTCGTGGTACTCCGAGGCCTTGCCTGGTCTTTCCACGGTGTCCCGGCTCTTTCCGAGTCAAACCGGCGATCCCAAACCACGCCGAACCTCTGCCCGAGTGATCCCTGCGATCCCAACGCACGCCGAAACTCTGCCCGAGTGACTCCTGCCACCCCAACGCACGCCGAACCTCTGCCCGAACGCAGCCTGCAACATCAACTCACGCCGAAACTCTGTCCGCAGACAACCGGTCCCTCCCGAAGCAATCCCGATCCGTACCGGAACGCTACTCCGACCTCAAACACTATTCCCCAGCGGAAGACAGACACGAACCAACATTGGTAAGGCTTCCTTCCATTACTATTTCAATACATTTCAATACATAGTATACAATGTAGACATCCGATACAGCATGCATTTTTAAAAGCACACACACACACACAACATTTAAAGGATATTAGGGGTATCCGAAAGACTCGTTTTACGAGGCGACTCGGGTGAGCTCTAATATTCTAATATTCTCTTCTCGAGGAGTCATCTGACCTCCGAACTCAAAATCTCATCACACAAAAACAGTTTAAAATTATCTTTAAACTGATGCCCTTTTTCAATGTTTTGGGCTTAATAAAAACGGCGTGGCGACTCTACAAATGCGAAAACAAACGGCGAGACTAAACCGCCTCCAACGCGAAAGATGCCAGATGCCGGGTGTGATGATGTGTATCGAAAATTTTCCCATTTTTGTTTGAAAAAATAAACGAAAACGGAGTCGCCACGCCATTTTAATTTTGAGGGCCAAAACTTTGAAAAAAGCCCGAGATCAGAGATTTAGGTTCGGAGGTCATGTTACACGCCGGGAAGGACGTTAGTGTGCACCCGGAATGCCTCGTAAAACGAGTCTTCCAAGCTGAAAATCATTTGTGTGTGTGTGTGTCTGTGTGTGTGTGTGTTTTGGCCAAAATACTTTGAAACTCAGAAAAGTAAAAATAGGGATATCTTTTCAAGACTTTAAACTAATCCCATGATTTTTTGGGGGATTTTTGGATTGAGATTTGGTACTCAAAAGACCTTTTGAAGTTGAGAGCCATTTCTGCCAGAATGAAAAAGGCAGTGGACCTTTGATTTTGAAATGTATTCAAGGGTCTTAAAACTTCATAATCTGGATAAACTCAGAGAATGAAAGTTGTTCTAGACACCTTAAATAAGGTTTGTGCAAAGGAATTTTCCATTTTGGAGAAGATTTGAGGGGTCAAAACCTTCTGGAAACCTCAGATATGAGATCTGAGGTTTATGCGAAGGATCTGGATTCCCAGAAGCTGGTGAACTAGCCTCTGAAAGAAAATTTGAAAAAAGGAGTTTTACTCACCCAAAAAATAAAGTAAAAATATGTCTGGAAAGCTCTGGATGTTGGCTACAAAAAGTATTTTGTAGTCAACACCAAATTCCAAGTTCATCTGTGTCCAAAAATTAAGACAATGAACTGAGGTCTGGGAAAATTGCTACTGGACAGCAACTTCTCAAGAAAGAAAATATGATTTTAAGGGGGGTTTTGCATCCATGCTTGTCCCCATTTCCCTAGGTTTTGGTTAGTGATCACTAGACATTTTAGTGGTGAATCAACTATACCAAACCATCCTTGGGGTACATTAGGACTAAGCATTTCATTTGCTTGGGAAGGGGATTTTTATCCTTTGAAAATGAGATTTTATGCTTGAAAATGGTTTTTAGGGTTTTGAAAATGAGTTTTCTTTGCAAGAAAGTAAGAGAACTTGAAAATAATGTTGATCTTTGTAGAAGATCATCCATGGAGATGGTCTTCCATGGTGATCTTCTTAGATCTAGAGCAAGAAGATGAAGGAACTACATTTTGTAGTTTGAAGATGCATGCATGGATGAGATTTAGGGTTAGGGGAAGGAGGGTTTACCAATCTTCCTTGTGTTCTTGAGTGTTTGGCTTGTATGTATGAGTGTTTAGGGCTTTAATATGAGAGTGAGTGGATGAGTATGAATTGGGAAAGATTGAAGAGAAAATGGTGACAATTCAAGTGAATTCTCACTGTTTTCTCTCTATATTTCGCCAGAGGTTCGGTGCAAAATGTGTTGTGGCTTTTTATTTTTGTGACTGGAGGGCTCAATTTATAGCCCTCCTGAAATGACAAACTCATCCGCGCGGATGGATCCAGTCGCGTGCACTGTTCATTAAATGCAGCTTCAGGCTTTGGACAAGAGGAATAATCTTTTTGAAATTTCAAATTAACAGCCAGTTTATTGTTCCCAGCCATTTCTATTTGTGGTTTTATTCCTTTTGTTTTACTTTTTGAGATTCTTTTTGAGGTTTAACCTTAAATAACAATGCCCATTTTACCCTCACTTTGTTAGAAAAGTTAGGATAGTTAGGAATTGTTAGAAATGTTATAACTTTCGTTAATTTTCTAACGAAAATTCTAACAAGCTCAAATTGGAGCACTTACAGTAGCCCCTCGGCGACGGCGCTTTCGAAGGAAGCGGGGTCGTCGATAAGAGTAAGGCTCCATATTTGGCAGGATGATCGAGTGATCGGGTGGCTGAACCTAGCGATAGGCTACCTACGTATCCCGAATGGGAATCAAGCCAGTCGTAGTTCGGGTCTTGACCACAGGAGATGATGGCGTTTAGGTGCCTCGAACGATGAGCGAGTTCTACGGTCGTTTCTTTGGAAAGAGACTCTGCTTGGGGATAAGAGATGACCATTTTCGATCGGATGGCTATCCGCTCTGTTTGGGGATAGGAATGATCATTTTGGTCTGGTGGCTATCGCTTCTGCTGGGGATAGGAATGACCATTTTTGGTGCAGTGGCTATCCGCTCTGTTGGGGATAGGAATGACCATTTTTGGTCAGTGGCTATCCGCTCTGTGGGGATAGGAATGACCATTTTTGGTCTGCAGTGGCTATCCGCTCTCAGGGATAGGAATGACCATTTTTGGTCCGGTGGCTATCCGCTCTGCTGGGGATAGGAATGACCATTTTTGGTCCGGTGGCTATCTGCTCTGCTGGGGATAGGAATGACCATTTTTGGTCTGGTGGCTATCCGCTTTCTGGGGATAGGAATGACCATTTTTAGTCTGGTGGCTATCCGCTCTGCTGGGGATAGGAATGACCATCTTCTTACGATGGCTATACCTTTCTGTTGGGATGATTGCGATTTATCGCCTTCCTAGTGTTGTATGTGATAGCGTCTTAGGTGCCTCGAACCTTGATGATGGCGTTTTAGGTGCCTCGGACCTTGGGCGATGGTGGCGTTTTAGGTGCCTCGAACACGGATGGTGATGGCTTTTTAGGTGCCTCGGACCTTTGGAGATGATGGCGTTTTAGGTGCCTCGAACCTGGATGGTGATGGCTTTTTAGGTGCCTCGGACCTTTGGAGATGATGGCGTTTTAGGTGCCTCGAACCTGGATGGTGATGGCTTTTTAGGTGCCTCGGACCTTGGAGATGGCGTTTTAGGTGCCTCGAACCTGGATGGTGATGGCTTTTTAGGTGCCTTGGACCTTGATGATGATGGCGTTTTAGGTGCCTCGGACCTGGATGATGATGGCGTTTTAGGTGCCTCGAACCTTAATTTGAAAAGGCCTTTAGTTGGACTTCGTCTGCTGCCGAAGGAGAGGGTGACCGTTTTGGTCGGGGGGCTGGACCTATGGTAGGCTACCTACGTATCCCTAGTGGGAATCAAGCCCTTTCATAGTTTGAAATCTACTCGAGATTTCGTTGGCTTTTGGGATTCCGTTAACCTTTCTGGGGATTTTGTTAGCCTTTGGGGAAAATCAGACGTATTCGTCGGGAAAATTGGCTTTACGTTTTACTGCCGGGAAATAATTTTGATGAAAGATATTGGATCCCATTATCTTTCTCGGGGAGATCGGTCTTACGTTTGACTGCCGTTTGATGATTTTGATGAAAGATACGGGATCTCGTTATCTTTCCCGGGGAAATCGGTCTTACGTTTGACTGCCGTTTGATGATTTTGATGAAAGATACGGGATCTCGTTATCTTTCTCGAGGAAATCGGTCTTACGTTTGTGCCGTTTGATGATTTGGATGAAAGATACGGGATCTCGTTATCTTTCTCCGGGAAATCGGTCTTACGTTTCTTGCCGTTTGATGATTTTGATGAAAGATACGGGATCTCGTTATCTTTCTCGAGGAAATCGGTCTTACGTTTACTTGCCGTTTGATGATTTTGATGAAAGATACGGGATCTCGTTATCTTTCTCGGGGAAATCGGTCTTACGTTTGACTGCCGTTTGATGATTTTGATGAAAGATACGGGATTCCGTTATCTTTCTCGCGGAAATCGGTCTTACGTTTGGCTAGCGGGATAATTTTGATGAAAGATACGGGATTCCGTTATCTTTCTCGGGAAAATCGGTCTTACGTTTGACTGCCGGGGGATAATTTTGATGAAAGATACGGGATTCCGTTATCTTTCTCGGGAAAATCGGTCTTACGTTTGACTGCCGTTTGATGATTTTGATGAAAGATACGGGATCTCGTTATCTTTCTCAGGGAGATCGGTCTTACGTTTCTGCTTAGTGGAATGATTTTGATGAAAGATACGGGATCTCGTTATCTTTCTCGGGGAGATCGGTCTTACGTTTCTTTGCGTTGGATGATTTTGATGAAAGATACGGGATCTCGTTATCTTTCTCGGGGTAATCGGTCTTACGTTTGACTGCCGTTGGATGATTTTGGTGAAAGATACGGGATCTCGTTATCTTTCTCGAGGAAATCGGTCTTACGTTTGACTGCCGTTTGATGATTTTGATGAAAGATACGGGATCTCGTTATCTTTCTCGGGGAAATCGGTCTTACGTTTGACTGCCATTTGATGATTTTGATGAAAGATACGGGATCTCGTTATCTTTCTCAGGGAGATCGGTCTTACGTTTTACTGCCGTTTGATGATTTTGATGAAAGATACGGGATCTCGTTATCTTTCTCGGGGAAATCGGTCTTACGTTTGACTGCCGTTTGATGATTTTGATGAAAGATACGGGATCTCGTTATCTTTCTCGGGGAAATCGGTCTTACGTTTGACTGCCGTTTGATGATTTTGATGAAAGATACGGGATTCCGTTATCTTTCTCGCGGAAATCGGTCTTACGTTTGACTGCCGGGGGATAATTTTGATGAAAGATACGGGATTCCGTTATCTTTCTCGGGAAAATCGGTCTTACGTTTGACTGCCGGGGGATAATTTTGATGAAAGATACGGGATTCCGTTATCTTTCTCGGGAAAATCGGTCTTACGTTTGACTGCCGTTTGATGATTTTGATGAAAGATACGGGATCTCGTTATCTTTCTCAGGGAAATCGGTCTTACGTTTTACTGCCGTGGAATGATTTTGATGAAAGATACGGGATCTCGTTATCTTTCTCGGGAAAATCGGACTTACGTTTTACTGCCGATGATGATTTTGATGAAAGCTACGGGATCTCGTTATCTTTCTCGGGAAAATCGGTCTTACGTTTGACTGCCGGGGAATGATTTTGATGAAAGATACGGGATCTCGTTATCTTTCTCAGGGAGATCGGTCTTACGTTTGACTGCCGTGGAATGATTTTGATGAAAGATACGGGATCTCGTTATCTTTCTCAGGGAGATCGGTCTTACGTTTGACTGCCGTTGAATGATTTTGATGAAAGATACGGGATCTCGTTATCTTTCTCGGGGAAATCGGTCTTACGTTTGACTGCCGTTTGATGATTTTGACGAAAGATATGGGATTCCGTTATCTTTCTCGGGGAAATCGGTCTTACGTTTGACTGCCGGGGGATAATTTTGATGAAAGATACGGGATTCCGTTATCTTTCTTGGGAAAATCGGTCTTACGTTTGACTGCCGGGGGATAATTTTGATGAAAGATACGGGATTCCGTTATCTTTCTCGGGAAAATCGGTCTTACGTTTGACTGTCGTTTGATGATTTTGATGAAAGATACGGGATCTCGTTATCTTTCTCCGCGCTCGGGAGATCGGTCTTACGTTTGATTGCCGGATGATTTTGATGAAAGATACGGGATCTCGTTATCTTTCTCGGGGAAATCGGTCTTACGTTTGACTGCCGTTTGATGATATTGATGAAAGATACGGGATTCCGTTATCTTTCTCGGGGAAATCGGTCTTACGTTTGACTGCCGTTTGATGATTTTGATGAAAGGGGGTTGACTTGGGTTTACTTTGGTTAACTTTGGTTAACTTTGTCAAGTTTGGGACTAAACTGCAGAGTCCCGGATTTTTAAAGGGCAAAAGGGTCATTTTGACCCTTACAATCCTGTCCGCGCGGAGAGGGTTGAGAGTCAGATTGGTATTAATGAGGGGCCAACGCCCTTCTTCTTCCCCATTCAGTTTTTTGAAAATTACGAGAGAGGAAGAGAGAAATTCGCCAAAACCGCCATTGAAGGCCAAAAAGCTTGAAAATTTTTCCGTTTTTCTTCGATTTTCAAGCAATGGAACACGGGGAAGGCGCTTTTCACGGCCAAGGACGTGGCCCGGTAGCGGAGAGACGATTGGAGCTCGTCCGAATGAGGAGGCACTATACTCTTTCGCAATCGATTGCGGAGGAGCCATACCCCGATGCTTGGCAACATTGGGCCACCGATCCGAGTCTCCGAACGGTATTCTTCGAATCCTTTCGATTCCTTTGTCGATTTTCGCTTGAAATTGATTTTTGGGTGATTTTTCTTCTTTTTTTTTTTCGAAAATTATGCAATGTTCATGGCCTTGGATTTTGATTTTGATGCTTTGCATGTTGTAATGAGTATATGGGTATCCCAAAATGTGCATTTTGCTTGGGAAAAGAATTGGCATTTTCGCCACATTTTTTTTTCGAAAATTATGAATTGTGATTTTTTTTTGAACTTTGAATATTGATCTTGATGATATGCATGTTGCAATGAATTTGTGGGTATCCCAAAATGTGCATTTTGCTTGGAAAAAGAATTGGCATTGTCGCCATATATATTTTTTTTTTCGAAAATTCGAGAATTGTGATTTGAAGAATGATGCAATGCATGCATTTTGTTTGAAAAGAATGGGCATTTTGCCAACATGAGATGATGATATGAATGTATGTATGTCTAAGATTTGATGATTTTTTCTTGAAAAGTGGGACGGATTTTTCCTCCCGTTGGTTGAATGCATGTTATTTTATGAAAATGGGACGGAGTTTTTACTTCCGTAGGAATGCATGTAGAACTCTTTTTTTTTGATGATGAGTGATATGCATGTATGCATTTTTTTTTTTTGAAAATGGGACGGAGCTTTTACTTCCGTTGACTCTTTGTATGAATGTTGATTGGGATTTGCTGAAAACTGTCTTTTTTGTGAGAGAAAAATGGGGCTAGGTTCATTGCATGCCGTTATGCTGCCGAATTTTCTTCAAAACTTTGTGTTGCATGATGCATGTATATGCCTTTTTTTTTGTGCAAATGCAAATGCAAATTTTTTTTTTTGACATTTTCTCTCTCTTTTTTTTTATTGCAGGGCGGAAACAACTACGTGACGGAGTAGCTGAATAAGATGAAGCCTCGAGGATCGGTGGAGTCTGTAGTTGATTTGTGGGACCGGCTTCCAAATGCGGGCCGAGGAGCTTTGCCGAGTCCGAGACGCATTGTTGTTGAGACCGGGCTTTGGGAGTTCATTGAGTGCTTGAGGGGATTGGTCAAGTTCCCTAAGAGCAAGGGCTCGATGTTTGCTTTGGCGCAAAGACGGTGGGATGCGACCCACACGTTTCACTTCTTCCGGGGCGAGGCTACGGTTACGCCTTCGACTACGCTGCGATCACGGGTCTGTCCTTCAATGGACGCACATTGAGTGGCGGGATGGCTACGCCGACGCGGACCTGCCGGTGCTCTTACGGGATTTTCCCTATTCCCAAAAAGGGATGGGGATGGAGTATGACGTGGTCTATGGGAAGATTGTGGAGACCATTGTGAGCTACGAGGCTGGGGAGGAGGATGATAGGCGAAGCGGTTGCTAGGGCCTTCTTATGGTTTGCTTTTTCGAGCACCCTTTTTGGACATGCCGAGGGACGGTCTTTGCCTTGTTGAGGTCCTCGGAGGACGGGGAGATGGCTGGAGATGTCTCTTGGGGAGAAGCCGGGCCGGCGGAGCTTTACTTTGCTCTTGATAGATACGTAGGAAGGCTGTGAGCTCCTTATCTTGCTTTGAGTTTGCCCTGGAGGTATAAGCTTTCCTTTTTGCTTTCCCTTTCTTCTTGAGCACACACTTTTCTTTTTGCACTTTGGATTGATTTGATTTTTACCTTTCGCGAGTATGGGCGTTGGAGTTCTTTCACGTCACGATGTGGCGGCGGCCCGGAGTACGTCGGGCGTATCCGGCCATGCGCTCCTGGTCCAAGCATGCCCGAGAGAAGATAAGCTCCGGGGCGTACGACTCTCGAATACGCGGATTGCCTTCCTTTGACGGAGGTGAGACGGATGAGAGGATGATATTCTACCACAGGATCGTTTTGAGGTGGCGCGGTGAAGGCGGCGAGATTTGGATCGGCGGCGGAGGATTACGAGAGGTCCGACTTGCGATGTCTATTACACGGGAGAGAGGGTGACGCGCCAGCATGGCGTGAACTCGCCTCTGTGGACACCGATGGAACCTCCTGCCGATATGATGCACCCGAGTGATAGATCTGTGACCTGGGATGATTACCGAGCCGGCCAGCACTTCTCGGATTTCGTGGCGATTGAGCCATATCCAATATTTGTTTTGATGAGGCTGAGGATGCCCCAGGTTCTGGATAGAGAGGGGTTAGGGGTCCCGCGATACCCTCGGACGGACTTTTCATATGTCCAGGATGGGGTCCGATTGAGTGCAGATCCTCACTCGAGCGGCTTCCACGAGCTTTCCGCCTCGTCAGGTATGAAGGTACGGCTTCTCTTTTCCACCTTTCTTTCTTTTGCTTTTGTCTTTTCTTTTCTTTCCCGTCATCATTTTTTGCTTCAAAAACTTTTCGACGCTTTTGCTTTCGTGCAGTTTTCGGAGGTGGTCGTTGAGAAGCTGACGAAGCAAGTAATCGGGGCTAAGAGATTTATCAGGAGGATGGTTGCTTGCGGGGCTCCTCAGGCTAGAGCGAGGCGACCACGGCCGGCGCCTGTCAGGCGGGAGGCTTCCCCTATTCCTTCAGAGACTTCTTCCGAGACTCCTCTTTCTCCTCTCCTTGATCCCCGCGCGGTGCTGCCTTCGGACCACGTCATTCTCGGAGATCCTTACGGGCAGGGACACGTCTGGCAGCATGGCGGATCTTCTTCGCACGTCCAGGAGTCCGATGCCTTCACCTTCGGATATGATTTTTTCGCAGATCTTGGCTTGCCCTATCAGAGCGTGCCGGTTGGTCCTGATGAGCCTTCTTCCGGGGACGAGGACGATGATTACGAGCTGAGATCTTCATGGCTCCCTGGAGGCGGGCACAGTCGCAAGAGGGACCGGGGGCAGACGTCGGGCGCTAGGGACTCTGATTGATTACCTTTTTTAGACTGATTTTCTGAGATTGAGATTTGTGACTGGGATTGAGATTTGTACAGCTTATGCACATTTTGCTCTTTTTTTTTGGAATGTAATGACTTAGGATTATTGTTACCCTTTTTTTTGTTTTTTTGCACACTCCCTTTATTTTTGGAATGTAATAATTTAGGATTTTATTTTTATGAATGCTATGCAGTATGAACACAATGTTGCATGAGCCTTGGTTTTTTGGCAAGGGTGTTAGTGTTTGGTATATGGACTGGCTTGGGGAGGTTTTTTTTTGCACAGGTTTCGAGCAACCGGGACGGAATATTCCTTTTTTGGTGCAGCAGCTTGGACTGTTGCAGATTTTTCTGATGAAAGACAATCATGTCCGCGCGGAGGGGTCCTGCATCTGACATTGTCCTTTAATTTTGCTTCAGATCTGGTTTTGCTTTATTTCAAATTCAAATATCCTCTTCAACCTCCAGTCCAAACAGCCATTTTCGGGGAGAGAGAGAGAAAATCTATGGAAAACCTTAGAAAAGCTCCATCAAAATTGTCCCAAGAATCCCAAATGTCATTCTTTAATAAATTCAAGGATTGGTCCCGGGAGATTATGCATGAGAGGAGGTCCTTCTTTGAAGAAAGGTACAAGGTGAAGTGTTTATGGTCCCTCAAGGAGTTTGTTCCGGATTATGAGCTTTTGAGAGCTTCTTCCTCATTCTGGGACACTAGAAGGCATGTCTTTTGCCTTTCTTACAATGAGATTGTTCCGACCGTGGAAGAATTTCGGGCTTTGCTTGGTGGCCCGGAGGTGGAGGAGATAGCGGTTCCTTTGCCTGGAGGGGCTTCTTTCGTTGACAGATTGTGCAACCTCCTTCATCTTTCCCCGGAGGAAGCGCAAGGTATGATCCGTGGTCCCGATCATTTTGATATTTCCGGTCTCTCTGATAGATTTAGGGGCTTAGGCTTGCTCGACGATGCCTATTGGGATGCCTTTGCACTTTGCATGTTCGGGACCTTGTTCATGGTCTATTGTTTTGGGATCTGTCATCGGTCTCTGCTGGATGTAGTTGTTCATTGTCGCTTGGGCAGAGATGTTGTACCTCGATCCCTGGGGAGACTTTTCATGCCCTCGATAGGTGCAAGCTCTTTGGGAGACGGTATATGCACGGGGGCAGCCCGTTCCTCTTGACTCTGTGGCTGATGGAGCGCTTGGGGATTCTTCGGGAAACTCCTGATATGATCAAGCCTTGGACATTTGCCAGGAGAGGGGTTGCTGTAGATTGTGATGATCAGGGTTTATGGGAGCGTTGGATGGCTGGTCGCCGGACAGAAGATATCAGATGGTCAGTGCCTTGTTGGCGGGTGGAGACTCGCAGAGTACTTCAGGACGGGTCTCATGTGGTCATGCTTCCGGGGCTTTCTCAGTCCAGCTTCTACATTCCGGCTTTAGTTCTGAGACAGTTCGGCCTGGAGCAGGTCCCTTTGGAGGATTTTGATGATATAGCCACCAGGGTGGTGGCTCCTGCTTCTATGGATGATCCTTCGGTGTTTTCCTTTCTTTCCCGAGCATGGAGGTATGACGTCTTTCCTCCTCGGGTTATCCTCAGGCGTCCGAGACCGGTGTTCCTGACCACTTGGTACCTGGATTGGTACGAGAGGCATTTGGGAGAGACTCGGATGGCTATTTTGAGACGGCGTGAGGCCATTGTGGGTGCGGAGGACCGCGGCTTACGAGAGGAGGAGGGTCGAGGCGAGGGCCAACCCTCATGACGGGAGCGGAGACGCCGTGACCGACTATGAGGCTTATGTCAAGAGACACGAGAGGAGGACTCCTACTTTACGGCCGGCTACGGGAGATGAGAGATGATGCTAGGGATACCAAGGCCCTGACAGAGGCTGGTTTGATAGATCCTGTTCCTATACCAGAGCTTGGTAGGAGGAAGACCGACATTTTTCCGGTTCAGAAGAAGAAGACTCGAAGGGGGAAGAAAAGGGGAGAGGCCAGTACGAGTGGCTTGGAGTGACCTTGAGGTTTCCGAGTATCCCTTTCTTGTCATGGCAGACACATTAGTTTGATTATGTATCTTAATTTCTTTTAGCAGGTTGCCAGTTGTAGGAATGAATCGGGCTTAGACTCATCAAAAAGTTTTTAACTTGTAATGAATATTTGAATTGCTTCAGAGTTTTTTGAGACGCTTTCATGGTCTGATCGATTGTATTGATGTCAGAGTATGACTTTTATATGTGTTTTAGACCGAACCGTTTCCGGCTGCCTACGTTCCCCTCATTTTGAGGAGCTCAGGTCTTCGTAGTTCAACCCGGTCGATTTTTTGTTTTTTGTTTGTTTTTTTTTTGTTCTTTTTTTTTGTTTTTTTTGGTGCAACCCTGTTTTTTACCTAGGCCGCCCTCTTCGGGTTTTCAACCTAGTTGGGTATTACTCTTTTAGCACTCTTTTTTTTTTTGTTTCTTTTTTTTTACGCGTAGTATCTGCGCAGCTTGTCACCATTCACTGGGTGTACAAAGGGATTTCCGTCGAGGTCTGCAAGTTGCATGGCTCCTCCGGAGAAGATCTTTTGGACGACGTATGGCCCGACCCAAACAGGCTCCCATTTGCCAAGCGGGTTGACACGGACTGGGGGCTTTTCTTTCAAAACGAGATCACCTTCTCGGATCTCCCGATGCTTTACTTTCTTGTCAAAGGCTCTGGCCATTCTTCCTTGGTAGGCTCGGATGTGTTCCATGGCCTTCAGTCGGCGTTCATCTAGCAGGGCCAATTCATCATGGCGACTTTGGAGCCATTCGACCTCGTTGATCCGGCTATCCAACAACACACGGAGTGAGGGGATTTCCAATTCGATTGGGAGCACGGCTTCCATTCCGTATGTGAGGGCAAACGGTGTTTCCCCAGTTGCCATTCTGACTGATGTTCTGTAGCCCCAGAGTGCCAGGTGTAGCTTCTCGGGCCAATCTCTGCCTCGGACAGCCATTTTTCGGATGATGTTTTCCAAAGTCTTGTTTGCTGCCTCGACGGCTCTGTTGGTTTGGGGCCTGTAGGGAGATGACTTGTGACGGGTTATTCTGAATTCTGCCAGCAGCCTGTCGCATTCTCCTTCGAACTGGGATCCATTATCTGAGATGATTTCGGCTGGCAACCCGTATCGGCATATGATGTTCTCTTTGATGAAGAGGGCTACTTTTCTTGAGTTGAGGATTTTGTAGGATTTTGTAAGGCATCCTTTCCAGTTTCTTCGAAGAAATCACCAATCTGTGTCTCTTTAGGCTCTTCCGCAGTTCCCAAATTTACACTCTTCAAAATCTCTTCGGCAACTTGGGCTCGATTTTCCTCTTTCCGGACAACCTGCTTAAAGATTTTTTTTGTTTGATTTTTTTTTGTGTAATGTGTCTGCTTCTTTATCTTATGAATTATTATTAAATGTTTTTTTTTATTAATTCATCATTAGTTAAAGTGGCAATCGAGGGATACTCAGAAAGGTTCGTCATTTCATTAGGAACGAAAAGGAATACAACATTTGCTACAGACTCGTAGTCTTCAGGCGTAGGGCCGTCGGACGACTCTAGAGACTCGATCTTAACCATGAGAGACTCGGAGGACTTTTCCTAGACTGACACAAATGGACGGGGGACCAATCCAGGCTTGGTGATCATTTGTTCTTTGGTCGCGGACGGGCTTGAGAGCATTTCCCAATTCTTTAGCGGCATTGCTGTCAGTGACCTCCCGACTCGGGAATTATACTGTGCTCCTTCCTCGATTGTCGCTACCATTTCTTTGACTGAGCTGAAATTGATCAGGTCTGGCACCTGGATCTCCTCCCCGAATAACTGTTGCATAATCGGACCATCCCAATCGTCTGAAAAGACTTCTGTGGCTTTGGCTTTCGGCATGGTTAATTCAAACTCAGGTTTTGGACCTTCCTGGGCAGTAGGAATTGTGGTTGTGAGCTTCTCGAACTGTTCCACTAGGCTTGGCACGCCTTTGAAGGTGTACTCACTTCTCATGGTAGTGGTAGCCCCGGGTATCTTAGGTAGGTCCAGGAACATTCTGCGGACCGGGTTAGTTTTGGCTCCCCTGATCTTGTTGAGGCTATCATGTAGCTTCAGCCACCCTTCTGTAGGAGTGGGCTCTGTGATGTTACCCGGTTGTGTGGGACCCTTTACAAAGTAGTCAGCCAAATTAGGACTGAAAGGGAGAGATTTAGGGTCGTCGACCGGGACCCTTCCTGTGGCAGCTTCAAATCTTTTTTCTTTTGCAGTGTCCACTGAGGAGGCCTCATATCCCAGGCCGTGGCGAGTTTTCTGTCCTTTCACCTCGATGAGTTTGTGATTTCCTTGTTGGTGCTTCCCCAGACCGAGGCCAGGTAGATAGCTCATTTTTCTCATCATTTTCAAGACCGGTGGGATTTTATCCCGAGTGACCGTCAGATCTATGTTGCACACTTGGGCTTTGGGAGGCTCGACCGTGAAGCCTGTTAGCATGAGACCTTCCTCGTCATGTTTGATTTCCAGAATTGGTATTCCACCTGTGTCCGTGCCCTCCAAGGTGACTAAATCCCCGTAAATGGTTGTCAGGTCCCCATTCGAAACGAATTTCACACACTGGTGGAGGCTTGAGGCGGTGGTGTATAACCCGGGGGGTACTGCGGTCCTGGTGATTCGGATGACACCGGGATGGAGGCTTGGTAACCCATAGAAGTCTGAGTGAGGAACGGATTTGTGTGAGGAGCAGCTGAACTAGTACTATTCTGAGGAGGGAATCCTGATTGTGGCCCATAACCAAGTTGTGGCGGCATTCCGAACTGTGGCTGTTGCTGCGAAGGTCCGGATTGATCGGTTCCGAACTGAGGTGGCATTCCAATTTGTTGGGGCATTCCGAGATAACCCCAACCATGAGAAGACATTCCGTACTGACTTTGTCCCCACTGAGGGACTGTGAACTGATTTGTACCGTCGGCTGCATGGATCCAGTGGTCTGTGGTTGGGGAGCCGGGCTGACCCGAAGACCGAGGAGCATGGGTTCTGGTAGTGGCACCATAGGAGGTGGGTGGTGGCATCCTGGAGTAGTCAGGGCGACTGAGAGTGGGGTTGGCATCCTCGTCTTCTTCCACGGTGAAGGTGCCATCGGGATTGAGGCTGGCGGCCAAACCGTGGCTCTTAATAGCCTCCATAAGGCTATTCAGATGTGCTTCCTGTCGCAACCTCATCTGTTCTGCTAACTGATTCCACTGTTGTTCTGTCTGAGGGGTCCCGGGAGGCGAAGTGACGTTGTCCCCATCATTACCGGCTGACGCAGACATTCTGAAACCCGGAGTCGGAACAAACGGTGAAGCTGATGACGCGCTTGAATCTTCCCAACTGATCAAACGGTGACCCGGTGCCCGAAACCAACCTTTGTGAGGAGCTGCGGGGGAAAAGGCACGAGGGTTCAAATGTCTGGGAATTGAAGGAGGGTAAGTGTTTGGGCTTTGGGCTCATGCAACATGCAGTTATTTGTTCACGTTTACTTAAAACATGTTTTATTAACCTAATCGGTTGGAAAAGATTGCTCTTCTTTTCGCAAACTACTCGGATCCCGGATCGGTGGGCCCCGTCACTACGTCTATAAGCCCCTCGTATTCCACCCGCATTTCGACCTCCCGGGGTGGATGGCCCTGGCGAGGGTCCTATAGGGCAAGCGGGTCCCACCGACCGAAAGAAAAACGATCCTAAAAGTCTGGCGGGTAATCGAGTCTTAACGAGCATTCGATGTAAATTACGGACAAAGCTGACGTCAAAGTCAAGATCATGTTCGAGAGCTCGACAGTAAAGTCGGCATAATTTGGACTGATAAATGTCCACGATTGATCTTGACTTGTCGTCAATTAGGCCGTAATTAGGCATGGAATAATCATTAATCCTTGATGACTCAGTGTCAATGCTGGGAGTCAGTGTATAATTTGTGCCAGTCAGAGCCGAAGTCAAGGCGCCGGCCAATATCTTGGTCAAAGTTTGCGGCGAAAAACCGGCAGAACTTCGACTGATTAGGGTCCCCGAAAGATATTGGGTCGGTATGACGACAAAGGCTTGAAAGGAAAGGTCTATACACAGACAGGGCATGACACAGACCAAACTAAAAACCAACCGGGTCTCGGACAGAGTGTGTCACGGACAAGTGCATGGTCGACACGAGGCTCCATGGGATGTTTGGGTAGTCCTGTGCTTGCACCGAGAGGCGTAATAAGACCAAACGGGCCGCGACAAGGATTTCCCGGGTTAGGGACGTAGTGTGCAAGTGTACGGTCACGTGCGCGTAGTGTGCAAGCGAGTCTATGTTCTTTTCCGAGTAAAATAGAATTTTTTTTATGTGTCTTAAAAATATGATGCATGATTTTTTTTTTTTTGAAAATTTTCTTTTTTTTTTTTTTGAATCTTTTTTTTTTTGAAATTTTTTTTTTTTGAAATTTAATGAACACATAAGCACAAGAATTCCGACAGTTAGGGACATGATTCCGACAATCAAAATTTTGACTTTTTCCGAGGCGGCCAAAACAACACGAAAATGTGCAAAAATCAACACACACAACAAATGATTTTTAATGCCGGGACGGAAGCTTGACCCTCAAAAGCTTTTTTTTTTGAAAACGATGATACCGGTACGTGGGATTGTTAAACCACAATTTATCCCCGACTCGTGTTAGGAGGCGATAACGGGAAGTTTAATGGTTTCCACCAATATACCAAATATCATTTTTTTTAGAAAAAGCTAATCCCCAGCGGAGTCGCCACTGTGATGAAGGTCGCCATTTCGCGGGAGAAATTCGATTTTTGCGTTTCTTTGAAAAATCAAATAAAACCCGGAAAAACGGAGTCGCCACGCCATTTTTGTTTTAAGGGCCAAAACTTTGAAAAATGCCCGAGATTAGAGATTTGGGTTCGGAGGTCATGTTACACGCCGGGAAGGACATTAGTGTGCACCCGGAATGCCTCGTAAAACGAGTCTTCCAAGCTGAAAATCATTTGTGTGTGTGTGTGTGTGTGTGTTTTGGCCAAAATAAGTTGAAACTCAGAAAAGTAAAAATTGGGATGTCTTTTAAAGACTTTAAACTGATCCCATGATTTTTTGGAAGATTTTTGGATTGAGATTTGGTACTCAAAAGACCTTTTGAAGTTGAGAGTCACTTCTGCCAGAATGAAAAAGGCAGTGGACCTTTGATTTTGAAATGGATTCAAGGGCCTTAAAACTTCATAATATGGATAAACTCAGAGAATGAAAGTTGTTCCAGACACCTTAAATAAGATTTGTGCGAAGGAATTTTCTATTTTGGAGAAGATTTGAGGGTCAAAACCTTCTGGAAATCTCAGATATGAAATCTGGATTTCCAGAAGCTGATGAACTGGCCTCTAAAAGAAAATTTGAAAAAGGGAGTTTTACTCACGCAAAAAATAAAGTAAAAATATGTCTGAAAAGCTCTAGATGTTGGCTACAAAAAGTGTTCTGTAGTCAACACCAAATTTCAAGTTTATCTGTGTCCAAAAATTAAGACAATGGACTGGGGTCTTGGAAAATTGCTACTGGACAGCAACTTCTCAAGAAAGGAAAAATGATTTTAAAGGGGGTTTTTGCATCCATGCTTGTCCCCATTTCCCTAGGTTTTGGTTAGTGATCACTTGACATTTTAGTGGTGAATCAACTATACCAAACCATCCTTGGGGTACATTAGGACTAAGCACTTCATTTGCTTAAATTTTATCCTTTGAAATCAAGATTTGGTGCTTGAAAATGGTTTTTAGGGTTTTGAAAATGCATTTGCAAGTAAGTAAGAACACATTGAAGAAAATGTTGATCCTTGTAGAGGATCATCCATGGAGATGAACTTCTATGGTGATCCTCTTGGATCTAGGGCAAGAAAATGAACAAACTACATTTTGTAGTTTGAAAATGCATGCATGGATGAGAGAATTTAGGGTAAGGAGAGGGAGGTTATACCTATCTTCCTTGTGTTTTTGGTGTTTAAAGGCTTGAATGCAAGAGTGTTTGAACTTGAGAGTGAGTGGGTTTGATTTGAGTGAGTGAAAGTTGGGAAGATTCAAGAGAAAAAGGTGACAATTCTTAGAGAATTCTCACTGTTTTCTCAAGTATTTTCGCCAAATGCTGTGAGTTGTGTTCTTGGTCTCCTTTTTTTTGTGACTGGAGGGCTCAATTTATAGCCCTCTGGAAATGACAGACTTATCCGCGCGGATAGGACCCTTCAGCGTGCACTGTTCATTAAATGCTGCTCCAGGCTTTGGACACAAGGAATATAATTCAAAAATTCCAACAGAAAATGTTTTTCAACTTACTGTTTCGGGATTTTCTCAATTCTTTTTCTTTTTGAGATTCCTTTGAAGGTTTATCTTTAAATAGCAATGCCCATTTTGCCCTCACTTTGTTAGAAATGTTAGGAATGTTAGGAATTGTTAGGAATGTTATAACTTTCGTTAATTTTCTAACGAAAATTCTAACAAGCTCAAATTGGAGCACTTACAATCCTACCCGCAGTAGCTTCTCAATTTCTTCTTTGACCTGTAGAGACCACTCTGGCTTGATTTTCCTCAATTTCTGCTTTACTGGCTTAGCATCTGGTGCTAGAGGGATTCTGTGCTCCACTATTGAACTGTCTAGCCCCGACATATCCTTGTACGACCACGCAAAGACGTCCATGTATTCTCTGAGCAGATTAACCAGTCTGTCCCATTCAACCCCCTGGAAGAAGTTTCCAATCTGTGTCTCTTTAGGTTCCTCGACAGTACCCAAGTTCACACTTGTCAAAACCTCCTCGGCAGCTTGGGCCCGGTTTTCCTCTTTTTCTGTAACCTCCTTAAAGATTTCTTTAATGTATTGTTCATTTAGTGTGTTTGCATCTTGTTCAAATGATTCATTATTAACTGTTGTTAAGTTTTGAGTTAATTTATCATTTGTTAAGTTGGCAATAAGGGGATAATCAGAAAGATTTGTCATTTCATTCAAAGCAAGAGGAAAGATGACATCGATTACATATTGATAATCCTCAGGCATGAGGCCTTCGGATGACTCAGAGGACTGGAATTCAAAGATTCCTGACTTGACTGTATGGACAACAGGGTGTTTGACACGACTGGGTTGAGAAGGATGGGGTACCAATCCAAGCTCCACAATCATTTGCTATCGACTGGCTATCGGCCCTGAGAATGTCTCCCAATTCTTCAATGACATCTCTGTCTTAGTCACCAAAGTGCGGGGATCAAGAGGATCTTTACCACCATCTCCAATTACGGCAACTATCTCATCATCTGAGCTGAAGTCGATCAAATCTGGGATCTGTGCTTCTTCATCAAACAACTGTTGCAAACCCCATTCACTGTCTTCACTACTGGCAGCTTCTATCTGGCTGATTTTCGGAAGAGCTAACTCAAAGGCGGAGAAGTCCATTACCCCGGATGCTGACTCTTTGACACTGTCTGAATTTTCTTTGAAGACATACTCGTTCTGAACGGTAGTGGTAGCCCCAGGAATGTCTGGCAAGTCAAGGAACATCCTTCGAATAGGGTTTGTTGGTTTTCCCCTAACCTTTTCATGGTTTTCCAGAAGGGTTCTCCTCAGGGAGGTCTGATGGTCATTTTCATCGTATTGAGTCCCACCTTTTGTAAAGTAATGGGTCAGGGATAAACTGTAGGGATAGAGCTGGACCCCTTTAGCTTTTCTGCCATCCCGAGAGTTCGGTTTGTATCCCAATCCATATCTGGTAGTCTGTTCCTTTACATCAATGATGGTATTACGACCCTGGAGTCTTCTGCCCAATCCAAGCATCGGAAGATAACCCATTTTTCTCATCATTCTCATGGCCGGAGGAATTTTATCGGAAGTAGTGGTGAGGTCAGTGCAATACACTTGTGCCTTGGACGAAGCTACATAGAATCCGGTCAAGGCAAACCCTTCATCATCATGCTTAATCTCCAATATCGGGATACCTCCGGTCTTTGGTTCCTTCTACCGTGACACTGTCTCCAGTAGATGGTAGTGATAGTCCCATCACTAGACTGAAATTTGACACATTGGTGCAGAGTAGAGGCCACTCCATTTATCTGGTGGATCCAAGGTCGCCCTAGCAAAGCAGTAAACGAGATCGGAATGTCAATCACTTGGAAGTCAACGTCCATGACCTTTTTCCCGAACCACAACTTGAGAGTAGCAATCCCCAAAACTGATCGTGCAGTGGTGTCATAGGCCTTAATAGTCTGACTAGAAGGCATCAAATCTGTAGGCTTCAAATCTAGTAAGTACATCATCTTTGCTGGTAGGACGTTCATTGCGGACCCTCCGTCAACTAATACCCGGGGCAACCGACGTTCTTCCAACTGGACTGTGATGTAAAGGGATTCGTTATGACTAGCCCCATACTTTGGCAGGTCCAAGTCGGTGAAGGTAATGATGTTTCCATAGTGGATACTTCCAATCATTTGGACGACCTCATCTGGGGTGACATCTATGGGCACCATGGTCTTGGCCAAACTTTCTTCAAGCTTCAGCTTATGAGGGTATGAAGAGGTTAACAAGGACCACAAGGAGATATTGGCATGAGTACACTTCAAGCGAGTCGGCCTTGGATCCTCCTTGTCGAGTATGGCTTTTACGCTTCGGTTTATAGGGTCTTTTGTCTGTTTTCGGCTCGAGACGGCATTTCTTTTATCACCCTTAGGTTGTTCAATACTCATCTGTCCGGACCGAGTCATCACGTAGACATTAGACTTCTCGGGTCATCATTCCTCTTGGAGGATTACGTCGGCTCTTTCAAAGTGAGAGGCGGGCTCTTCTTTGGCAGGCGTATGACGGCTCTGGCGATTAATCGATTAACCGCACTACTAGAGGCATAAGCGGCTTTCCGAATACGATCCCGTGTCGCGGCTTTCGACCTTTTTTGAGTTCTGACTCCCTAATTGGATCAACTGCCGGCTGGTTTCAACTTCACCTTCCTCATTTAAAGCCTTCATAGTCTCGTTCAAGCTTTTCAAGGTCAGCATGCAACAGGAATTATCACCTTCAGGGTTTGGAGTCTGGTGAATGGCTTCCTCATCCGGACTTAGCAACTTTTTCAACAGAGCGGGATCACATTCCTCATCACTGTCAAGCATGTCCTTCCTTTCTCTAGGGGTTAATTTTCTGACGGCATCTTTAACGTTGGCCAAGCATTTTCTGAAGTGGGAAACTCCATCATCGAGAAGGATTTCCGCGGGGTCAAACCTCATGGCGGGTTCCTGTTCTTTACTGTCGGGAAGGTTCGCTGGGCTCTTCGGCTTCTGGGCTAACCACTCCTCTACTGTTCCCTCTGGCAATTCGACTGTGTCTTCCTCGGTATAACTACAGTAACTCTCGTGAGAACTCTCATCTTGACTCTGATGACCAATGAGGGCAAATGCAAGTCGGGATACTTGACGCCATATAAGAGGTATCTTGGATTCTTCCTTTGACTTGGGAATCACTAAGAAAACATCGCTGTCATCATAGGATATAAAGGGGACCGGGGTCGCTTCAAATTTTAGGACTCTTTCCAAGGCATCCATACACTCTTCTTCAGACAAGGTCTCAGGGGTGATTCTCAGAACTACAATGGAGTCTACTCTTCCGGATGGGGGTTTAGCTTCAACGACGCTTACATGTTCTAGATCGGCCGACGGAGCCCACTTCCCTCTTTCAGCTAAAGCTTCAATTAAGTCCCTCCATTCACCGACCAAATCTTTGTATGGAGTATTGAACTCTAGGATGTAGAATTCATATGCTGCCTCATCTGAGCCCGCATCCTTTTTCCTTTCCGAACCTTCACACAGGCTACAGACACATTTTGAAGTGATACCATCCCCTATTCCAGGTCCGTGGTTTTCTACTTTATCTTGCTCTCCAAATTTCACTTTGGTCGACTCCAAGTTCATTCCTTCTACTGAATTGTCATCATCACTGTAAATCCATCCATTCCTGTTCTCATTTCCGACTGATTCTTCACTACTACTGTCTGGGAGATAGGAAAATTCACAGGCGTTGACAAAGTTAGAAAGGTCAGGCTGGTATTGAGATTTTACGGTAGGGAGATTTGGATCAGGCTGAAAGGAGGGAAAGGGTCCCACGGGGTAATGCAGAGGCTGCATGACTGGGATAGCTGTGGCGAAGCTAGGTTTCATTTGAGGAGGAGAGGGTGTCGGGACCCTGCCGGCTTGGGATGTTGGAAAAGGCGAAAAGGGCAGTCTTTGGCAAAGGATTACATGTAATCTGGAGGAGGGCATTGGTTATAGGCTAGCTCTTCTTCCTTAGTCATCTGGTTACCCAAACCGATCTTGTTCTCTGTCGAATCGGCCATTCTCGACCGACAAAACCGAGGATTCCGCGAACTGCTCGAGAATTCTCGCGCTAACAAGTCGGCGGCCGGTGTTCTCACCCACTTCTTTCTCGCTGCGGGAGAGGGATATGAGAGGTTTAGACTCGGGGTAGGTGTTTAGGCTGAAGGCTCAAGCAATATGCAAATTAGGAATCTTCCAGTTTACTTAAAACAGTGTCTTTTATTAATTTCTATTTGGTTGGAAAAGGATTTGCCCTTCTTTTTTCGCAACTACTCTAGATCCTGGATCAGTGGGTTCCGTCACTACGTCTATAAGCCCCTCGTATTCCACCTGTATTTCGACCTCTAAGGGTGGACAGCCCCGGGCGAGGGTCCTATAGGGCACGCGAATCCCACCGACCGGGAGAGAAGAACGCTCCTAACGGGTCTAGCGGGTCATAGGAACTTTTAACGCACGAGCGATGCGAATTATAGTCAAGGCAATACCGGGAAAGTCTCGTCTTTCAGCCTTGATAGAATTTCGGTAGAATTTCGCTTGCGCGATTGACGTTTTGACTTTTCGGTAATGTCCGAGAAGATAATAGGCATGGGTCGGGCGGTAAAAGCCGGATGACACAGTATCACATTGAACTTCGTTGCATACGCTGTGCGTGAATCAAAATCGAAGTCAATGCCGGGTCAAGATCTTGCCAATTTTTCCTTGTCGGAATTTTGGCAGAGCTTCGCTTGAGCAAAAGATCTTTGGACTTTTCTTGGCAAAGACTCGGTCTCGACTCTTACGCATTCCGTGCAGGTCAAGGTCAAAGTCAATGTCGGAGTCAAGGTTCTACCAATTTTTCCTTGTCGGAATTTTGGCAGAGTTTCGCTTGTGCGAAGGATCTTGACTTCCGTTATGAGCTAAGGCTTGACCTTTACGGGGATATGCAACTGGGCTATATGACACGGACTAGACCAAAAACCAACCAAAAAGTCACGGTTTTTTGAAACGTGTGACACGGACTGTGCATTGGTCGACACTGGCTGCCATGGGGAGTTTGGGGTGATTTCGTGCTCGCCCGGGAGCATCGTAAGGCTGTCCGTGACTGCAGCTGAACAACCACCCCGGGTTTAAAGGGACGTACGTGCAAAGTGTACAGGATATATAAGGTGCGCGTAGTGTGCGGTCTCCTAAAAATGTTCCTTTTTGAGTTAAAACAGAGATTTTCATAAATGTGTTTTAAAGGAATGATTTTTGGGAAGAGGGAGAATGCAACTTGATTAAGCACGTAAATTTTCTCAGGAGCCCCGGTCGATCTTGGAACCGAGTAGCCCCAAGCTGCCCGGGGCGCGGATTAACTTCAATTTTTCTGGTGGAATTGCCACTGAGGCCGTCGGTCGAGAATCCAAGGAGGATTGAGCCGTGCGTGCATGGATCAATTTTCCAGGTTCCACTCCTTTGCTATTTTTCGGGTTGTTTCCCGTTCAAAGTATGCACAAATCCCAAGATGCAAATGATGCAATGCAAGGCAAAGAAAGCAAGCAAAATAAACGGAATCCGCGATGGGAGTCTAACCCGCTCAAAGGGAAAAGCTTTCTTTTACTTTTTTTTCGAAAAGTGATACCGGTACGTGGGATTGTTAAACCACCGTTTATCCCAAGCCCCGGGTTAGGGAGCGATACAGGAAGGTTAGTGGTTTCCACCTATATACCAGGTATCGTTTATTTTAAAAATGAAAGCTTTTCTCCTTTGGGATGTCCCCAGCGGAGTCGCCAAACTGTGAATGTGTGCCCAAATTTCGTTGGAATTCACGCGAGTTTGAAGACATCCGGTTTAATTTGAAAAACGGAGTCGCCACGCCATTTTGATTTCCTCAAAACTTTGAAAAAAAGGATTTATGGGTTCGGAGGTTAAGTTACCCCTTGGGAAGAACGGATCGTCGTTCACCCAAGGTGCCTTTGCCGTAGCAAGTCTCCCTAGATTCCGTTTATTTTGCTTGCTTGCGTGCTTTATTATGTGCATGTGTTTGAGTGAAAGGGGAGGGAATGTCCCAAGTTGTCTTCCGGACGTACAAACCATTTATTGGTTGTCGCTCGGGATTTCTTGGATTTTATGTATTCGGGATTTTGATCCCGTCCTCATCTTGGACTTGTGATCATCGCATTTTGACCTCGGGACTTGCGTGATCGAGAGAAGGACTCTCTTTTATAGCCCAAAAATGAGGTTCTTTAGGAAGGAATGTCCTTAGCCCATCAATCCTACACTTTAAGACGATCGAGCTTATATGAATGCTTCATGCTCGTCTTAAGTGATAATCGGAGATATAGGGTTCAAGGTTGTCCCTTTCTAAAGAGATTATGGAACCTTTAATGAAAGAAACGATATAAAGATAGGATCTTTATACCGGTCCGTTCCAAGGTTGCTAATGGGGACATGGGGGAATGCATGTAAAAATGACATTTTTAGTGAAAAGATGACATTTTTGGGTTGCAAAATGCATTTTGATGTAAAGAAGTGATTTTTATGCAAAGGATGCATTTTTATGAAGAAAAGAGTATTAAATATGCAAAGGATGCATAAAGATTGCATTTTGAAAAGCAAAGGATGCATTTTTATGATGAAGGAATGACCTTTAATGCAAAGGATGCATGAAAATGGATTTGATGTGCAAAGGATGCATTTTTAACATAAAGATTGCATTTTTATGAGCAAAGGATGCATAGAGATGACATTTTTATGTAAAAAGGGGATTTTTAGGTGCAAAGGATGCACCTTTGAGTATAAAGATTACATTTTTAATGACAAATGATGCCTAATTTATGCAAGGGGAAAAGGGGTATAATAAAGATATGATCTTTAATGCAAACTATCATGTCCCAAGCAAAGATAATAACAATATATGAATGCAATGAGCAATCTAATTCACATAGAGCAATTAAAATGCAAGGCAAGGGAGTGAGGGGTTACCAATGGTGGCCTCTTCTTCTTTGGGTTGAGCTAGGTGGAAGGACCAACTTTGGGATCTTCAAGGAGGAGGGAGGTGGCTTCTTGGCTTGCTTCTTCAACCTTCTTGGATTTCCAGCAGTATTTGAGTGTATTGGGACTGAATATAGAGTGTCTTGTGTGTGTTTTTCGTATGTAAAATGGGTAGAGGAGGGCTCTATTTATAGGCAGTCTGGATAAGACCAATGAAGTCGTGCGGCCAGAGATCCTTGGCTAATGCAGCCGTGCGGCATTATCCCTTGTGACTCAGCATGTTTCTAGAATCATGCAAGGTGGCAATTCTAGAACCTTTCCCAAATTAAGAAAAACGTGTTTCTTAATTGGGAAGCATTCCCTTCAGCCCTTATATGATTTGGAACAGTTCCGGAATTGTTCCAGAACTCCAGGAAAGTCTGGGGAATTACCGGGAAAATTACCGGAATTACCGGGAAATTTAACCGGAAGGCATGAGCCAGATTTGGGTACTTACAGCTACCACCATCAATGATTATGTTGCACACTTTCCCCATGGCAGTGCACTTAGTACGAAAAATATTATGACGAAGCCACTCGTTTTCCACATCAGTCAGTCACATTCAACACCCGTTGAACCACCAATGCCACTCCGTGATCTGCATACACTTCTCCAGTCTCACCACCTGAATCATCTGTTGCTTCATCATAAACTGGTGAACAATCCTCCACTAAACCAACAACATGTCGGTTGGGACACTCGGCCCTTAGATGACCAATCCCATGACATTTGAAGCACCGAGTAGGCTTGTTACCCAGAAGCTTCCGCACCGCAGTTGTCTGGCGATGTAAGCGGGCTGTTGGTGTAACCCCCTCAACCTTGCTAGGACTTCCACTACTATGATTACCCGAAAAATTCTTGTGTTGCCAAACATTCACAATCTTCTTTCGCTGCAACTGCTTTTCAACCTTCAAAGCAAGCCTACAAACATCATCATAAGTCCAGTATTGCGGACCACATCTGAAATATCAGTACGCAATCCCCAAAGAAAATGGGCTACTATTTGCTCGTCTTCTTCTGCAACATCACACTTCATCCACAAATGGTCGAACTCATTGATAAACTCCTCTACAGACATATCCCCCTTCCTCAAACTATGATAAGCAATAAAAAAATCATGTCTATAGTGTTTCGGAAGAAATTTTTGCCTTAACAATTTCTTCATCTTATCCCAAGATTGAACCTTGGATTTATCCTCTCTAACCCTTTGTTTCTTAACATGTTCCCACCAAATCAAAGCATGTTTCTTCAATTTGATTGCTACCACTTTCACCTTAGTAGCATCTTTCATAGGTTTTAAATTAAAAATACGTTCAACAGTATTTAACCAATCAATGAACTCGTCAGGATGAGTCTTACCTTCGAATTCCGGAATTTCGATCTTGACACCGATATCCTTCAAAGAGTCTTCCTCATACCTATACTGATGTCCACGATTTCTGACAAAGGGATTGACTCCCTCGTGATACTCCTCACCCTCGGAAGAATTATCCGAATCAGAACCCATAATCAGCGGTGTCCCCCCACAATTTCTGTGATTCTGAACTTGGAGTTGAAGTACCTGAACCTGTCTTCTCAGATAGTCTATCTTGATATCGCGTAGATCACGCTCGCGGTGATGATCGTCTTCCGGAGGATCCGCTGCACGGCCCCTTCCACAACCACCTCTTCCTCCACGAACTCCATGCCCTCTGAAATAGCCCGGATCCGAGAAGGCCTCGCGGCCCCGGCATCTGGCAGTCTTTCGCGTTGGAGGCGGTTTTGTCTTGCCGTTTTGCTTTCGCATTTTGTAGAGTCGCCACGCCGTTTTTATTAAGCCCAAAACATTGAAAAAGGGCATCAGTTTAAAGATAATTTTAAACTGTTTTTGTGTGATGAGATTTTGAGTTCGGAGGTCAGATGACTCCTCGGGAAGAGAATATTAGAATATTAGAGCTCACCCGAGTCGCCTCGTAAAACGAGTCTTTCGGATACCCCTAATATCCTTTAAATGTTGTGTGTGTGTGTGTGTGCTTTTTAAAAATGCATGCTGTATCGGATGTCTACATTGTATGCTATGTATGGAAATGTATTGAAATAGTAATGGAAGGAAGCCTTATCAATGTTGGTTCGTGTCTGTCTTCCGCTGAGGAATAGTGTTTGAGGTCGGAGTAGCGTTCGGTATGGATCGGGATTGCTTCGGGAGATGCCGGTTGTACGCGGACGAGTTTCGGCGTGAGTTGAGGTTGCGAGGCTGCGTTCGGGCGAGAGGTTCGGCGTGCGTGGGGATCGTCGGGATCACTCGGGCGAGAGGTTCGGCGTGCGTGGGGATCGTCGGGATCACTCGGGCGGGATTTCGGCGTGCGTGGGGATCGTCGGGATCACTCGGGCGGAGTTTCGGCGTGGTTTGGGATCGTCGGTTTGACTCGGAAAGAGCCGGGACACCGTGGAAAAGACCGAGCAAGGCCTCGGAGTACCACGAGGGGCCTCGGAGTACCTCGAGAGTGCCTCGGGGCAGCGCGGGAGCGTCTCGGGAGCGCTCGGGGAGGCTTCGGAGCACCACGAGGGGGCTCGGAAGGCCTCGGAAGGATCCGAAAGGGGCGGGAATGCCTCGGAAGGACTTAGAGGGAAGCCGGAAGGCCTAGGGAGGAAGAGAGAAGTGGGAGGTGTGTGAAAATGAGGAGGGGGAGCCCTCTATTTATAGTGCCGAGATTAGGTGCAAAGAGGTCCGTACGGACCTCACAGTAATCCGGACTTTTGGTTTTCCTCGATTTGAGGGAATGCAGTGATGATGGAGGAATATTTGCAATTATGGTGTCCCACGAGCAATAAGGTCCGTACGGACCATCTTGCATGCAAAGAGGTCCGTACGGACCAACTAAGCATGTGGGTAATCATTTCTTCCCGGGATTTGAGGGAATATTGTGGACTTTAAGAAGATTCGGTAATTATGACAACAAAGAGGTCCGTACGGACCAATATTGCTTTCCCAATTTCTGAAAATTCCCGAAAGGTCCTTTTGTCCCTTTTTATCCCGGAAAGGCTCCTCCCTTGGTTTGGTTGGGGGTTTAGAGAGGGTTTTGAGTGAGAGGGGTCGTCGAGGCTGTGTTGATGAGTCTGCGGTGTTTCCGTGTGTTTGAAAGGGGGTGATCAGTTGGGGTACTTACGAAGCCCCTCGACGACGTCACTTATGAAAGAAGTGGGGTCGCCGATAAGATAAGGGTCCTAATCTGGATCGCGTCTTTGGGAGAGGAAGTGGCCAGTGGAGGTCGGTGTGAGGACGTGGTGGTGTCCTATTGTGTGACCGCATAGGTCGGTAAATTTGGACCACTGTGATAGGATTCCTACGTATCCACAGCGGGAATCAAGCACAGTCGTAGTTCGGGTGTGGGGTGAGTGTTTTGTGAATGCGGGCGTGGTGGTGCCACGAAGTGTTGTGTGACCGCCGAGGTCGGTGGTAGGACGTGGTGGTGTCTGGGTGACCGCATAGGTCGATGGGTGGACCACTGTGATAGGATTCCTACGTATCCACAGGCGGGAATCAAGCACAGTCGTAGTTCGAGAGGTCGTGAAATGCGTGAGTGCGGGCGTGGTGGTGCCACTGAAGTGTGGTGTGACCGCCGAGGTCAATTGTGAGGACGTGGTGGTGTCTGGGATGGAAATTTTACGATTTTCCTAATCGGGTGGTTTAAGGCCTTAGGGCCGGAGATAGTGATTTGGGAGACTTGAATCGTCTTCGATTGTGGTTGGTGCCTGTTGGAGGACTTTGAATCGTCTTCTGGTGGCGGTTGATGTTATGCGCGAGGACTTTGAATCGTCTTCTAGCCGCAGTTGATGTTATGCGCGAGGACTTTGAATCGTCTTCTAGCCGCAGTTGATGTTATGCGCGAGGACTTTGAATCGTCTTCTAGCCGATTGATGTTATGCGCGAGACTTTGAATCGTCTTCTAGCGGATTGATGTTATGCGCGAGACTTTGAATCGTCTTCTAGCCGCGATTGATGTTATGCGCGAGACTTTGAATCGTCTTCTAGCCGCGATTGATGTTATGCGCGAGGACTTTGAATCGTCTTCTAGCCGCATTTGTGGAGCGTGGCTGCCTTGTGCTTTGATTGCGAGAGGCGTAGATGCCTTTGTGTTTTTGCATGTTGAGTAGAAGGTTGGACTTACGATGGCTGCCGGTGCTTGCGTTGCCGTTGAAGTGGGCGAGGATGACGGCCGGTGATTGCTTCACCATT
This sequence comes from Adenophora triphylla var. japonica, assembly GCA_022495995.1. Taxonomy (NCBI): domain Eukaryota; kingdom Viridiplantae; phylum Streptophyta; class Magnoliopsida; order Asterales; family Campanulaceae; genus Adenophora; species Adenophora triphylla. Next base: position 137,317 of record JAFEMH010002835.1, read on the forward strand.
TGGCATTTTGGAGGCGCTTCGTGCCTTGGGACTTGTACTCGGAGGTGTTGGCTCCTTCTTGTGCTTGTTTTACCGTTTGAGTGGGCAAGGATGATGGTCGGTCTTTGAGGATATGCAGTCTTGTATGACTTCCCTTTGACTTGTTGGGGCGGAGCTCGGGCTTACTTTGATGGCCGGTACTTGCGCTGCCGTTGAAGTGGGCGAGGTTCGGAGCTTACGTTGCTGCCGGTGCTTGAATTGCTGGGGATGCATGACCTTGTAGGGGCCCTTTTTTTGTTGGGAAGATGACTTCGGACCTCTTTTGAGGGCCAGTGGTTGAGTTGTCGTTGAGCGTTTTGGAGGCGTCTTGTGCCTTGATATTCGTGCTGGGAGGTGTTGGCTCCTTCTTGAATTGCCGTTGAGTGGGCGAGGATCGGGCTTACGCTGACTGCCGGGGATTGAATTGCCGTTGAAGTGGGCGAAGACCGGTCTTACGTTGACGGCCGGTGGTTGAATTGCCGTTGAAGTGGGCGAGGACCGGTCTTACGTTGATGGCCGGGGATTGAATTGCCGTTGGAGTGGGCGAGGACCGGTCTTACACTGACATTCGGGGATTGAATTGCCGTTGGAGTGGGCGAGGACCGGTCTTACGTTGATGGCCGGGGATTGAATTGCCGTTGGAGTGGGCGAGGACCGGTCTTACGTTGATGGCCGGGGATTGAATTGCCGTTGGAGTGGGCGAGGACCGGTCTTACGTTGATGGCCGTGGTTGAGTTGCCGTTGGAGTGGCGAGACCGGTCTTACGTTGATGGCCGGGGATTGAGTTGCCGTTGAAGTGGGCGAGGTTCGGGTCTTACGTTGATGGTGGTTGAATTGCCGTTGAAGTGGCGAGGACCGGTCTTACGGCGACGGCCGGCGGTGGTTGAATTGAAGGGTTAGGGACCATTACGCACTTGGATTTCTGAAAAAGGCCTTAGGACGGCCGGGGGCAAAGATTATAAGGGCGGGAAAGTAATTTGGCCACCCCTTGCAAAGAGGTCCGTACGGACCAACAGTAAAGAGGTCGTACGGACCAAGTTGGTTTTTACGGTTCCCAGTTTTGACCGGGTTTAAATGCCGAGCCCTTCCCCATTCCTTCTTCTTCCATGCGTGAACCGAGAGAGAGAGAGAGAAAATCCTCCATTGTTAACCAAAATCAACAATTTTTGCTTGAATTGCTTGCCATGGTGAAGGATCTCGAAGGAGTCGTCGTCAGCCTTGATCAAGAGGTGGTCGAGCAACGGATGGAGCTTCAAAGAAATTGGATCTCGTTTGTTCCATCTTCGAAGAACCCGGATGTCTTGTATCCGAATCCGGAGGTGCACAATTGTCGCTCCATGAACGTCGGGGAGGTAAGAAATCTGTTCCGTTTTGATTCCCTGCTCGAATTTTTGAATGCTAGAACTAGGTTTTAGTTTTTCGCATTTTTGAATTTTGTGTTATTATTTTATGCCTTTTTTTGAAATTCTTGATGAATTGTTGAAAATGGACATGTAAAAATTGTGGGTATGTGTATTTTGTGCAGAAATGTGTAGATTAGCTCTTATTTGTGAAAATAAAGTGCCTCTCTAATGAAATGCATGCTTTGGTGTTTTGTACCGTATGTTATTTATGTATGTACATTATGAGAAAAATTATCGTGTAGTGATAATTTTTGTGAAAAAATGTGACATGTGCCGTGTTTTGTGACGGGTTTTGTCTGAAAGTGTGTGCCGTGTAGGGACGAATTTTTTTGAAAAAATGTGTTATGCGTATGTGTCGTGCTGTGTGTGCCATGTTTTTGGGTGACGGACTTTGTGGGGAAAATATGTGCAATATGTGCCGTGTTTTTGTGACGGGTTATATGTGCCTTTGCCGTGTTGGAACGGACTTTTTTTTTTTTTGAAAATGTGTCGTGTAGGGTTTAATCCCCCTTTTTTTTTCTTTTGAGAAAAATGTGTACAGTGTGTGCCGTGTTTTTGTGACGGACTGTATGGGAAAAATTATATGTATAATGTATGTGAAAATTATGTGCGACATGTGCGTGTTTTGTGACGGGTTATATGTGAAAAATATGTGCAATGTGTGCCGTGTTTTGTGACGGGTTATTTTCATGGCTTTCCGTGTTGGGACGGACTTTTGTGCCTTTTGTTTTATATTAAATGCGTGATTGACGTACCTTTCTTTGTGTTTACTGCGGGATGCGGGAGCTTATGGCAGGGAAGGCCGAAGGATGAAGACTTCGGGGATCGCTCGAGGCATTGTTGGCTAGTGGCGGCGGATGCACGATATTTCCGTGGACGGTAGGCCGAGTCCCAGGAGGCTGGTTTACGCTTACGGCACAGGGTGTGTTCGTTGAGAACACAGGTGGGGTTTCGACACGAGGAAGAACAAGAGCGTCTTCCTTGGCCTTTACGAATTGCGGTGGGATACCACTCACACCTTCCATCGAGGGGAGAGGTGACGGTGACGGTGACGCCGACCGACTTTCTTTGCGATCACCGGGCTTTCCTTGAGGAGGGCCGGTGCGGTGGAAGATATGATCTACGATGTGGTGTTGGCCCGAGCTGCTTGGGCTTTGAGCCTCGTCCTCGCGAGGGCACAGGCATGTTGTATAGCGACGTGGAGCTGAAGATCACGGCCGGTTGGGGCCTATGTTCGGGACCGGCCGGGTGTGACGGCGGAGCTTAGCGCGCTCCTTTTTGTGGTATGCACTGTCAGAGACTTTGTTCTCGAACCACGCGACCGCGGCTCCCTTTGCTCTGTTGGAGAGCTTGATTGACTGGATAAGTGCAGTGATATTGCTTGGGGCGAGGCGAGGCTTGGCGAGCTCTACTTCTCCTTGGACCGGTTTAGCCGGGGTGTGGCCGGTTCGTTGGCACTTTGTTTTGACTTTGCTTTGGAGGTATGAGTTTATTCTTGTTTTTGATTTAGCAACTTGTCTTTTCTCCGTTTTCTTTTTGCCTTTGAGCCCTTTCTATTTTTGTCACGGGTGTGGTTCTATGAGGTTTTCCGGTGCTTCCCGTGGGATAGAGATCCAGGGGATTCTTTGCGTACCTGCTATCTTTGAAATTTGGGCTCGTCTGGCGAGGAAAGAGGAGGACCGGCGGGGAAGCTCACCATCGCCTACGGGGATGTGCGGGAGCGTACGGAGAGGGTAGCCGGAGGGGTTCGTTTTGTTCCCGTGGGCTCGGTATGAGGGGATGAGTTTGAGGGCTCCCAGGAGTGACGGCGCGACGGAAGATCTTTGCGGGGCTTGACTGCGATGTTATGTATGCGGGAGCGGGTCTTACAGCGGCATGGCCCGGTGTGCTTCCCGTGGCTCAGAGGACCCTCCCTTTGGGATGCTTGATTCCGGGACATGGATGTGCTCGATTTTGAGAGGTACCTTGGCGGTGTGGGCGCCGAGGAGTTCATTTTGTATGGAGAGGAGTACGGGGCCTTCGTGAGGAGGAAGGCGAGGCGCCGCAGTGCGCGAGAGAGAGAGGGCGCCGCGAGCTCCCAGAGGTTCCGATGCCGGGGCCGGATTTCACGTATGTCCGCGGGGACGGATCGAGGAGGAGGGTGTGCATGCCGTTCTGGCGAGCTCTGCTTGCATACAGTGGATCCCAGATAGATCGGTGAGTGTGCTTGACTCTTTTCCATCTTGGCATCTTTTACGTATTTTCTCTTTTTGTTGTTGAGTATAAGCTGTATTCTTTGGCGTTTCCTTGGCTGCTTGTTGGTGCGAGTCCGGGGAGAGCCTATGATATGCTGACTCGCCGTTACGTGGCGATGAGGTCGTTTGCGAAGAAGATGGCGTCGAAGATTTCTTGCCGGTCTTCGCGACGCGTGCCTGCGTACCAGTCTATGCCTTCGAGGCATTCTGTAGATGTTCCTCCGCCTAGAGCCGAGCCGGAGCCGCAGCAGGAGGGACCTTTGAGGCGGCATAGCATGGATGCGGGACGTCTTCGGGAGCTCAGGCGGCGGCCCTTTTATCGATTCTTCCCTCCTCGGGATGCGCGGGGTGAGGTTCGTCGAGCCTTCTTTCTTTGATCCTTTCGCCGGATTTGATCCTTGGATTACTTTGAGTGGCGGCCTCCGGCGAGGCTCGGTACTCGATGACGAGGATGTGGCGGGCGAGTTCACGGGGATGCCCGACTTCTCTCTGGAGGACCTCGGCGAGATGATGATGATCTTTGAAGAGTCGGATTAGGGTCCATTTGCTTTCCCTCTTTCCATATCTTCTCTTTTTTTTTTTTTTAGCAACAGACATTTGATGTACCTGTAATAAAACACTCGTATTTGCACGGCAAATAGCATTTTATTTTAAGATGTAATGTCATTTTTGTGATTCCCGGGATTTGTCCTAGAAATGGTTGCTATTATTATTTTTTATTTTTGTGCATGCCACGTGGCGAGAGTGCGTTTGTGGGTAGTGTATGTTTGCGGGAATGGCTTTGGCAGTGTTTGGGCGATTTGGAGCAAGGTCTGCGAGGACGGTGGTTGTTATGCTTGTTTCTTTGGGAAATGGGTTCTTTTGCAAGGAGGTCCGTACGGACATACTTAGCATGCAAAGAGGTCCGTACGGACCAACCTTGCTTTTGGGAAGGAGATAAATGCTTTCCAGTGTCTGGTTCTTCCCCATTTCCCCATTTGCAGCCATTTTCGAGCTTTCTTCCCCATTTTCTCTAGGAACCTCCATTTTTGCCATGGATTCTTCGTATGTCCCTAGAATTTTGCCGAGGCTTTCGCGGGAGAGGCAAGCACACTTCCTTGAGCGGTTGAAAACGTGGATGCGGCGCCGTATGAGGCATCGAGAGACGGGCTTTCGAGGTAAGGTTTCGTCTTTGCTCGATTTGGTCTTTTAAGGAGTTGGTTCTGATTGGGATTTGTTGCGGGCTGCCGCGAAGTTACAGGATGTTAGGAGGCACGTGTCTTGTTTCTCCTACAATGAAATGGTGCCCACTTTTGAGGATTTTCGGGCTTTGATTGGAGGACCGGAAGTGGAGGCCATCTCGCTTCCTTTGATTGGTGGTCTTTGCGGTGAGCGTGAAGCTTGCGAGGCTTTCTTCGTACTTCGTTGGAAGAAGTGCGGGGCATGATCCTTGATTCGGGTCATATCGACATTTCGAGATGCCGGAGCGGTTCATGGTTGATGATGAGAGTGACGTCTCTTGGGATGCCTTCGCCTTGTGCGTGATGGCGGCAGCTTTTCTGGTCGGCTCCCTTGGCATTTGTGATGGGGCTTTGCTAGATGTGGTAGGGACGCTGCGAGTGGAGAGGATATTGTCCCGTTGGTCTTTGGGGAGACTCTTCATGGTATCGACCGTCAGCGGCGGGGATCGTTTTATGAGAGGAAGCCCGCTTTGCTCACCTTGTGGCTGCGAGAGAGACTTCGAGGCCATGCCGAGGCTCAGGCGTCGTTTAGCCCGTGGTCATTTGCTCGGCGACCTCTTGTGTTGGATATGGATCGGTCACTTTGGGAGAGATGGATGGCACGGCTTGGTACGCATCGAGATCCGCTGGTGGGTTCCTTGCTGGAGGATTGAGACTAGGAGGATCTTGCGGGAAGGGTCCTACGTTGTCGAGTTCCGAGGTTTGTCTTGGTCCTCCTTCTATATTCCGTCGCTTGTTTCCGGCGGTTTGGGATGAAGCGGGAGCCTTTGTTGGGGCAGGATGACCTTGCTCTTGCGGAGGTAGTTCCTCTTTGTATGGCGGCTTCGGGTGCCTTCTTGTATTTTACGAGGGTATGGAAGTATTCCGCTTTCCCTCTGTGGTACTCCTTAGACGTCGGGAGAGTGTCGTGTTGACGACTCGGTACACGGCTTTGGTATGAGCGGCGTGTTGGGCGATCCCAAGTGGTCTTGGAGAAGCGAGGCGTGTAGCGATTGCAGGACCCGGTTGCCGTAGTAGCTATTGCCTTAGGAGTGCGAAGCACAGTCGACCCTTTGGATGTGACGGGAGACACTTTGTTTGACTACGAGACTAGAGTTGACCGGCCCAGCGGGGAGAGGTCCTCTTTTACGGACTCGCGGGGAGGAGATCCGAGCCGAAGCACGGGCGAATGAAGCCACGAGAGCTCTTGGATTGTTTGACTCTACGGGGAGGACCCACGATCTCGGGCGAGAGACGCGAGTTGGTTCACGTGGAGCGAAAGAAGACTCGCGGGGACGAGGGAAGAAAGGAAAGAATGGCGAGGGACAAGCGCGAGATGGCGCGGAATGACCTCCTAGGTATCCATTCATTGCATTGCAAACACATTATTTGTTAAATGTATTAAGCTTTGTCTTTTAGCATGTTGTGAACTTGAGAGTAGACCGTGCTTGAACTCATCAAGAAATGTTGTAACCGTTAGTGATTTGTGATTTACTTTTAAAGCTTTGTCGAGACGCAAGATCTCTTGTTTGCCTTTGCTTTTGTTGTGCACTTTGTCGGCGTCCATCTTTGGACTTTTACATTGCATTTGCGGGTAGACGATGCAGGCCATGACGGCAATCCCCTTTCTTTGAGGCTTTGTGCTTGGGTGAGAGGTTGAATGCTCCCTTGACAAGTCGTTTTGACGGTCTTTTCGTAGCTTCCTTGCCTCTTGTTGGCGTCGGGCTCTTGACCTCTTTTTGCGGCTTACGCTTGAGCTTCTTTTATATTTTTTTTTGTGAGCCCTTGCTCGAGCTCTTTTTTTTTTTTTTTTGTGAGCCCTTGCTCGAGCTCTCTTTTTTGTTTTTTTTTTTTGAAGCGCGTGAGGCGAAGACAAGCCCCAGCTTGGAAGCAAACATGAGTCGATCGTTTGATCTTTGAGTGACCCTCGGATGTCCTTTGATGTTGCCGCCGTCGTTTGACTTGGTCAAGGTGGCTGTTGGGCGTGTTCTTGAAAAGTGCGTAGCTTGATGGAGGTCTTGATTGACATTCAAACTTTTGACTTTTTGTGTATTTTTAGACCGGACCAATTAAGGTTGCCTACGTTCCCCGGACTAGAGGGCTCGGAGTGCACGTAGTTCGACACTACATGGAGTGCCAAGAGATGCACGGTTGTTCTTCTTTAGGCGAAGTATCTGCGAAGTTTGCTTCCGTTATTTGGATTCATGAAGGGATTGCCGTCTAGGTGCATCGGCTTCATGGCGCCTCGGAGAAGATCTTTTGAACCACGAAAGGGCCGATCCATGTGGGTTCCCATTTTCCCGATGGGTTGGTTCGAGTGGGAGGCTTTTCTTTGAGTACAAGGTCACCTTCCACGATGTCTCGGGATTTGACTTTCTTGTCGAAAGCTCTAGCCATCTGCTTTGATAGGCTCGGGCGTGTTCCATGGCCTTTAGTCGTCGCTCGTCTAGCGAGCCAATTCGTCGTGTCGGCTTCGGAGCCATTCGACTTCGTTGATGTCATTTTCAGCGGTACTCGGAGTGAGGGAATTTCCGGCTCGATGGGAAGAATTTGCTTCCATCCCGTATGTCGGGGCAAATGGGGTTTCTCCCGTGGCTGCATTACGGCGTGTGCGGTAGCCCCAAAGTGCAAGGTGCGGCTTCTCGGGCCAATCTCGTCCTCGGGTGGTCATTTTCGGATGATCCGTTCGAGGGTTTTGTTTGCTTTGCTTCCACGGCGCCGTTTGTTTGTGGCCGGTAGGGAGAAGATTTGTGGCGTGTGATCTTGAATTCAGCCGGCCCGATGCATCGAATTCCCCTTCGAAGTGTGAACCATTGTACGATATGACCTCATTTGGGATGCCGTATCGGCGAGATGATGTTTTCCTTGAGGAAATGCGCGACCTTCTTGGAGGTGAGTACCTTGTAGGACTTGGCTTCGACCCATTTGGTGAAGTAGTCGATGGCTACTAAGATGAACTCGTGGCCAGATTCTTTGCTGGCGGAGCGATTTTCCCGATGACGTCAATTCCCCAAGTGGCGAAAGGGCGAGGTGTAGTCATGCGGTAGAGATCGTGGGGCGGCGAGATGATTGAGGTTGGAGAAGCAGTTGGCACTTGTCGCGGCTTCGGACAAAGTGGATGCAATCTGCCTCCATGGAGATCCGGTAGTAGCCCATCCGAGAATGATTTGCATCGGGGCTGCTGGCGTTCATGTGGGGACCGCAAGCCCCATTGTGGACTTCGTTCATGAACTTGTTTGCTTCTTCTTGGGCGATGCGGCGTAGGAGTGGCCCGTGGTAGCGTTTCTTGTATAGCATGTCCCCGAGGATGACGAAGTGAGAGGCAAGGCATTTTAGGGCCATGATGCTCTTGGTTTTGACCCCTTCGTGTGTGGGTCTCCCTTGTTCATGAAGGTGGTTTCCCGTTCTTGAGGTATTGGAAGATCTGGTTATACCATGGCTCATTGACGGGCTTAGGTTACAGTTCGATCTCACAACGGTAGGCGGGAATTTCCTTTCGTCCGAGCTTTGAAGGGTTTGATTGCTTTTCCTTCGGGGATTTCCACAAGGGAAGCCAAGGTGGCTAAGGCATCTGCAAACTGTTTCGGTCTCTTGGCAAGTAGTGGAAGGTGACCTCTTGAATTGTGTGATGAGGTCCTCCATGCGGGCATGGTATTTTTGCAAGCACAGGTCTATGGTTTTCCACTTGTTGGAGACTTGGTTGATGATCAAGGTGAGTCCCCATAAACTTTGAGTTTACGGACATTCCTCTCGAGTGCGGCTTGTAGTCAGCGGCGCGAGCTTCATATTCGGCGGCATTGTTGGTTACCTCGAAATTGAGCTTTATAGCAATTGGGGTGTGCTCGTCCTTGGGATCTACCAAGAGCATACCGATGCCGTTTCCCTTTTTGTCGGTTGCTCCGTCGAAGAACGGTTGCCATCGATTTTCGCCTTCGATTGCGAAAGATTCCCTCGTCTGGAAATTGTGGTTCGGGGCCTCGAGCCTCGTCGGTTGGGAAATCGGCCGGTTGTTCGGCCATGGCCCGTCCCTTGATTGACTTTTGGTTTACGTACTTGATGTCAAATTCCGCTAGGAAGAAAGACCATTTGGCGAGCCTCATTGACGAGAGATGGTTTGTCGAAGAGGTACTTGGCCAGGTCCATTTTGGAAACCAAGTGTACCGTGTGCGGCGCATGTAGTGCCGTAGTTTCCGACAACCCATACAGGCTGCGCGAGGTTTTCTCGAGGCGAGTAATTGAGTTATTTGCCTTGAAACTTTCGGCGCGAAGTAGATGGCGTTTTCGACCCGTGACTCCTTCTTTTCTTGACGAGCATGGCTCCAAGCTGCGGTGTCGGTCACGATTAGGTATAGCAACAGTGGCTTTTCCTCGTGGGGAGGACGAGAGAATCGGAGGACTCACAAGGTATGCTTTATTTTTCAAAGGCATCTTGGCATTACGAGTTCCATTCGATGTCGGCGTTCTTCTTCATCGGTTTGAAGATTGGCTCGCACATAGAGGTCAATTGGTTGTGGCGGGCGATATATTGCGGGCGGCCCATGAAGCTTTTCACCTCATGCGAGTTTGCGGTGGTCTCATTTCGATGATAGCTTTGATCTTTTGAGGATCTACCTCGATGCCTCTCTCGGTGACCATGTATCCCAAAACCTTGCCTCGGCTAACCCCAAATGTGCATTTGGCGGGGTTAAGCCTCATTGAGTGTTTTCGGAGCGATTGAAGAATTTTCTCGGGTACGTGAGGTGTTGTCCGTCGATCCCTTTGAGTGAACGATCATGTCATCGACGTACACTTCGATCTCTTTGTGGATCATATCGTGGAAGAGGGCGGTTGCTTTGCCCGTTGGTAGGTAGCCCGGCGTTCTTTAGTCCGAACGGCATTGCGTAGCGATAGGTTCCCCAGGGGTTGTGAAAAGCTGTTTTTCTTGGTCTTCTTCGGCCATCTTGATTTGATTGTAGCCGGCAAAACCGTCCCACGAAGGACTTGACTTCGAAATTGGTGGTAGTGTCTACCAACATGTCGATGTTGGGTAGTGGAAAAATCGTCCTTGGGACTTGCTTTGTTGAGATCTCGGAAGTCCACGCAACAGCGTACTTTTCCATTGGCCTTGGTGGCCGTGACGATATTGGAGAGCCATGTGGGGTACTCGATCACCACGATGAAGCCGACGCGGAGCATTTTTCGATCTCCTCTTTGACTTGTAAAGACCACTCGCTTGATTCGGCGTAGCTTTTGCTTGATGGGCTTAGCCTCGGGATTCAAGGGGATCCGGTGCTCTACAATGTTAGGATCTAATCCGGGCATGTCTCGGTAAGACCAAGCGAACACGTCCACGAACTCTTTGAGCGGTGCGATCAATGCGTCTTGCTCTGTGCCGGTGAAGAAACTTCCGATTTGCGTCTCTTTTGGCTCTTCGGCGGTTCCCAAATTCACTTTGGTTAAAACCTCCTCGGCGGCTTGGGCCCGGTTTTCTCTCGTTTGACAACATGCTTAAAGATGTGCTTAATGTATTGTTCGTTTAATGTGTACGCTTCTTTATCAAGTGAATCGTTATTAACTGTTTGTGTGTTAGTTAATTTATCAGTTGTTAAAGATGCAATGAAAGAATACTCGGAAAGATCGAAGCATTCATTAAGAGCATACGGGAATACATTATTGGCAATGAGTTCGTAATCTTCGGCGTGAGGCCATCGAGATGACTCGAGAGACTCAAATTCAAAGCTAATGGACTCGGGATGAGTTTTGACACTAGACTCTAGGACTCGAGGGTCGAGACCAAGTTGTTCGATCATGTCCTTTTTCTTTGGCGGTGGGTCCGGAGAAGGTGGCCCGGTTATTGAGTGGCAATGAGCTTGATAGGAGATGGGGCTTGAAGGGCTTTATGTCACCGTTCCCGATCATTGCTATCACGAGTTATCGAAACAAAATCGATTAGATCGGCATCTCGATTTCTTCTTTGAAGAAGCGAGTGGAGCGGTGGCTCGTCCCAAGCATCGTCTGCGGAGTCTTTTGCTTTTGTCTTGGGCATTACTAGCTCGAATGCGGACTCGTCCCGCTTGTTGAGGGCATGAGTGTTGACGGAGAGTTTTCGAGTTCTTACGCCAAAGGGAGTTTTCCCGAACCAAAATTCATTGTGAATAGTGGTGGTGGTGGATCTCGCGGGGCGGTGTGTCGAGAAATGCTCTTCGGACGGGATTTGGCTTGAGGCCTCTGAATCTTGCCGGGTTCTGCTGGAGCTTGTCCATGGTTGTAGGCCGGCTTTGTTTGGCGGCGATCGGCTCTGTTCCTTTTACGGATCTTCTTCCAAGTTGCCGGCCTTCTTTGTGAAGTACTTGGTCATGTCGAAGCTATAAGGACGAAGATCGGAGATGGCGTGCAAGCCTCTTTTGTTATACGTGGAGCGTTTTCGTGCGGCTCGCTTGTCCTCCGCAATGTGTTCGGGAGTAGGGAGTATCCCGGGCCGTGCGGGGTATTACTGTTCTTTGATATTGATGATACATTGGGTGCCACGATGGCGTTTTCCCAAAGCCGAGCCCGGGATGTAGTTCATGTGCTTCATCATTTTCATCGGGAGGGATCTTGTCCCAAATCAAAGGCGGCTCTATGTGGCACACTTGGGCCTTTGGGCTTTCGATGGTGAACCACTGTTAGCATCATGCCATCATCGTCGGGTTTGATTTCTAAGACCGGGACGCCGTTTGTTTCGGTCCTTTCGTTGACTACGCTATCACCGTAGATGATGGTAAGATCTGTTCCTTGGACGAACTTTACGCAGCGATGGAGAGTGGATGCCACCCCATTGATGCGGGTGTAGCGAGGCGTCCCAAAATGGCGATGAATGTGATCGGGATGTCGATGACTTGGAAATCCGTTGGGACCATTTGTTTTCCAAACCACGGAGTTCAAGGAGGCTATTCCCAGGCGGGCGGGATGTTGAGTCGTATGCCTTGATTGCACAGTCGAGGGCTTTAGATCGGTTGCTTTGATCCCTAGCAAATCCATCATTTTGGTGGAAGGACGTTCATGGATGATCCCCATCTACCAACACCCGTGGGAGACGACGCTCGTCCGGTTGAGCTGTTATGTAGAGAGGCTCGTTATGAGTCGGCCCAAATTTTGGAAGGTCGAGCTGCGTGAAAGTGATGATATTCTTTGTAATTGACGTTGCCAATCATACGAGCTTGCTTCATCGGGTGTCCTTTGTGATGGGAACCATGGTGCAGGCCGGGCTTTCTTCCAACTTGAGCTTGTGCGGGTAAGATGAAGTGAGTAAGGACCGAGTGAGATGTTAGCTGAGTGCGCTTGAGGCGTGTCAAGACAGGATCTTGACCTTTGGGTCCAAGGTTTCGGCTTCTTTGGCGTAGGGCCCCTTTTCGGTTCGTGGCTCGAGGTATGGTGGCCTTTTGTACTGTCCGTGGAGGATTCACTGGGATTTGGCCGGAACGTGTCGAACGTTCACCTCTGGACTTATGGTTTTGCTTGTCTCTCCTATTTACGTAGTGGGAGGAGCACGATTGGCGTAAGGCCGAGGCTGCGCATTTCAATTCGTTCCTTTGTCATGGCTTTTCTTGAAGCATCAATAGTGTCTTTGAGATCTTCCCAAGACGGGGTTGGATTATCTGGACCTTCGGGCCTTCGGTGGCGGTGCGAAGCTTCGTCCCGGTGATCATGGAGCAAACATTGCCGTGGCCTTGTGCGAGAACTAGAGGCAGGGAGATTTCTTTGGAGTAGATGACATAGTAGTCAAACTTTCTGAGGGTTCTCGAGGGTTCCATTGTGGGATCACCGGATTCGTACCTCTTTTTCGGTTTTGTTGAGAAGATAGCTTCTTCTTTCGTCGAGGACGGCCCTCGTTCATTGCATCACGGAATTCCATTTCCGGACAAGCCTTCTGTCGCGGAACGTCCCACGAGATGTGTTCGTTGTTCGGCGGTGGTACCGGGACCTCGGGAGGCTGGATGGGCAAGCTTTCCTCTGGAAGGTCTTGTGGCCTTACGTCATAAGCTTGCATGGCTCGTACGAGGGTAACGGGTTGACTTACGGGAGACAATGAGAGATGTTAGAGGTTTAGGAGCTTGATCATGGCTTAGGAAGCCCCGAGGTAGTTGGGTGGCTAAGGTTCCGAAGTGGTGCATGGCACCTTCGATCCGAGCTTGTTGCTCACCTTGGCGTTTCTCAATAGCCATGAGGACTGCCAAACTTCTTCCAATGTTGGGAAATTTCTTGGGGGTAAGGTCCCGTTCTCATCGTTGTTATCCACGACTTGGCCATGGGGAATTGACGGGTATCTGGTGACGAGTGGGAAGGAGGTAGGACCTTCTTTGTTTTGACACTTTGGGAGACGGGTTCCGGGTACTCTCGACCACTCTGTTAGGCTGGAGGGTGACGGGCAAGGTTTAGACACGGGAATGGCCTAACGGGATAAAAGGGGAAAGCTCACGTGGCATGCGGTTTCCGTTTCTTTTATCTTCGATTTTTTTGTTGTTTTAATTTACTTAAAACATGTTTTCTCATAATCCTAGGTAGGTTGGAAAAGATTGCTCTTCTTTTCGCAACTATGCTAGATCTGGGTCGATGGAGACCATACGTGCGGCTATAAGCCCCTCGTTTTGCACTGTATTTCGACATCCCGGGGTGGACGGCCCCGGGCGAGGGTCCTATAGTGCAAGCGGTTTCCACCGGCCTAAAAGAAAAATCGAACCTAAGGACCGAGCTTTGTCATGTTCGTTTTGATGCGTTAGCCGTGAATAGTGAACCGAGCCGGCCACTAAGTCAAGATCGGGTCAAGAGTTCGGCATGACCTCTCTTTACCTTGCTTGCGCAAGGGATACGTGACGTTAGGCGTTAGGTGGGTCATATTGTCATGGGCGACGTATCAAAGCGTGATGACATGGTGTCATGTGAGCATGGATGTATATCAGGGACGGAACATCGTGCAGGTGTAGCTTCGGAAATCAAGATCGAGTCAAGATTTTAGCATGACCTTTCATCGCTTTGCTTGTGCAAGGGATCTTGAGTTCCGAGCCTTGACTCGAAAAATGGCCGGCATGGTATATGTATCCGAGTGTATGACACGGGCCAGGTAAAAACCAACCGAGTACGGACGAGTGTGACTCAAGACTCAAACGTGCGGGGTTGACGCTTGGCTAGGATGGGATGTTTGGAATGATCCCGTGCGCGTCCAAGAGGCCTAGGAAGACCAAACGGACTGCAAGCGAGACCACTCCGGGTTGAGGGTTATAGTGTGCGGTGTATCCGAGCGGCGGTGCGCGTAGCGTGCGGTGTAACCGAGGCGGCAGTGCAGTAGTGTGCGGTGTAACCGAGGCGGCGGTGCGGCGTAGTGTGCGGTCTCTAAAATTCTTTTACGAGTAAAACGAAGTTTTTGAAGAATTTTAAATGTATGCACGAGATGTATATTGATGCATTTTTTTGTATTTTTATTTTTTTGTAAAATAAAAAAAAAGTAAAGCACGTGCACACACACATAACTTGATTAAAGGAAGGGGTAAAATGAAAGTTTGACCCTCATCATCGTTTTAAAAATCTTTTGTTTTGTTTAAAAGTTTTTAAAACAAAATTTCCCAGCGGAGTCGCCAAGCGAAATAGCCGGATCCGAGAAGGCCTCGCGGCCCCGGCATCTGGCATCTTTCGCGTTGGAGCGGTTTTGTCTCGCCGTTTTGTTTTCGCATTTTGTAGAGTCGCCACGCCGTTTTTATTAAGCCCAAAACATTGAAAAAGGGCATCAGTTTAAAGATAATTTTAAACTGTTTTTGTGTGATGAGATTTTGAGTTCGGAGGTCAGATGACTCCTCGGGAAGAGAATATTAGAATATTAGAGCTCACCCGAGTCGCCTCGTAAAACGAGTCTTTCGGATACCCCTAATATCCTTTAAATGTTGTGTGTGTGTGTGTGCTTTTTAAAAATGCATGCTGTATCGGATGTCTACATTGTATGCTATGTATGGAAATGTATTGAAATAGTAATGGAAGGAAGCCTTACCAATGTTGGTTCGTGTCTGTCTTCCACTGGGGAATAGTGTTTGAGGTCGGAGTAGCGTTCCGGTACGGATCGGGATTGCTTCGGGAGATGCCGGTTGTCTGCGGACAGAGTTTCGGCGTGAGTTGAGGTGGCAGGCTGCGTTCGGGCAGAGGTTCGGCGTGCGTGGGGATCGTCGGGATCACTCGGGCAGAGGTTCGGCGTGCGTGGGGATCGTCGGGATCACTCGGGCAGAGTTTCGGCGTGCGTGGGGATCGTCGGGATCACTCGGGCAGAGTTTCGGCGTGGTTTGGGATCGTCGGTTTGACTCGGAAAGAGCCGGGACACCGTAGAAAGACCAGGCAAGGCCTCGGAGTACCACGAGGGGCCTCAGAGTACCTCGTGAGTGCCTCGGGGCAGCGCGGGAGCGTCGCGGGAGCGCTCGGGGAGGCTTCGGAGCACCACGAGGGGGCTCGGAAGGCCTCGGAAGGATCCGAAAGGGGCCGGGAATGCCTCGGAAGGACTTAGAGGGGAAGCCAGAAGGCCTAGGGAGGAAGAGAGAAGTGGGAGGTGTGTGAAAATGAGGAGGGGGAGCCCTCTATTTATAGTGCCAGATTAGGTGCAAAGAGGTCCGTACGGACCTCCCTGGTAATCCAGACTTTTGGTTTTCCTCGATTTGAGGGAATCTGTGATGATGGAGGAATATTTGCAATTATGGTGTCCCCTGAGCAATAAGGTCCGTACGGACCATCTTGCATGCAAAGAGGTCCGTACGGACCAACTCTGCAGGGGAGTAATCATTTTCCCCGGGATTTGAGTGAATATTGTGGACTTTAAGAAGATTCAGTAATTATGACAACAAAGAGGTCCGTACGGACCAATATTGCTTTCCCAATTTCCTGAAAATTCCCAAAAGGTCCTTTTGTCCCTTTTTATCCCAGAAAGGATCCTCCCTTGGTTTGGTTGGGGGTTTAGAGAGGGTTTTGAGTGAGAGGGGTCGTCGAGACTGTGTTGATGAGTCTGCGGTGTTTCCCGTGTGCTTGAAAGGGGGTGATCCAGATTGGGGTACTTACACCCTCGTTCGGCCATCAATTCGTCCAGACAACTGATACCAAATGATGTAAACGAACCAAGCTTAAGAGATTGAACCGAACGAAAATCAACAACATTCGATAGACAAGGAAGCCGCAGCTGTTCTTTTCTTTAATTTAATTCATAATCAAAAACTAAGTTGTTTAAAACTCTAAAACATGTTTAAATACTCCTAAGTAAACCCTAAAAACGTCTTGAAATGGAAAAGGACAAAAATACCCTAATTAATTGATTTTAAAACAGCAGCAATAAAAACGTCATCAAACATCAGAAACCCTTCCCGTCAGTGAGGCGCACGCCTGGCTTCTTCTGAGGCGCCAGCCTCGCTTCCAGTGACTCCTGACCGAGAGTGAGGCGGCCGCATGGCAGGTGGTGAGGCGCAAGTCTCGCGTCCAGACTTGCTTTGATCGATCCTTTCCAGGTGAGGCGGCCGCCTGGCCAACATTGAGGCTGCCGCCTGGGTCACAGCTTGTTGTTCTGTAGTTGAGGCGGCTTCCTGGCCAACATTGAGGCTGCCGCCTGGGTCACAGCTTGTTGTTCTGTAGTTGAGGCGGCCGCCTGGCCAACATTGAGGCTGCCGCCTGGGTCACAGCTTGTTGTTCTGTAGCATCCTCGTCCTGTTTCAATTGCCTGTTGATCTACATCATTTTGGTTAGAAGTTTAGATTAGGTGGTTAATTTTCAAATTATATGTCTTAAATGGTCGATTTTATTAGGGTGGAAAAATTAGCGGTAACCCCATGTTTTAATTATCTATATTTACGAAGTTTAATTATCATATTATTACTTATTTTTTTCCTTTGTTTGCTCTCACACACTCTTCTTTTTTTAAGTTGACAATTTTGAAAGTTGAAAGTTTTGACCTACCAATTACAAAAATAAAATTATTTTTTGGAATAAGCAAAAATATAAATGGAAGCATCTTTTTATCGAATGTATATAAGGGGGTATAATTTAGTTACGCCTAGAAGGTTAGGCAAAAATGGGGACCTATAAATAAATTAACAAAATATAAAATCTCTAAAATTAGGCCCCAAATCAACATTTAAAACCCTAATTTCTTGGTTAAAAGAAAAAAAAAAGGGAAATACTAGTAGACAAGAGATTTATAAAGTCGGTGGGCAGATGAATTGAATTTGCTCATCTTAGGAGTTTACCCTTTCTAGTTTGAACATAAATTTATGGAAATTTAAATATTTCTATTCAATTTTATAAATTGTTATAATAGTATTTATAATGGTGAACAAACTTTTAGGAACCAATAAAGTAATATTTAATTTATTTTGATCATTTACTTCACAGAGTAAAACATATTTCCTTCGTCCCACCCGAGATTGCAAAATAACCCTCACGACATGAGAATTTGATGAGCCCGGATCTACTGGACCGGGCTCGCGCTCGGTCTGGTCCAAGGAACCAGTGACGTGGCTGTTCCTAGACCGCTGGGGGGAAGACCGCGGACAGATAGGCCCTTGAGGTCAAGACCGCGTCCCTCCCCGCATTATCCCTATCAAAGATCGCAGGAATCCTGACCGTAAGATTGGTGCCCGCAGGAGGCATGTCCGCTCCATCCGTGCCCGCGTCAAATACCTTTGACCGCGGCCACGATGTTGATCGCGGGCTCATGTCTGTCTCCCGATTATCTCTCCTGCCTCCCGGTTAATGTCAAGCCTTACTGAGCAAGTTAGCTTACTGGCTCTGACATGCAAGTATCCGGCTCCCCCATCACGCATTTAATGCGGCTCAGTCAGGCGCCTACTATTTCATTTAATGCGCCAAGCCATCTACACGGCTCATGTCCCTTTCAGCCATGTCCCCTTGACAGTCAATGTTCCCTCCCTGACACGGCCAATTAGCTGCGGACACGTGTAGCTGGTCAAATACCAAAGTGACCCATAGGGTTGATCTCATTGCTTACATCAACAAGCACCACTACATTGCCTATAAATAGAAGACCTTTGTCCCCTTGGGCAAGGTAAGTTCCAAAGATATTGAGTAAGCCCTATTACTCTTAAACCCTAACCACACACACACTCCAAGATATTCAAAGCCTTATTATCTTAGTATTCTTACTCTCACACCCGAGGGCCTGAGTTGGAGTAACATCCAACTTTGACCTTAACGGTGCTTATTTGTGTTGTGATCTAGGTACAAACAAACCACTAAATATATCAAGCCAGATATCCTTGAACCGCTCCTGACCTTGAAAAGCTTGGCGTCATCAGTGGTTCCATTGCCGGGAATCCGACTTTCATTAGTTTGTCCCGTTTTAAATCTTTGTTTCCAGATACACCTTGTATTCTAAACAACTGACTGTCAAAAGCTCTCCTTTTCAGTCATTTTCCTTCTCTTCCAAACATGTCTAGAATATTGGAAAACGCTGGTCATTTGACCCTAGAGGAGGATAACCAGGCCTCACCTTCTAATGTAAATAAGGGTAAGGCTACGACCTCTGTTTTTAACCGTATGGGGGCACGTTCTCAGCCATCACACAGCCTTTCCCCAGCCCAGAGAGCTATACACAAACTGACAGACGAGGCCCGAGCTGAAAAAGCCCAAGCCCTCCTAAATAATAGCCCAAAAACTCCCCAAGCTCCTATGAAAAACACCGCCTTAAACACTCCACTCTCCCCGGAGCAAATCCTGAGAAGGACAGAAATTCTGGCCTCCAAATCCAAGCTGGTCGCGGAGGCCATGGCCATCGCCGACGCTCAAATGGAGATGTTTGAGATAGAGGCCAACGGAGGGCTCCAGTTCCCTCAGGGGTCATAAAGGTTCTCCCAACGAGCTCCCCCTAAATCGCTTGCTAGTCAAGCTAGGGGGGCAAACCGAGTTGAACCAACCCTTGAGCGCGGACAGCTGGCCAGACGCAGTGTGGTGCATTTGGAGGATAGCGAGGACGTTGGAAAAGAGGCCCAATCCAATCTACGTGCGAAGTCCAAAGCCAGACCCTTGGCTCCGGCCAAGAAGAAGGCCGTGACTCCACGAACTAAGAAGCAGAAAGTTGATAATCAGAACCCTGAGTTTGTGGAATTCATGCAAAAAATGTGGGAAATCCATCAAAAGGCTGCCCAGAAGTGTGGCCGCACCATGGACGCCTTCAGCGAAAAGATTGCGCGGGCACCTATTCAGAAGGGCAAGCCCCCCCAGATGGACACCTATGATGGCTCCAAAAATGCCAAGAGTCATATGGGACGATTTGAGAGGCAAATGGCTCTATTCTCCTTGGATGAGTCCGTGATGTGCAAAGCCTTGGCTGCGACTTTCACGGGCAAGGCCCTATCTTGGATGCTAGCCCTCAAGCCCCGGTCCATCCAATCATTCAACCAGTTTAGAAGCATCTTCCTTAATGCCTTTGCTGGGGCAGGGGTGCCCGCTACACCAAAGACAAATCTTGTCCGTGTCAAGCAGGCCCCAAACGAGCCTACAAAAGATTACATATCTCGATTCAGGAAGGTGAGCGAGGAGATTGTGGACCTCGAGGAGGGAGATATCAGACTCTACTTTGAGGGCGGGCTCAGCTCCTCCTTCCTAAAAATGAATTTTGCCTCCAGCCGGCCTAAAACAATCGAGGAGATGTATGAAAGGGCTTCTGCCATTGCATCCGCTGAAGAGCCCACGGTGCCCACTTCCCGAGCTTCAGCAAAAGAGAGAATAAGCCAAGTCCAGGAAACCACCCCAGAGCCTGCCTGCACCAACAGCCAGGGCAAAAATAGGCGTGTGTCGGATAAACTCCGAAAAACAATAGAGGAAACAGATTACACCGAGCTCACCGACCCAAGGGTGGTAATCATGAAGGCCTCAGACTTTCCTCCTCCTCCCCCATGCTTCGAAAGCCAAATGAGAGGAGTAGGCTTAAGTTCTGTGAGTATCACAACGACCACGGGCACGGAACTGAGGACTGCTTCCAGCTGAAGCGAATAATCCAGCAGAAAATCAACAACGGGGAGCTAACCAAGTGGGTTAAAGGCAATAACAACGCCCACAATAATAATAATCAGCAGCGGGCACGAACCCCGCGTGGTCCCGAGAGGGTGGAAAGAGACAATTTTGAGGATGAAGAGGGTGACTACAATATAAACTTCATTGGAGAGGAACCCCCATCCAACAAACAGCTCTCCCTCCAAATCCGGACATTAGAAAAGGTTTTTTCCATCCCCGCAATGGCTCCGGAGGAAGAGCAAGAAATTGGGTTCAAAAGGAGTGAGCTTGCCTCCTCCCTTTTTCATTCCACTCAGCCGCTTACCCTCAGAATGAGAATCAACCGGGCAAACATAGGCCGAGTGTTGATAGATACTGGAGCTGCCCGTGATATACTCTACTACCATACTTTGGTAGGAATGAGAATGACCGAAGCCCATCTTACTCCATATGCGGACATGCTTGAGGGCTTCACGAATCACGCCGTGGGGGTAAAGGGGACGATTGTGTTTGAAGTAACTATTGGGGAAAAACCCATGCAGAAGACGGCCAAAATCACTTTCATGGTGGTCGATCTTCCTTCCCAATACAATGCCATTCTCGGCGTAACTGCTCAGGCCGAATTGGGAATAGTTGCTTCCGTTCCCCACCAAAGGGTGAAATTTAACACCCCGGGCGGGGTTGCTACCATCAAGAACCAGCCCGAGAGATTCCTCCGAGCACTAGAGGAAAAAAGAAAAGCTAATAAAAGCCAGACATCCTGCCCGCAGATAGAGGGCGAGGACAAACCAAAGAAAGGGAAGGCCCTTGCACTTGTGCCGCCGCCCATTCCAATTGGCATGCTTTCTTTCCATACCACTAAGGTGGAGCTCAAGACGAGCAGAAAATCCAAACAGTTGGCCCCTATCGAGGGAGGATACATTGATCGAGGAATTGAGGGAGAAATTGACCGCGATGTCATATATTCCATGGCCACACTAACCGGAGCTCAGGTCAACCCCCCAACTATTATCATTGACTCCTTGCACAATCGTGAAATCAGCGACCTTCAACCTAACGACGAGCTCGAGGAGGTGGTCATCAACCCCCACTTCCCCGAGCAAACTGTTAAGGTTGGGCTGGAAATTCACTGCGAGGAGAGAAGGATACTCATCGAGTTCCTTAGAGAAAATTGTGATGTGTTCGCTTGGAGGGTGGAGGATATGCAAGGAATCAGCGAGGACGTGATCCTCCATAAAATCAATGATGACCCATCCTTCAAGAACATTCATCAAAAGTCAAGGTACTTCTCTCCGGAGAAAGAAATGGCGATCAAGGAAGAGGTGGAAAAATTACTCAAAGCGGGGATAATAAAGGAGATTACCTACCCAAAATGGCTGGCCAATGTGGTTATGGTCAAAAAATCCAACGGCAAGTGGAGGATGTGTGTTGATTTCACGGATCTCAACAAGGCATGCCCCAAAGACTGCTTCCCTCTTCCTCGCATAGACAGATTGGTGGATTCTATAGCCGGCCACAGAGTATTAAGCTTCATTGATGCATACTCCGGCTACCATCAGATCCAAATGGCTCCTGAAGATGTCCGCTCTGTTGCTTTCATCGCTGCGGGCAAGACTTATTGTTACACAATGATGCCCTTCGGGCTAAAAAATGTAGGAGCCACATATCAGCGAATGGTCAATCTGGTCTTCAAAAACAAGCTGGGCAGAAACCTTGAGGCCTATATTGATGACATGGTGATAAAAACAAAGGAAAACTCCCACGAGCTCGACGTGGAGGAAACCTTCCAAAACTTGCGCCGCAATAACATGAAACTAAACCCCCTGAAATGTGCTTTTGGGGTAAAGGCGGGCAAGTTCCTTGGATTCATGGTAAACCAGTGAGGAATAGAGGCTAATCCCAAAAAAATTCAAGCACTGCTGGACATGAAACCTCCTGCTTGCGTGAAGGATGTACAGAAACTCAATGGTCGCATCACCGCACTTGGCCGCTTCATCTCGCTGTCAGCAGAGAGATGCCTCCCCTTCTTCAAAACTCTAAAAGGGGGGAAGAAGCCTGACGAATTTGCATGGAATCAAGAGTGCCATCAAGCTTTTGAAGAAGTCAAGACATACCTCGGGCAGCCACCTCTACTCGCGGCCGGTGCTGGGAAGAGCTTTTTCTCGTTTTGGCGATTCTTGATCCGGGCAAGAGCCGCCGTTCTTGTAAGGGAGGATAATAACTCTCAAAAACCAGTTTATTATGTTTCTAAAGCACTTTCCGCCGTAGAAGGGCGTTATCTTAATATAGAAAAGTTAGCTTACGCCTTGCTTGTATCTGCTCGAAAATTAAGAGCCTACTTTTCTGCACATCCTATAACTGTACTAACTGAGGCCCCGCTTAGAAAGGTTTTACACAAACCAGAGTCTTCGGGGAGAATGCTAGCTTGGTCTATCGAACTCACTGAGTTCCAGATCACCTACTCCCCGAGAAAGACAATCAAAGTGCAGGCCTTAGTTGATTTTGTGGTAGAATCATCATTCAAATTAGCGGACAACGACCTTGGAAAGAGAAAGCGGGCAGAATCAGAGGAAGCCCCAGATAGCTCGAGCACTGAAATTACACAGCCAAAAGTGCGCCCGGAAGAAATATGGACTTTATTCGTAGACGGCTCTGCGAGCAAGTTAATTAGTGGAGCGGGCATACTTCTGGTCGCACCGTGCGGGGAGAAATTTAAGAGGGCCTTGAGATTCAAGTTCGAGGCATCTAACAATCAAGCTGAGTATGAAGCAATCATAGCGGGCATGGAATTGGCAAGAGACTTGGGAGTTCAGAATATAGAGATCAACAGTGATTCTCAGCTCATAGTTAATCAAATTAGGGGGGAGTATGATACTATCAATCCAGTACTAACTCAGTACTGCGGCCTTGCAAAAACCCTCATAAAAAATTTCACCTACTATGAGCTGAACCAAGTCATGAGAGAGGATAATGTGGAGGCAGACCTCCTCTCCAGAATAACCGATCAAGAAATTGCTGAATTGGAGACAGATTGCCTGATTGAGTTCACGGAGAGAGCTGCTATAGATCGGATTCAGATAAACAGTATTGAGGATCAAGTAAGGGATTGGGTAGATGAGATCAAGGATTACATCGAGAAACAGACCCTCCCCGAGGATCCAGCAAAGGCTAGAGCCATCAGAACGGTGTCCGCGAAATACCTCGTCCTCGATGGGGTACTTTTTCGACGATCATTCACCAAGCCTTTGCTCAGATGTGTCAAAACTCACATGGTCACTAACTTACTCTATGAGGTTCATGAAGGAGTTTGTGGCGGACATCCAGGTGCTCGCACCCTCTCAGACAAGATCAAATTCCAAGGATTCTTTTGGCCTACAATGAGAAGGGATGCGCAGGAATATGTAAGAAAGTGTGATAAGTGCCAGAGATTTGCGGACATCCCCAGACTACCATCAACAGAGCAAACTTTGGTTGTACCATCGTGGCCGTTTGATACGTGGGGGATTGATCTCATTGGACCATTCCCAACTGCTCGAGGAAACATCAAGTATGCTGTGGTGGTCGTGGATTACTTTACCAAGTGGACAGAAGCCAAGGGTTTAGCCACTATCTCCGAGGAGAATACCATCAATTTTGTCCACGACCACATCTATTGTCGATTTGGGGTCCCCCGAGCAATAATTTCGGACAATGGCACTCAGTTCTCCGCAAAATTCACTGCTGAATGCGTGAGAATGAAGGTGCAACACCGTAAGTCTGCAGTTGCTTACCCCCAAGGAAATGGCCAAGCTGAGGCCGCGAACAAGCTAGTCCTGACCGCCCTAAAGAAAAATTTGGAGGGGCGAGGAGGACGATGGTTGGACGAACTCCAGATCGCATTATGGGTTGTCCGCACCACTATAAGAAATTCTACAGGAGAAACTCCTTTCTCGCTCACGTATGGGTCAGAGGCAATGGCTCCAGTTGAGGTTGCCCTACCCTCGTACAGAGTCACATACTTCGATGAGTCTCAAAACGAGGCAAACAGAAGGTGTGACCTAGACGATCTCGAAGGAATGAGAATGCGGGCATATGAAAAAATGGTGAACTACAAGCAGAAAGCGAAGAAGCACCACGATAAAAGGGATAAAAGGGTAAATAAGAGGAGTTTTTCAGTTGGAGATTGGGTACTTAGAAGCGTAGAGGTCCAAGGGACCCAACCTGGTTTCAATAAACTGTCCCCGAAATGGGAGGGACCATATGAGGTCACCAAAATAGTCAAGGAGGGTACCTACATATTGCGACCAAGAGAAGGAGAAGAGCTTAAACACACTTGGAATAGCGATCACCTCAGAAAGTACTTCTTTTGATATCTTTGTAAATTTTTGGAGGGAGTATAGACCCCTATATATATAAGTATGAAGTTACCATCAAATTTTGGTGCAAAAATAGTTATAACGCCTTTCTCACCAGCCTCAAAAGCTGAGGTGGATGCCCGCAAGCGAATGCCAGTAGGTTCAAGAGAAAACATATGAGCTCCTACCTACTGATGCGCAAAGATCCATTAAGATCCGCAAGCCTATATGGGTACAAAGGCCATTACGCCCGTACTCGATTGCGGGGAGGATACTCCGTCCTGCCCGCGTGATACCACCAAGAAAAAGTGGATATAGATGAACGTAGGTACAAAGGCCATGATGCTCATACCTACGGACTCTGGTGGGGACAAAGACCTGAAGTCCGGACCTACTAATTGCGCGAAGGACCTCGTTAGGGCCGTTACTCGCATGCCTGTATGTAACAAAGGCCTACATATAAGCCCGCTTACATGATCGCCACAAGACCCTCACAAAAAACTCTAAGGGGTTTTGAATAAAGGGTCAAACAGCGTGAACCTCCAATAAGGGGATATAGATGCCAGGGGGTTAAAGGGCCTCTATGCTAAATATGCTCCTACCTTCTGTTGCGTAGACAATAGCCTCACGGCCACCTTCTACATGCCCTATGAAAGTAGCTTGCCTTGGCTGCTTTTGACTTACACCACAGCTCGCAAGGCTGGGAATAAGTGTAAATGGATGAGAGTGATCAAACAAGTTTAACAAAGCCAAAAAGACAAACTGGGGTCAAGACCCCTAAATTTGCCACAAGGCTAAACAAACGCGGTCACAGAAAAATAGGGCTGACTCTCACGAAAAATCCAAGTGATTTTGAATAAAGAGTTAGAAAAACTCAAAAAATGCTGGCAAAGTGCCTACTAAGCTTTTGACCGCAGAAGGAGAGTATAAAGTTAGTTGCAAGTCAAAAACGCTGGAGAAAGCAAGAATGCAAGTATCAGGGTACTCGAAAATTGCAAACACTCAAATACAACCTAAAAGACAAGCAATTAAGATAAATAGTTGGGAAAAATTCTTGTATTAATGAAAAATAAATATTTACAAGGGTCCTACCATCTATTACAAACAAGAAAAAACAAAAAGACTATACTAAAGGTGTTTGGTCCTTGGGGTCCTCGGTGGCCGCACCCTCTGTGCCCGCTTCTGTGGCCGGGGTTGGAGAAGGAAGGCTGTTCACGAGAAGCTCCGTTATGGGGTCAGATGAGGCCTCAGCAGAGACCGAAGTGGGGGCTGCCCGCTGAGGAAAGAGATCACCTATGGCAGCCCATTTGGAAGAACACGAGCCAGGGCATCCCCAAGTGATATCGGGTTTTCCCCAAATTGCAGCTCATCCAGCTCGGCGATCAGGCCAAGGGCAGTCACTTCTGCCACAGGAGGCAAGGAGGCCGCGGCGGACAGCTCCAAGCCCTTGACCTCTTCCTCGGACAGAGGAACTAACGCATGCCCGGGCACGCACTCCGCGTCAGTAGCAACCAGTGAGCCGATCACGGCCAACTCCTGCACGGAAAACTTGCCCGTGGCCGCGAAGTTCCGAATCTGTGTCCGGACCCCGGCCTCGTACTGAGCCAAATTCTCAGATTTGAGCCAGTTCTTAAAGTCTTCGGAGTTTTTATACTCCTCAACCGCTTCCTTGCGGGCTTAAGCCAGCATCCTCTCCCTCTCTAAGTCAAACTGCGTAAGGGGTAGCAGCTTCTCGGAGAGCTCATCCGCCTTGGCCTCAAGGACCTGGACTTGCTTCTGAGTGGCCTCCAGCTTGACTGAGAGCTCGTTATTACTTTTCTCAAGGTTGAGCTTCTGCCCGCGGAGCTCATCCCGCTGACCCTTTGCCTTTTCCAGGCTCTTCTCCAACTCCGTCACCCTATCCTGGAAACCCTTCAAGTCGGTCTCCTGAGTGGACAGGGCTTTCTCCTTAACATCAAGGAGGGAGTTCAAGGTTCCCACCTGTGACGACCCCAACCCTAGGCACTCAATTTTTAATATTTAATTATATGCTTTTAATATTATGTTGACTTTATGTGTTCAATTTTATCTTTAAATTCTTGAGTTAGGATAAATTGGGTGAAAAGTAAATTAAGGAGCTTATAAGAATTTATTGGACATTAAATAAAGAAACTAAGGGAAATGATACAAAATGGAAATTTAATAAATAGATAAATATGTGGGGAGGTTAAATGAGTAGGATGAATTAATGGGATAAGGTTTATTTTAAATTAATGGGAGTAGGGTGAAAGCCTTGGATTAAGTTGTAGGAGGGGCCAACTTTCTTACTCTTCCATGCCTTGCCAAGTGTCCTCTTCCCATCACCTCCTCTTACTACCCCTCCCTTCTCCCTCATTTCTCATTCATCTTCAACCTAGAGAATTAGAGAGAACCTCCATGGAAGCCCCAAGTTCCAAACCTTGAAGCCAAGAATTTCTTCACCAAATTCAAGTCCAAGAGCACCTTTGAAGTTGGATCGCCTAGAGGAACTCATCTAGCTAAATAGATCAACCTTCCATTTCAATCCCAAAGGTGAGTTGTTATGACCTCCTTTCATCTATGTGCTCATAATCTATCTATTGTTGTTCTTAGTGTTGTGATTGTTATTATATGCTTTGGAAATCTTCTTGGAGTTAGAAAATGGATTAATGGCTTAAAAAGACAGTGGTTCATGGGAGTTGATTTAGATTTTTAAGGAATGGATAGAATTTGAAATTGTTGAAGTTAGGGTTCAATGAAGATGAGTTAAAAGGGTTGAAATGGGTAGAAATAGTAGTGATAAATAATCTAGGGTTACTTGGTTTTGAAGTTTACATGTTTGTTTGGGATTTGGTGAAATGAAGGTGTTCTTGGGTGTTCTTGAATAATCAATGGTAGAGGGAAGGAAGAACTAGGGTTAAAGGGGTTAAAAACCTAAGTTTGGGCTGGCAGGAGGCTTGGGCGGTCGCCCAAGGGGGCTGAGCGGCCGCCCATGCTGGCAGAAACTCACATTTCCTTGAAAACCCTCTTGGGCGGTCGCCCAAGAGGTTTGGGCGGTCGCCCAAGACCCCAGAAATCCTAACTTCAATTCTGAACTAGAATTCGTTTAGCAATCTTGTGATGGTCATAACTTAATCATATTAAATCGGAATTGGATGGTTCTTGGGTCTAAATTGGGTGTTTTTCTGAGTACTTTCTGAATGTGATGGTTTCATAGCTAAAGAAGTTATCCTTATGTCCCAAAAATCTGATTTGGTTACAGCAGGTAGTATTGTACGTTAGAAGTTGAGTGGAAATTGAATAAATCATAGTTAATTCATACGGACTCGAAATTGGATGGTTCAAGAGTCCAAATTGAGTATTTTTAGGTGATCTCTCAAATGGAATTGGTTTTATAAACTAAATATGTAATGATCATTTCCAGATATTCTATTTTACCATGTGACTATATTGTTTATCCCCTTTGTGGATTATTTGGCAAGTGTTATGTGGCTCCCCAAGTGTGGAATATTTGACAAGTTGTTATGTTATCCCAATGTGTGGATATGTTTACTATGTAGTTGTATGGTTATTCCATTTGTGAATTTATTTGTTATCATTCATATTTGTTGATGATACTATGCATAGTGTATTACTTAAATGTTGCATTATGGCATTGATTGGCATGAGTATATTTTACCATGTGGTTATATTGCTATCCCGTTTGTGGATCATATTTCAAGTATCTATTATGTGCTTGAACGTGTTGATATTTTATGTGAATGGGGGTATAATGGATTTCAATCAGTTATTGATTTGTTCTCTAAGTGATTGAAGATTCATCATACCTGTGACCTCTCCCCCTCTGCGGCCACAGACTGGGGTTCAGCTTCTATGGATATGTGCAGTCAGTTCATAGGAATGCGATGTCTTATATTTTCCACTGGAAAACGGGTTTTATAAGATGTGAATATGCCTAAGCAGTTCACGGAGATGAGTTATAAGCATAACTGTCTCAGTTACATGGTATGGGATCTGGTGAATATGCATTCACAGATGTAGTGGAGTATTGATACCCACAGTTATACGACTTATTGTTCAGACGGGAAAGGTAAACCAAGGTAACGGAATGTGTTTACCGCTTTCCTAGTGTGTTATGTGCTACCATGCTATGTGTTGCACTTTGTTTGGCATCTTCTTTGCATATCATAATAGCTCATTGAGATTTATTCTCACCCCTCTCCCTTTCTTGTTTTAGATCCTGAGACAGCGGACCGGGCCAAGTGAGGACGGAAAGGAGTTGGTACGTGGTATTTTGGGATTTGTCGGGTACGTATAGGTTGGTGTAAAGAATGTATTTTGGTATAATTCCTTTATGGAGTTTATGAGTATAAAACTTAGTTTGTACGTTATAACTAAAGTCTTTGTAATTAAAACAGGTTGTTACTTTTCAAAGTTAGTTATCTCCTCCTCCGATGTGGAGTAGAGTGGAGTTAGTTTGAAATGTTATATTATTAATGTTTATGTTTGAAAGTCAAGTAAAGTTTTAAAAGTTTAGTGTTTTCGGGTTAGTTTGAGGGCGCTCCAACTCGGAACACGTGTAGGTTCCGGGTCGGGGTCCTCACAGTTGGTATCAGAGCTCGGTTAGAGTTCTCGGGTAGAGTCTAGCTGAGTGAGAGTGTGTGATAAATTACGTCGAGTGTTTGTTGCAGGGAGTTTATTCAATGGCTGAAAATGAGGATGATCAGCATCAGGTTCTGGGCAATGTTGGTAAGGCCGGGGGTGATGGAAATCCGAATGTTGAGACGATGAACATGTTTCGAGGATTTTTGCAAAATATGACAACACAAGGGCAAGCACAGCAGCATCAAGGAGGCAGACATGGGCATGGTTTGGAAAAGTTCGTTAAGATGACACCTCCAAGTTTTAGTGGAGATCCGGATCCGGTGAAGGCTGAGAGATGGCTTGAAAGTATGAATAAGATTTTCGCAGCGATGGAGAGCACGGATGCAGAAAAAGTGAGATGCGCAGTCTTCAAGTTAGAGGGACCTGCAGAGCATTGGTGGCAAGTAGTGAAGGACGGTGGGATCGAAACCTTACACCGCGGACACAGGAGAACTTTACGCGTAAATTTCGAGATCATTTCATTCCAATAGTTACAAGAGATAAGAAGGAAGTTGAGTTTTTGAAATTAGAGCAAGGAGCAATGACCGTGGCGCAGTATTCAGCAAGGTTTACGGAGCTAGCTCGCTATTGTCCACATTTGGTACCGGAAGAAGAGAGACGGATATATCGATTTGTGAAGGGATTAAGACTAGAGTTCAGAAGCTTGATTATTGACGCACGACTTCCCAGTGATTTTCGGACGCCATGAATAAAGCCTACCGAATAGAGAATGATATTGACGAGCAGGGGTAAATGCGAGGGTGGAAGTGGAAGTAAGCGAAGTTTCAAGGCCAAGGTTCTGGATATAATAGAGGGCATCGAAAGGATCAAAGACGGAGTTAGCAAGAGGAGAAAAAGTGGCGACTCGAGACAAATCATCCGACTTCAGGTCGTAAGGATTATATGTGGATATTGCAAGAAGATGGGTCATTACGAAGACAAGTGTTGGAGTAAGCAAGGGAAATGTTTGAATTGTGGAGAAATGGGACACTACAAGAAGAATTGTCCTATATTTCATCGAAGGTTAGCTTTGGAGTACCGGACATAGGGGGCCTAAAGGAGGAATAAAAAGGAACAATGAAGGGAATCCAAAAAGGTAACGCTTTTTTTAAAGTCGAATACTTGTTTTGAGTTTTGGAGGGATAGATCCCTCGGCTACCTTTAGAGGTAATATACCCTGTCTCGAAGTAGGGGGTCATACTTTATAGATCCCGGTTCATCTCATGCACGTGTGACATTGCATTTTGTTTCATGTGGCATACATTGCTTAAGATGTGTTTTATGTGTTAGAGATTTCTACTCTTATGAGAGAATACCTCGAATATTATTTGGTTTACCACTAGTGTGACGTGGTTATAACCGAGCATGTATTGCTAGTTGATTTGGTATGATTACCAATGTGTGATTTTGATATATACCGACCTAGAATGGTAAGTAGTGGTCATCAGCGGTGATAGACTTGTCGTATGAAGCGAGTCTTTTTTACTATGCTTAATTGGTCTACATGGTATTAGATGCAAATAAGCCTTTATGTGGTATCCTTGTTAGATATGCCTTAAAGATTGAAAATTTTTGGTTAAGAAGTGTGAAGCTTAATTGAAATGTGGTAGACTTAGGTAAGAAGTCTTCGAAAAATGTTATGTGCTAATTAGGAAAATAGTAAGTATGCTTTCAAAGAAAGTATTATATGACTTTCGGTTGGGAAGTGGAATCACGTATTGATGTAGTGTCGGAGTTAAATACCTATATCAAAAGCACCCTATAGAATGGTCTCGATTTTTGTTGTGGTTATAAGGAGTAGAGTTCTATCCTTATCTTGATAGCTAGTGGAAATTATTAGTGGTGACATCCTTGTTTACTTGACGTTGAGAATATCATGAAAATTAATTGTGAATTGTGTTATCTATTTTCCAATAGGAAAATTTATGTGTGAAGTTTAATAATTGTAAGTTGGCTTTGGAATATTGCCGTAATGAGTCCATAGTTTTAGGATTGAAAGGGGTGCTACCAAGGGAGTGTCATTAGATTCTTGAGAATTGTATTATTGTTGATAGAGTTAACCTGGAAGAGGTATCCTGGATGTAGAATGCAATAAGGGTGAATCGTATAGTAGAGAGGAAGAATAGGTCGATTGTAGATATGATCCTTATTGAGTAATGAATGCGAGAACTTGACGCTTTTAATTGTGTATCAATGGAAGGCTAATTTGTGATATGATGCGAAATGGGAAAGTGATAACTTATGTTTAGAGGAAGTGAATCGGGCGGAGCGAGAATCTTCTTATTTTCAACTTGTAAAGTAATCTTGAGATTATATTGCGTTTTACTAGCGGAATTTTTAACTAGTTGCAACCAAATTTGAGATGTGTTAACGATCATGAAAGTTTAAAGTATTTGTTGGTTCGAAAGGAATTTAACAATAAGCGAGTCGAGGTGGAAATTATTAGAAAGACTTAAATGAGGTTATATCTTGTTACCGGAAAAGTTATTGTGATTGCGATTGCGATTAGCGAAAGGCTTATGTGTCAACAAGTATATCCTTTGAGTTGCATGGTGAGATATTTTGCGAAAATTCAAGTTATACTTATAGTGTGGAGACCTTAGAGGAAGTTCAACCATGATTCGAAGTTAAGAGGATTATCGGCTAGTTTCAAGACCTGGGAGACCAAGGATTTTGTATCTAATTGGGATGAAAATTTAACCCTCAACTCGGAGTGTGTATCATTCTTTGTAAGAGATTAGAATACCGGTTTTAGAGGAAGACCGTAAACCTAGAATTGCGACTCATCGTAAAAGTTTGAAGAAGTATCAAGACTTGAAGAAGAGTTAGAAGATTCGAATGGGAAGACAGTGCGATGGAATTTTGTAAGCTGTACTACTTTCAACGTCGATAAGGTTGGGTGTGTTGGAGTGATAGTGGATGAATAGATCAAGTCGGTTTACTTTCAACTTATATTAACGAAGTATTCGAGGGGGAAATTAAAACATTGTGAATGCGGGAGATTGAATGATTTCGTGGAAAACCAATCAACATTTTACCGGATCGGGATCGAGGATTCATTGTGTTTTGGAAAGCGAGGTGCAAGGTTTTGAGTTCCAAGTCAAGTTTCGGTGGTGCGTTTCTTCCTCGGACGGATGGACGAGACAAAGAAGACTATCCAAATTCTTGAGAATAAATTGCGTGTTGTGTGATGGATTTCGTTTCAACTTGAGAAGTTATTTAACCTTGATGAGATTGCGTATATTAGTGGTTTTCGATCTGTATTAAGTGGTATTGTATGAAGTATTGTATGGGAAAGTTGTCCTTAAAATTCCTCATGTGTGCGGAGTTCTTCAACTAATGATGATTTAACGGGTTTGGTTTATGTGAGGAATGGTTGAGAGTTACTAAAATCGTAAGTCCGAAATTAAACTTTGAGAGTATTAGGGTTGTGGAAAATGGGTATAATAATAATACTTTGAGAAAACTATTTGGAAGTGTAATTTGATTGTGGGGAAGGTTATCTTCTTTAATTTATCATTAAGATAAGTCTTTTTAAAATTCGGGTCGAATTTTCTTTAAGGGAGTGAGTGTGACGACCCCAACCCTAGGCACTCAATTTTTAATATTTAATTATATGCTTTTAATATTATGTTGACTTTATGTGTTCAATTTTATCTTTAAATTCTTGAGTTAGGATAAATTGGGTGAAAAGTAAATTAAGGAGCTTATAAGAATTTATTGGACATTAAATAAAGAAACTAAGGGAAATGATACAAAATGGAAATTTAATAAATAGATAAATATGTGGGGAGGTTAAATGAGTAGGATGAATTAATGGGATAAGGTTTATTTTAAATTAATGGGAGTAGGGTGAAAGCCTTGGATTAAGTTGTAGGAGGGGCCAACTTTCTTACTCTTCCATGCCTTGCCAAGTGTCCTCTTCCCATCACCTCCTCTTACTACCCCTCCCTTCTCCCTCATTTCTCATTCATCTTCAACCTAGAGAATTAGAGAGAACCTCCATGGAAGCCCCAAGTTCCAAACCTTGAAGCCAAGAATTTCTTCACCAAATTCAAGTCCAAGAGCACCTTTGAAGTTGGATCGCCTAGAGGAACTCATCTAGCTAAATAGATCAACCTTCCATTTCAATCCCAAAGGTGAGTTGTTATGACCTCCTTTCATCTATGTGCTCATAATCTATCTATTGTTGTTCTTAGTGTTGTGATTGTTATTATATGCTTTGGAAATCTTCTTGGAGTTAGAAAATGGATTAATGGCTTAAAAAGACAGTGGTTCATGGGAGTTGATTTAGATTTTTAAGAAATGGATAGAATTTGAAATTGTTGAAGTTAGGGTTCAATGAAGATGAGTTAAAAGGGTTGAAATGGGTAGAAATAGTAGTGATAAATAATCTAGGGTTACTTGGTTTTGAAGTTTACATGTTTGTTTGGGATTTGGTGAAATGAAGGTGTTCTTGGGTGTTCTTGAATAATCAATGGTAGAGGGAAGGAAGAACTAGGGTTAAAGGGGTTAAAACCTAAGTTTGGGCTGGCAGGGAGGCTTGGGCGGTCGCCCAAGGGGCTGAGCGGCCGCCCATGCTGGCAGAAACTCACATTTCCTTGAAAACCCTCTTGGGCGGTCGCCCAAGAGGTTTGGGCGGTCGCCCAAGACCCCAGAAATCCTAACTTCAATTCTGAACTAGAATTCGTTTAGCAATCTTGTGATGGTCATAACTTAATCATATTAAATCGGAATTGGATGGTTCTTGGGTCTAAATTGGGTGTTTTTCTGAGTACTTTCTGAATGTGATGGTTTCATAGCTAAAGAAGTTATCCTTATGTCCCAAAAATCTGATTTGGTTACAGCAGGTAGTATTGTACGTTAGAAGTTGAGTGGAAATTGAATAAATCATAGTTAATTCATACCGGACTCGAAATTGGATGGTTCAAGAGTCCAAATTGAGTATTTTTAGGTGATCTCTCAAATGGAATTGGTTTTATAAACTAAATATGTAATGATCATTTCCAGATATTCTATTTTACCATGTGACTATATTGTTTATCCCCTTTGTGGATTATTTGGCAAGTGTTATGTGGCTCCCCAAGTGTGGAATATTTGACAAGTTGTTATGTTATCCCAATGTGTGGATATGTTTACTATGTAGTTGTATGGTTATTCCATTTGTGAATTTATTTGTTATCATTCATATTTGTTGATGATACTATGCATAGTGTATTACTTAAATGTTGCATTATGGCATTGATTGGCATGAGTATATTTTACCATGTGGTTATATTGCTATCCCGTTTGTGGATCATATTTCAAGTATCTATTATGTGCTTGAACGTGTTGATATTTTTATGTGAATGGGGGTATAATGGATTTCAATCGAGTTATTGATTTGTTCTCTAAGTGATTGAAGATTCATCATACTGTGACCTCTCCCCCTCTCGCGGCCACGCATCGGGGTTCAGCTTCTATGGATATGTGCGGTGGGTTCATAGGAATGCCGATGTCTTATATTTTCCCCGGAAAACGGGTTTTATAAGATGTGAATATGCCTAAGCAGGTTCACGGAGATGAGTTATAAGCATAAGCTTGTCTCGGTTACATGGTATGGGATCCTGGTGAATATGCATTCACGGATGTAGTGGAGTATTGATACCCACGCTATACGACTTATTGTTCGGACGGGAAAGGTAAACCAAGGTAACGGAATGTGTTTACCGCTTTCCTAGTGTGTTATGTGCTACCATGCTATGTGTTGCACTTTGTTTGGCATCTTGCTGCATATCATAATAGCTCATTTAGATTTATTCTCACCCCTCTCCCTTTACTTGTTTTAGATCCCGAGACAGCGGACCGGCCAAGCTGCAGGACTCGGGAAGGAGTCAAGGTAATGCCGTGGTATTTTGGGATTTGTCAGGGTACGTATAGGTTGGTGTAAAGAATGTATTTTGGTATAATTCCTTTATGGAGTTTATGAGTATAAAACTTAGTTTGTACGTTATAACTAAAGTCTTTGTAATTAAAACAGGTTGTTACTTTTCAAAGTTAGTTATCTCCTCCTCCGATGTGGAGTAGAGTGGAGTTAGTTTGAAATGTTATATTATTAATGTTTATGTTTGAAAGTCAAGTAAAGTTTTAAAAGTTTAGTGTTTTCGGGTTAGTTTGAGGGCGCTCCAACTCGGAACACGTGTAGGTTCCGGGTCGGGGTCCTCACACCACCTTCTCCTGAGCTTGCTCCAGCTCACGAAGCTTGCCCGCCATGTCTTTTGTGTTGTTTTCCAACTCAGCGGACAAGCTGTCGCAGCATTCCCGAAGCCGCATAGCCTTATTGCCCACCTGCGTGGAAGATAGTCAGAAATATGTTGGTGCAAAATCTAAGTAAAGAGACAAGCAGAAAGGTCCCTACCTCAGTAAGGGCAATCCCAATATCTCCCATCAAGGCTGACGGGTTCTCCTTCTCCGCCACATTCTGATAAAAATCAGGGGCATTGAGCCTGTTGATAAGCCCGATCCCCACAGCAGAATTGTAGGATGATCGGGCATATAAATCCACCCCTGTGATAGCGGGCACATCTCCCACTTGCTTCCTCTTCTCCCAGGTCTCCTCGCGGGTGGCCAGGGAAAAGATCGGATAGGCTATCGAGCAGATGGTCCCCGCAATAGGGGGAGCAGTGGTGGAACCGGAGGCAGAGGCGGTAGAGCCCTGAACTTGAGTGTCCCCCACTTTCTGGGACTTGGAGGCCCTCTCCCTGTGCGCAAGATCCGCATCTCTTTCAGTCCTTTTCTTGGACTGCTCTTGGTTATGCCCGGAGGCAATAGTGCGGCCTGGAGAGGGTACCCGGACAACATGGGTTGGAGGAGGACCCCTGGGGGGTGGAGACAGATTCCCCGTGGTAGGGATAACCTTGGGAGCGCATGCAGGCTCCCCGCTCTTCCTCGCTACCACGGGCACAGCTTTATCCTCGCCCGGACACCTCCCAATTTATTTTGCCTCCTCGAGGCAGCCTTCCCTATCGCTTTGTTGTTCTTGGCCTTCATCGAGCAAAGACTTAAGGGCTATCGAAGTTATACTCTTACGGATCTACTCAAGGAAAGAAAAATGGTTAGAAGACAGTTAGAAAAATCAGAGGCAAAATAAATTGGCAACAGTTTTATAAAAGAATCAGAGACCGATGAGTTCTGGAGGATCGCACTCAGCGCCCAAAGATCCGTGTCTTACAATCAGCCTCAAATTGATAATGCTCGTGCACCCTCCAATCAGGGTCACGGGGCATGGGCTCTATTTCTACTCTGGGGGCATGTGGGGCACCCTCCCTGCGAGGAGCCACCCCCGAGTAGATCAAGAGGGGCTCGTCTTCAACGATGGAACCCACATCATAAACGGGCTCCTCCCCGCGGTCAAGATAGGTGGCCAGATGTTTCTCTATGGCACAGCGCATCCCGTCGACAGAGGATGGGTCCGGATAACTATTAGCGGCCACCTTCATCGGGACTGGACTTGAGGGTTTGGAGAAGGGCCAGCCAAACCTAGACTCGATGACCAAGACATCCCTCTGGTTCCATTGGTCAAATTTGTTCGATGGGGGAGAGAAGGTCCTGGTGGAATAGTTCCTAGCCTTCAAGCTCAGGATGCCACGGCTAATCTGATTCTGGTAATAAGCATAAAGCCCGGCAAGGGTAGGCTCATAGCCCAGGAATCTACAAACAGTTATGAAGGAGACAATAGCCCTGATGGCGTTAGGAGTCGTGCGTAGGCGACATCTATCAACTCCGGGAAGAAGTAAAAGAAAGGGTCCGGAGGCGGCCTCAAGCCATTCTCAAGCGGGCCCCATAGAAAACGCAGGCTCTGTTGTCCTCGCGGACATCTGCTATGGTTTCTGGCCGCAGCTTATCCTTATCCTTCAAATGAACATGCCCAAGAGTGCGGACACGGAAGGCATTGCGGTCAACGTTGTAGATCTCATAAATATCCTCCTCCCAGTCAATAGTGGCTACCTCCTTGGCTTTCTTACCGCGGCCACGGCCAGGATTCACCCCAGCAGCTGGCCTCTTGCCTTTATTCCGGGCAGGGGCCACAACTATCTCCTCCTCAGAGTCAGAGTCCTCGAAGGCATCCACAATCTCTGTGGTCTCATTAGCCTTCTTGGAGATCCCCGCAGCCCTCCTATCCTCAACCTCGCGGTCATCCTCCTCGGTCTCCGAGCTCGTCAAGCCAAAGAGACCGGTGGCATCACCGCGGGCAGAGGTTACTTCAGCCTCATTCTCTCCGCCTCCGGTCGCCTCAAAATTCAGAGGCTCCAGCTCCTCGCTGCTACTCAGTTCGATTGGGTTATTAGGGGCCGCGGGCACATTGGGAAATATGGTCCTCAGGGGCAGAACATCTAAAGGGTCATTCAGGTCCGTGCCCGGTGCCCGCACATCATTGGTTTGTTCAGGATCCATTAATTCACACTTCTCCCAGTCAGTTATTTGGTCGGGGACACGGATCGCTCTTCTCACAAGTTCAACGGCGTTCAGAGCCTGATCTCTCTTGCAGGGAAACCTGCACAAAACCCCCATCACAAAATTTCTCAGCCTACGGGTATCCCCCAACACTAATACGTCACGGTTAAAAATGTACTTCCTCTTGACCTCCCACAACCGGGGTGGGACGAACGGCCCCCAATCTGCTTTCTCACAGAAATACAAAAAACACCTAAGGGACAGCCTTATCCACCCCAGACCTACCTTCCTGAAAATTCCCCCCGTCCGTTTACAAACGGCGAAGATATCAGGGGTGGTTCCATCTCCTAATTCTATGGGACGGCGGGGTCCAAATTCACGAGTAGTCATTGTTCAAAACCCAGAAAAAAAAACAGAAAGAGATGAAGAAGAAACACCCTAACAATTACTTACGAAGAAAAGCTTGAGGGTTGGATTCGAAGAACACTAGCACAGGATTCGCAGCGAAAATTCTCTCTCTAAGCTCTTTGAAGGTTAGGAAACGGTAAAAAGCGTTTGAGGTTTAAGGGTTTGGTATTTATAAGGCCTACCTATACGGGTTAACCCGTTAACCCGTATTAATTAGCCCACAAACCGTTCCTCGAACCCTGAACCGTCTCCAACGTTTGAAATATTTGAAAATTCCGCCGGTTAAACATTTATTACCCCTCTCAGATGATTGACACGTACCCCTGTACGTACCACGCCCCGTCTTTTCATCTGCCAAGGGGCCCACTTGATTAACCGGGAGGCACAGCATGCAAGGGGCCACGTGTCTCTCACTGGTGCCTCCCGAACGTTCCCATAAGCCCATGGGGCGAAGCAACTACCAACAAAAACGCCAACACTGGTGCTCGCTCGAGGAGCGATCTGGGCAACCCGAGCTTCTAGTAGCTTCTCACTCAGACCATAAATAATCACACTTGGAGCTAGGGGCCATTGATGAGCCGGATCAAGCTAGACCGGGCTCACGCTGGCTGAGTACTAATTCCAAGGAACCAAATGGCAGCTGGCAAGCCTTAGACCGCCTGGGAAGACCGCGGACAGATAGGCCCTTGAGGTCAAGACCGCGTCCCTCCCCGCATTATCCCTATCAAAGACCGCAGGGATCCTGACCGTAAGATTGGTGCCCGCAGGAGGCATGTCTGCTCCATCCGTGCCCGCGTCAAATACCTTTGACCGCGGCCACGATGTTGACCGCGGGCTCATGTCTGCCTCCCAGTTATCTCTCCTGCCTCCCGGTTAATGTCAAGCCTTACCGGAGCAAGTTAGCTTGCGCTTACTCGGGCTCTCGACATAAGTTGCCGCTCCCCATCACGCATTTTAATGCGGCTCGATCGGCGCCTACTATTTCATTTAATGTGCCAAGCCATCTACACGGCTCATGTCCCTTTCGGCCATGTCCCTTGACGATCAATGTTCCCTCCCTGACACGGCCAATTAGCTGCAGACACGTGTAGCTGGTCAAATACCAAAGTGCCCCATAGGGCTGATCTCATTGCTTACATCAACAAGCACCACTACATTGCCTATAAATAGAAGACCTTTGTTCCCTCGGGCAAGGTAAGTTTCAAAGATATTGAGTAAGCCCTATTACTCTTAAACCCTAACCACACACACACTCCAAGGTATTCAAAGCCTTATTATCTCAGTATTCTTACTCTCACACCCGAGGGCCTGAGTTGGAGTAACATCCAACTTTGACCTTAACGGTGCTTATTTGTGCTGTGATCTAGGTACAAACAAACCACTAAATATATCAAGCCAGATATCCTTGAACCGCTCCTGACCCTGAAAAGCTTGGCGTCATCAGAATTAAAATAAATATGAAAAAGTTGATGTATAATGAGTGTAGATAGTTGGATAAAAGAGAGAAAGTGAGATAAAAAGTAGTAAATGGATAATTGTTTTGAGTATAACAAAAGGTATTCACTATTTATTAAGGCTCCGTTTGTTTGGGGGAAAATGTTTTTCGGAAAATATTTTTCTCATTTTTCGGTGTTTGTTTCGCACCAGAAAATGGGAAAAACTTCATTTTTATCTTATTTTACGAAAAATATTTTGTCGGAAATCATTTTCCGGAAAATGTTTTACGTAAAGAAACGGAGTCTAAGCAATTATAAAAACTTAACTAAAATCTAAAATGAATTTTGCAAGTTTAAAACTGTAAACCTAATGAAATAGTATTACAAGCTCGGAGATATATAGTCAAATCTCAAATGGTGAGTTGGCCTATTTTGATGGTATTTTTGATTCACTTTCGGCGTGACAACCAAATACCCATATTTTTAAAGCAAAAAACACTTCCACTAAACTTATGGTTATCTGCTCCATCTCAAATTAGTTGACTTGTAACCTACAACTCTACTTAAAATCTGGTCAACAACTCATTTTGCCATCATTTATATATATTCATATATTTCCTCTATTTATTCAATAATAAATATCATATTTTTCTTTTTTATTTGTCTAAAAATAAATGATGCGTTTCTAAATTAAAAAATAAACTTAGTATAAATTTGACATTATACAAGATAGCAAACTTCCTTAATAATGTTAATGTTGACATGTCAAATACGACATTGAGGGACGGAGGGAGTATGCAAATGAATATGAAAACAAAATAAAAATCATCTAATCCGCTTAGATCAAAAAGCAAAATGGAAAGGAGTATATAATTAAAACCTCAAATAAAATGATTTAACACTTGACAACAATCCATCAACAAAACATGAATTAATATATATTTTCAAAGAGCAAAAGCAGATAAGACATCAAGAAGCATGAAGATGACAACTGCGATGAAAGAGGCCACCACGGCTCCACTAACCCTCTGACAGAAATCATTGAACTGC
Organism: Adenophora triphylla var. japonica; assembly: GCA_022495995.1. Lineage (NCBI taxonomy): Eukaryota > Viridiplantae > Streptophyta > Magnoliopsida > Asterales > Campanulaceae > Adenophora > Adenophora triphylla. Next base: position 177,458 of record JAFEMH010002835.1, read on the forward strand.
TGACAGATTGCAAGCCAGTTTGCGTTTGCATTTCCATTGTGAGCCAAGTAAACTATGGCGGCAGATGAAGCAGCCGCCGCAGTTATCAAAGCAACCATCACCTGTACATGGTACATCTCACAAACATATTAGTAAATACATCATTTTATGTTAAAGTTGTAAATTTGAGAAACAATACTATGTTATATAATTACTTGAGGTGGTGCGTGCCCCGATAAATAAATTATTCGTACCAAGAAAAATATTGAGTGTAATGGTGATACTGTCGACCGACAGTGTAACAGAAATAATGCTGACGTGGTATCACCATCCAATGAAAATATCAATATTTGGAAAAAGTACCAGCTGACTTCATGATATTGTTTCATTAGATGCTGATAACAAGTCAACAATATCACTCTTTTGCGCTATAATATTTATTTGTGCTAATAAAATTGAGCTTACGGTATCAAAGAAAACAAGGAGGAGCCTTGGTCCAGCTGTGTGTGGTCGGACAATGCATACAATGGAAAAAGGAATGGATAGGACAAGGTAGCTAGCAGCTATCGCATTCGCAATTACAAAAAACCTGAAAAAAAACATCACACAAATTGTGAAAATAAAAATAAAAAAAATCGTTAAGTTTGGGTGAAAGATAGTTAAATATACTAACGTGAAAGCTGGGAGATCGTCGTAGCTAGCTTGGAACTGGAAGAACTGAGTGAAAAATGGGAGAGTCTGATCTGTGGTTCCCATGGCAATAGCAGCACCTAGTGCAGCAGCAATGCCAGCAAGCCTTAAAACAAGGTCAAATATAGCAATGCCTCTCTTGTATCCTCCAGCATGTTGCTTCATAGGACCGGTACTGCGTGCAAACACTGTCAAGAGGGGTGCTTTCCCTTTCCTTTCCGCCTTGCTCGTCTCCCCTAAGTCGATTGTCGTCATTTTTTCACCTTCCATTTTCCCTATTTAGAGAGAGAGAGAGAGAGAGAGTGAGAGGAGTTGGCTTGTGAGAAGAATGGTGAATTGCAGAAAGTTTAAATAAGAAACAAGTAGAGAAGACTTTGTATTTCATGGAATAGAGAAGTGGGTGGTGCATTATATTGGAGCTAGCAAGGGAAGAGGAGTTGTTGCTAACTTTTTTCTTTTATATTTGACTTAAGTTCTTTAGTATTAAGGACTATTGGGGAATATGTCATGCACAATTATGGTGGGGCAGATGAACACAATGGTTGGATCAGCTCATTAATCTTCTCTTAGATATTATCCTGTTAGGGCATCTCCAATATGCAAGCATGATACTAGGGTATCAAAATCAAAATTAAAAAATTATTTTCAACCATATATCAAAATTTTGATATCAAATTAAATTATGATAGTTATCAAGTTAACTAACATTTTTAACATGATAAATAATTTCAAAATATGATTACTACTTTAAATCATTATTTTTTGACTAAAATAATAATTTTGTAAATAATTATATAAAAATCCAAATAAATTATATAAAAAAAATTATTATTTATTCTGTAAATAATGATTAATTTAATATGATAATGAATTATTTTTAACATAATAAATAATTTGCATTATGTTTAACTTTGAATCTCTAACAATGGGTACTAAAATTTGGTTTGTTACTAAGCAAGCAAGTTAGCAAATTTGCTACATTCCTTGATACCATAGCAAATTTTGATACCTCTTTAATTTGCTAATAGAGATGCTGATACCTTCGAGTAGATATCAAATTTTGAAATCTACCATTGGAGTTGCCCTTAAGGAAATGGAGATATTCGAGCTTAAGCAGTCCATCTCGTCTACTCTCTCCGTCCCTCTAAATATACTATTTACCCAAAAAATCAACAAGTATCTACTTAATATTCCGTCTTACCTCTCTAATTTTATACTCACACCACTTACATTTTTTCTTAATTTTCGTGTTAAAAAAAATGTAACTTTGAGGCACGGATTAGTCACGGATTTAGGGACGATTTGGGGATAAAATAATATATATTTCAAAGTACAATGTTTTTATGTAAGAAAAAAAATACAAGGGTAAAAGTAAAATACGCTTGAAAATACAATAGATGAAAATAATATTTGCCTCTTTTTAGCAATGATTAATGAAATCGTTTGTGTTAGGAAGTTAAAATTTTGTATATTAATTAAAATCTTATCGAGATTTGAATGAGAAAATTAAATGAAATGAAGATAGAAATTGAATTGAATGGTTTTGTTTCTAAAATAATTGTAAGAGTTAGGTCTCGAAAAAAAACTGATTTTTTTAAGGCATAGGAAAAACGAGTTTTTAAATCGGAGCAATAATGAGCTAGATTAAAGCATTGAAGATTTGGTTAACTTGGGAATTAATCAAGATTATTAATGGGTGATTTTGGATGTCATGACCTTTTGTAAGTTTGTTGATGCATGATTTTATTAACCAAGATATGACGAGATCACAACCAAAAGAATAAGTGATTCATGTATAGATAACTACTGTGTAGATTGATAGAATCTATATAATATATAAAAGCAAAAACATTTCAAGACCATACAGCTCGCCACGTGGAATTTCAAGTCAGCTTTATGTTCACCAATTATTAGCCGCCATGTGTCACATTCAATGAAAAGTTTTATTTTAGATTTTGATTTAAACACAAATTTTACTTTTTAAATCCAAACAAAATATTTTTAAAAGTAATAAATTCAAATTACAGCGGTTCAACTACTTCATCCGAAAGAATGTGATGGTGGTAGAAAGTAGAAACATTGTCTTTGAGCATGCACTGATTTCTCTTATCATTATCCCCCATAATAAATTTTAGATTATTAGATTAGTTTATTTTATTGGATTAAATTTAATTTGTTTAAATTGTATTATTCTCTTCATCCAAAAATGAATGATTTTTTTCAAAATTTAAGAATCATTTTAAAAAATTTAATTTTAATCTAGAAAAAAAATAAACATTCTTTTAATTCATTTTCAAAATTTTAGATTTGTAAAGATATAATGAATTATGAAAAAAAAATTAAATCAAAAAATTTAAAAGAACATTTATTTAGAGACAATAATGGTCATTCAATCTATATAATATATAAAAATCAGAAACATTTCAAGACCATACAGCTCGCCACGTGGAATTCCAAGTCAGCTTTATGTTCACCAATTATTAGCCGCCATGTGTCACATTCAATGAAGAGTTTTATTTTAGATTTTGATTTAAACACAAATTTTACCTTTTAAATCGAAACAAAATATTTTTAAACGTAATAAATTCAACTATAGCGGTTCAACTACTTCATCCGAAAGAATGTGATGGTGGTAGAAAGTAGAAACAATGTCTTGGAGCATGCACTGATTTCTCTTATCATTAGATTTTAGATTATTAGATTAGTTTATTTTATTGGATTAAATTTAATTTGTTTAAATTGCATTATTCTCTCCATCTTAAAATGAATGATTTTTTTTCAAAATTTAAGAATCATTTTTTAAAAAAATAATTTTAATCTAGAAAAAATAATAAACATTCTTTTAATTCATTTTCAAAATTTTAGATTTGTTAAAATATAATGAATTATGAAAAAAAAATTAAATCAAAAAATTTTAAAGAACATTTATTTTGAAACAATAATGGTCATTCAATCTATATAATATATAAAAATCACAAACATTTCAAGACCATACAGCTCGCCACGTGGAATTTCAAGTCAGCTTTATGTTCACCAATTATTAGCTGCCATGTGTCACATTCAATGAAGAGTTTTATTTTAGATTTTGATTTAAACACAAATTTTACCTTTTAAATCCAAACAAAATATTTTTAAACTAATAAATTTAAATTACAGCGGTTCAACTACTTAATCCGAAAGAATGTGATGATGGTAGAAAGTAGAAACATTGTCTTTGAGCATGCACTGATTTCTCTTATCATTATCCCCCATATTAGATTATAGATTATTAGATTAGTTTATTTTATTGGATTAAATTTAATATGTTTAAATTGTATTATTCTCTCCTTCCAAAAATGAATAATTTTTTTCAAAATTTAAGAATCATTTTAAAAAAAAGTTAATTTTAATCTAGAAAAAATAATAAACATTCTTTTAATTCATTTTCAAAATTTTAGATTTGTAATAATATAATGAATTATGAAAAAAATTAAATCAAAAAATTTTAAAGAACATTTATTTTGAGACAATAATGGTAATTCAATCTATCTATATAATATATAAAAACAAAAATATTTCAAGTCCATACAGCTCGCCACGTGGAATTCCAAGTCAGCTCTATGTTCACCAATTATTAGCCGCCATGTGTCACATTCAAAGAAGAGTTTTATTTTAGATTTTGATTTTGATTTAAACACAAATTTTACCTTTTAAATCCAAACAAAATATTTTTAACGTAATAAATTCAAATTACAGTGGTTCAACTACTTCATCCGAAAGAATGTGATGGTGGTAGAAAGTAGAAACATTGTCTTTGAGCATGCACTGATTTCTCTTATCATTATCCCCCATATTAGATTTTGGATTATTAGATTAGTTTATTTTATTGAATAAAATATAATTTGTTTAATTGTATTATTCTCTCCATCCAAAAATGAATGATTTTTTTCAAAATTTAAGAATCAATTTAAAAAAATTAAATTTTAATCTAGAAAAAATAATAAACATTCTTTTAATTCATTTCCAAAATTTTAGATTTGTAAAAATATAATGAATTATGAAAAAAAATTTAATCAAAAAATTTAAAAGAACATTTATTTTGAGACAATAATGGTCACTCAATCTATATAATATATAAAAGCAGAAATATTTCAAGACCATACAGCTCGCCACGTGGAATTCCAAGTCAGCTTTATGTTCACCAATTATTAGCCGCCATGTGTCACATTCAATGAAGAGTTTTATTTTAGATTTTGATTTAAACACAAATTTTACCTTTTAAATCCAAACAAAATATTTTTAAACGTAATAAATTCAAATTACAGCGGTTCAACTACTTCATCCGAAAGAATGTGATGGTGGTAGAAAGTAGAAACATTGTCTTTGAGCATGCACTGATTTCTCTTATCATTATCCCCCATATTAGATTTTAGATAATTAGATTAGTTTATTTTATTGGATTAAATTTAATATGTTTAAATTGTATTATTCTCTCCATCCAAAAATGAATGATTTTTTTCAAAATTTAAGAATAATTTTAAAAAAATTTAATTTTAATCTAGAAAAAAAATAAACATTCTTTTAATTCATTTTCAAAATTTTAGATTTGTAAAAATATAATGAATTATGAAAAAAAATTAAATCAAATAATTTAAAAGAACATTTATTTTGAGACAATAATGGTCGTTCAATCTATATAATATATAAAAGCAGAAACATTTCAAGACCATACAGCTCGTCACGTGGAATTTCAAGTCAGCTTTATGTTCACCAATTATTAGCCGCCATGTGTCACATTCAATGAAAAGTTTTATTTTAGATTTTGATTTAAACACAAATTTTACCTTTTAAATCCAAACAAAATATTTTTAAAAGTAATAAATTCAAATTACAGCGGTTCAACTACTTCGTCCGAAAGAATGTGATGGTGGTAGAAAATAGAAACATTGTCTTTGAGCATGCACTGATTTCTCTTATCATTATCCCCCATAATAGATTTTAGATTATTAGATTAGTTTATTTTATTGGATTAAATTTAATTTGTTTAAATTATATTATTCTCTCCATCCAAAAATGAATGATTTTTTTCAAAATTTAAGAATCATTTTAAAAAATTTAATTTTAATCTAGAAAAAAAATAAACATTCTTTTAATTCATTTTCAATATTTTAGATTTGTAAAGATATAATGAATTATGAAAAAAATTAAATCAAAAAATTTAAAAGAACATTTATTTAGAGACAATAATGGTCATTCAATCTATATAATATATAAAAATCAGAAACATTTCAAGACCATACAGCTCGCCACGTGGAATTCCAAGTCAGCTTTATGTTCACCAATTATTAGCCGCCATGTGTCACATTCAATGAAGAGTTTTATTTTAGATTTTGATTTAAACACAAATTTTACCTTTTAAATCCAAACAAAATATTTTTAAACGTAATAAATTCAAACTACAGCGGTTCAACTACTTCATCCGAAAGAATATGATGGTGGTAGAAAGTAGAAACAATTTCTTGGAGCATGCACTGATTTCTCCTATCATTATCCCCTATATTAGATTTTAGATTATTAGATTAGTTTATTTTATTGGATTAAATTTAATTTGTTTAAATTGTATTATTCTCTCCATCCTAAAATGAATGATTTTTTTCAAAATTTAAGAATCATTTTTAAAAAAAAATAATTTTAATCTAGAAAAAATAATAAACATTCTTTTAATTCATTTTCAAAATTTTAGATTTGTTAAAATATAATGAATTATGAAAAAAAAATTAAATAAAAAAATTTAAAAGAACATTTATTTTGAAACAATAATGGTCATTCAATCTATATAATATATAAAAGAAGAAACTTTTCAAGAACATACAGCTCGCCACGTGGAATTCCAAGTCAGCTTTATGTTCACCAATTATTAGCCGCCATGTGTCACATTCAATGAAGAGTTTTATTTTAGATTTTGATTTAAACACAAATTTTACATTTTAAATCCAAACAATATATTTTTAAACGTAATAAATTTAAATTACAGCGGTTCAACTACTTCATCCGAAAGAATGTGATGGTGGTAGAAAGTAGAAACAATGTCTTGGAGCATGCACTGATTTCTCTTATCATTATCCCCTATATTAGATTTTAGATTATTAGATTAGTTTATTTTATTTGATTAAATTTAATTTGTTTAAATTGTATTATTCTCTCCATCCTAAAATGAATGATTTTTTTCAAAATTTAAGAATCATTTTTAAAAAAAAATAATTTTAATCTAGAAAAAATAATAAACATTCTTTTAATTCATTTTCAAAATTTTAGATTTGTTAAAATATAATGAATTATGAAAAAAAAATTAAATAAAAAAATTTAAAAGAACATTTATTTTGAAACAATAATGGTCATTCAATCTATATAATATATAAAAGAAGAAACTTTTCAAGAACATACAGCTCGCCACGTGGAATTCCAAGTCAGCTTTATGTTCACCAATTATTAGCCGCCATGTGTCACATTCAATGAAGAGTTTTATTTTAGATTTTGATTTAAACACAAATTTTACATTTTAAATCCAAACAATATATTTTTAAACGTAATAAATTTAAATTACAGCGGTTCAACTACTTCATCCGAAAGAATGTGATGATGGTAGAAAGTAGAAACATTGTCTTTGAGCATGCACTGATTTCTCTTATCATTATCCCCCATATTAGATTTTAGATTATTAGATTAGTTTATTTTATTGGATTAAATTTAATATGTTTAAATTGTATTATTCTCTCCATCCAAAAATGAATGATTTTTTCCAAAATTTAAGAATCATTTTTAAAAAAAATAATTTTAATCTAGAAAAAATAATAAACATTCTTTTAATTCATTTTCAAAATTTTAGATTTGTAATAATATAATGAATTATGAAAAAATTAAATCAAAACATTTTAAAGATTATTTATTTTGAGACAATAATGGTCATTCAATCTATCTATATAATATATAAAAACAAAAATATTTCAAGTCCATACAGCTCGCCACGTGGAATTCCAAGTCAGCTCTATGTTCACCAATTATTAGCCGCCATGTGTCACATTCAAAGAAGAGTTTTATTTTAGATTTCGATTTAAACACAAATTTTACCTTTTAAATCCAAACAAAATATTTTTAAACGTAATAAATTCAAACTACAGCGGTTCAAATACTTCATCCGAAAGAATGTGATGGTGGTAGAAAGTAGAAACATTGTCTTTGAGCATGCACTGATTTCTCTTATCATTATCCCCCATATTAGATTTTAGATTATTAGATTAGTTTATTTTATTGGATTAAATTTAATTTGTTTAAATTGTATTATTCTCTCCATCCAAAAATGAATGATTTTTTTTCAAAATTTAAGAATCATTTTAAAAAATTTAATATTAATCTAGAAAAAAAATAAACATTCTTTTAATTCATTTTCAAAATTTTAGATTTGTAAAGATATAATGAATTATGAAAAAAAAATTAAATCAAAAAAATTTAAAAGAACATTTATTTTGAGACAATAATGGTCATTCAATTTATATAATATATAAAAATCAGAAACATTTCAAGTCCATACAGCTCGCAACATAGAATTCCAAGTCAGCTTTATGTTCACCAATTATTAGTTGCCATGTGTCACATTCAAAGAAGAGTTTTATTTTAGATTTTGATTTAAACACAAATTTTACCTTTTAAATCCAAACAAAATATTTTTAAACGTAATAAATTCAAATTACAGTGGTTCAACAACTTCATCCGAAAGAATGTGATGGTGATAGAAAGTAGAAATATTGTCTTTGAGCATGCACTGATTTCTCTTATCATTATCTCCCATAATAGATTTTAGATTATTAGATTAGTTTATTTTATTGGATTAAATTTAATTTGTTTAAATTGTATTATTCTCTCCATCCAAAAATGAATGATTTTTTTTTCAAAATTTAAGAATCATTTTAAAAAATTTAATATTAATCTAGAAAAAAAATAAACAATCTTTTAATTCATTTTCAAAATTTTAGATTTGTAAAGATATAATGAATTATTAAAAAAAATTAAATCAAAAAAATTTAAAAGAACATTTATTTTGAGATAATAATGGTCATTCAATCTATATAATATATAAAAATCAGAAACATTTCAAGACCATACAGCTCGCCACATGGAATTCCAAGTCAGCTTTATGTTCACCAATTATTAGCCGCCATGTGTCACATTCAATGAAGAGTTTTATTTTATATTTTGATTTAAACACAAATTTTACCTTTTAAATCCAAACAAAATATTTTTAAACGTAATAAATTCAAATTACAGCGGTTCAACTACTTCATCCGAAAGAATGTGATGGTGGTAGAAAGTAGAAATATTGTCTTTGAGCATGCACTGATTTCTCTTATCATTATCCCCCATATTAGATTTTAGATAATTAGATTAGCTTATTTTATTGGATTAAATTTAATATGTTTAAATTGTATTATTCTCTCCATCCAAAAATGAATGATTTTTTTCAAAATTTAAGAATCATTTTAAAAAAATTTAATTTTAATCTAGAAAAAATAATAAACATTCTTTTAATTCATTTTCAAAATTTTAGATTTGTAAAAATATAATGAATTATGAAAAAAATTAAATCAAAAAATTAAAAGAACATTTATTTTGAGACAATAATGGTCGTTCAATCTATATAATATATAAAAGCAGAAACATTTCAAGACCATACAGCCCGCCACGTGAAATTCCAAGTCAGCTTTATGTTCACCAATTATTAGCCGCCATGTGTCACATTCAATGAAAAGTTTTATTTTAGATTTTGATTTAAACACAAATTTTACCTTTTAAATCCAAACAAAATATTTTTAAACGTAATAAATTCAAATTACAGCGGTTCAACTACTTCATCCGAAAGAATGTGATGGTGGAAGAAAGTAGAAACATTTTCTTTGAGCATGCACTGATTTCTCTTATCATTATCCCCCATAATAGATTTTAGATTATTAGATTAGTTTATTTTATTGGATTAAATTTAATTTGTTTAAATTGTATTATTCTCTCTATCCAAAAATGAATGATTTTTTTTTTCAAAATTTAAGAATCATTTTAAAAAATTTAATATTAATCTAGAAAAAAAATAAACATTCTTTTAATTCATTTTCAAAATTTTAGATTTGTAAAGATATAATGAATTATGAAAAAAAATTAAATCAAAAAAATTAAAAGAACATTTATTTTGAGACAATAATGGTCATTCAATCTATATAATATATAAAAATCAGAAACATTTCAAGACCATACAGCTCGCCACATGAAATTCCAAGTCAACTTTATGTTCACCAATTATTAGCCGCCATGTGTCACATTCAATGAAGAGTTTTATTTTAGATTTTGATTTAAACACAAATTTTACCTTTTAAATCCAAACAAAATATTTATGAACGTAATAAATTCAAATTACAGCGGTTCAACTACTTCATCCGAAAGAATGTGATGGTGGTAGAAAGTAGAAACAATGTCTTGGAGCATGCACTAATTTCTCTTATCATTATCCCCCATATTAGATTTTAGATTATTAGATTAGTTTATTTTTTTGGATTAAATTTAATTTGTTTAAATTGTATTATTCTCTCTATCCCAAAATGAATGATTTTTTTTTTCAAAATTTAAGAATCATTTTAAAAAAAATTTGATCTAGAAAAAATATTAAACATTCTTTTAATTCATTTTCAAAATTTTAGATTTGTTAAAATATAATGAATTATGAAAAAAAAATTAAATCAAAAAATTTAAAAAAACATTTATTTTGAAACAATAATGGTCATTCAATCTATATAATATATAAAAGCAGAAACATTTCAAGACCATACAGCTCGCCACGTGGAATTCCAAGTCAGCTTTATGTTCACCAATTATTAGCCGCCATGTGTCACATTCAATGAAGAGTTTTATTTTAGATTTTGATTTAAACACAAATTTTACCTTTTAAATCCAAACAAAATATTTTTAAACGTAATAAATTCAAATTACAGCGGTTCAACTACTTCATCCGAAAGAATGTGATGGTGGTAGAAAGTAGAAATATTGTCTTTGAGCATGCACTGATTTCTCTTATCATTATCCCCCATATTAAAATTTAGATAATTAGATTAGTTTATATTATTGGATTAAATTTAATATGTTTAAATTGTATTATTCTCTCCATCCAGAAATAAATATTTTTTTCAAAATTTAAGATTCATTTTTAAAAAATTTAATTTTAATCTAGAAAAAATAATAAACATTCTTTTAATTCATTTTCAAAATTTTAGATTTGTAAAAATATAATGAATTATGAAAAAAAATTAAATCAAAAAATTTAAAAGAACATTTATTTTGAGACAATAATGGTCGTTCATTCTATATATAATATATAAAAGCAGAAACATTTCAAGACCATACAGCTCGCCACGTGAAATTCCAAGTCAGCTTTATGTTCACCAATTATTAGCCGCCATGTGTCACATTCAATGAAGAGTTTTATTTTAGATTTTGATTTAAACACAAATTTTACCTTTTAAATCTAAACAAAATATTTTTAAACGTAATAAATTCAAACTACAGCGGTTCAACTACTTCATCCGAAAGAATGTGATGGTGGTAGAAAGTAGAAACATTGTCTTTGAGCATGCACTGATTTCTCTTATCATTATCCCCCATATTAGATTTTAGATTATTAGATTAGTTTATTTTATTGGATTAAATTTAATTTGTTTAAATTGTATTATTCTCTCCATCCTAAAATGAATGATTTTTTTCAAAATTTAAGAATCATTTTAAAAAAAAAATAATTTTAATCTAGAAAAAATAATAAACATTCTTTTAATTCATTTTCAAAATTTTAGATTTGTTAAAATATAATGAATTATGAAAAAAAATTAAATAAAAAAATTTAAAAGAACATTTATTTTGAAACAATAATGGTCATTCAATCTATATAATATATAAAAGAAGAAACTTTTCAAGACCATACAGCTCGCCACGTGGAATTTCAATTCAGCTTTATGTTCACCAATTATTAGCCGCCATGTGTCACATTCAATGAAGCGTTTTATTTTAGATTTTGATTTAAACACAAATTTTACATTTTAAATCCAAACAATATATTTTTAAACGTAATAAATTTAAATTACAGCGGTTCAACTACTTCATCCGAAAGAATGTGATGATGGTAGAAAGTAGAAACATTGTCTTTGAGCATGCACTGATTTCTCTTATCATTATCCCCCTTATTAGATTTTAGATTATTAGATTAGTTTATTTTATTGGATTAAATTTAATATGTTTAAATTGTATTATTCTCTCCATCCAAAAATGAATGATTTTTTTCAAAATTTAAGAATCATTTTAAAAAAAATTAATTTTAATCTAGAAAAAAATAATAAACATTCTTTTAATTTATTTTCAAAATTTTAGATTTGTAATAATATAATGAATTATGAAAAAATTAAATCAAAAAATTTTAAAGATTATTTATTTTGAGACAATAATGGTCATTCAATCTATCTATATAATATATAAAAACAAAAATATTTCAAGTCCATACAGCTCGCCACGTGGAATTCCAAGTCAGCTCTATGTTTACCAATTATTAGCCGCCATGTGTCACATTCAAAGAAGAGTTTTATTTTAGATTTTGATTTAAACACAAATTTTACCTTTTAAATCCAAACAAAATATTTTTAAACGTAATAAATTCAAATTACAGTGGTTCAACTACTTCATCCGAAAGAATGTGATGGTGGTAGAAAGTAGAAACATTGTCTTTGAGCATGCACTGATTTCTCTTATCATTATACCCCATATTAGATTTTGGATTAAATTTAATTTGTTTAAATTGTATTATTCTCTCCATCCAAAAATGAATGATTTTTTTCAAAATTTAAGAATCATTTTAAAAAAATTAAATTTTAATCTAGAAAAAATAATAAACATTCTTTTAATTCATTTCCAAAATTTTACATTTGTAAAAATATAATGAGTTATGAAAAAAAATTTAATCAAAAAATTTAAAAGAACATTTATTTTGAGACAATAATGGTCATTCAATCTATATCTATATAATATATAAAAGCAGAAACATTTCAAGATCATACAGCTCGCCACGTGGAATTCCAAGTCAGCTTTATGTTCACCAATTATTAGCCGCCATGTGTCACATTCAATGAAGAGTTTTATTTTAGATTTTGATTTAAACACAAATTTTACCTTTTAAATCCAAACAAAATATTTTTAAACGTAATAAATTCAAATTACAGCGGTTCAACTACTTCATCCGAAAGAATGTGATGGTGGTAGAAAGTAGAAATATTGTCTTTGAGCATGCACTGATTTCTCTTATCATTATCCCCCATATTAAAATTTAGATAATTAGATTAGTTTATTTTATTGGATTAAATTTAATATGTTTAAATTGTATTATTCTCTCCATCCAGAAATAAATATTTTTTTCAAAATTTAAGATTCATTTTTAAAAAATTTAATTTTAATCTAGAAAAAATAATAAACATTCTTTTAATTCATTTTCAAAATTTTAGATTTGTAAAAATATAATGAATTATGAAAAAAAATTAAATCAAAAAATTTAAAAGAACATTTATTTTGAGACAATAATGGTCGTTCATTCTATATATAATATATAAAAGCAGAAACATTTCAAGACCATACAGCTCGCCACGTGGAATTCCAAGTCAGCTTTAAGTTCACCAATTATTAGCCGCCATGTGTCACATTCAATGAAGAGTTTTATTTTAGATTTTGATTTAAACACAAATTTTACCTTTTAAATCTAAACAAAATATTTTTAAACGTAATAAATTCAAACTACAGCGGTTCAACTACTTCATCCGAAAGAATGTGATGGTGGTAGAAAGTAGAAACAATGTCTTGGAGCATGCACTGATTTCTCTTATCATTATCCCCTATATTAGATTTTAGATTATAAGATTAGTTTATTTTATTGGATTAAATTTAATTTGTTGAAATTGTATTATTCTCTCCATCCAAAAATGAATGATTTTTTTCAAAATTTAAGAATCATTTTAAAAAATTTAATTTTAATCTTGAAAAAAAATAAACATTCTTTTAATTCATTTTCAAAATTTTAGATTTGTAAAGTTATAATGAATTATGAAAAAAAATTAAATCAAAAAATTTAAAAGAACATTTATTTAAAGACAATAATGGTCATTCAATCTATATAATATATAAAAATCAGAAACATTTCAAGACCATACAGCTTGCCACGTGGAATTCCAAGTCAGCTTTATGTTCACCAATTATTAGCCGCCATGTGTCACATTCAATGAAGAGTTTTATTTTAGATTTTGATTTAAACACAAATTTTACCTTTTAAATCCAAACAAAATATTTTTAAACGTAATAAATTCAAATTACAGCGGTTCAACTACTTCATCTGAAAGAATGTGATGGTGGTAGAAAGTAGAAACAATGTCTTGGAGCATGCACTAATTTCTCTTATCATTATCCCCCATATTAGATTTTAGATTATTAGATTAGTTTATTTTATTGGATTAAATTTAATTTGTTTAAATTGTATTATTCTCTCCATCCTAAAATGAATGATTTTTTTCAAAATTTAAGAATCATTTTAAAAAATTTAATTTTAATCTAGAAAAAATAATAAATATTCTTTTAATTCATTTTCAAAATTTTAGATTTGTTAATATATAATGAATTTGAAAAAAAAATTAAATCAAAAAATTTAAAAGAACATTTATTTTGAGACAATAATGGTCATTCAATCTATATAATATATAAAAGCAGAAACATTTCAAGACCATATTTCTCTCCACGTGGAATTCCAAGTCAGCTCTATGTTCACCAATTATTAGCCGCCATGTGTCACATTCAATGAAGAGTTTTATTTTAGATTTTTATTTAAACACAAATTTTAGCTTTTAAATCCAAAAAAATATTTTTAAACGTAATAAATTCAAACTCCAGCGGTTTAACTACTTCATTCGAAAGAATGTGATGGTGGTAGAAAGTAGAAATATTGTATTAGAGCGTGCACTGATTTCTCTTATCATTATCCCCCATATTAGATTTTAGATTATTAGATTAGTTTATCTTATTGGATTAAATTTAATTTGTTTAAATTGTATTATTCTCTCCATCCTAAAATGAATGATTTTTTTCAAAATTTAAGAATCATTTTAAAAAATTTAATTTTAATCTAGAAAAAATAATAAACATTCTTTTAATTCATTTTCAAAATTTTAGATTTGTAAAAATATAATAAATTAAGAAAAAAATTAAATCAAAAAATTTAAAATAACATTTATTTTGAGACAATAATGGTCATTCAATCTATCAATACAATATATAAAAGCAGAAACATTTCAAGACCATACAGCTCGCCACGTGGAATTCCAAGTCAGCTCTATGTTCACCAATTATTAGCCGCCATGTGTCACATTCAAAGAAGAGTTTTATTTTAGATTTTGATTTAAACACAAATTTTAGCTTTTAAATCCAAACAAAATATTTTTAAACGTAATAAATTCAAACTACAGCGGTTCAACTACTTCATCCGAAAGAATGTGCTGGTGCTAGAAAGTAGAGACATTGTATTGGAGCATGCACTGATTTCTCTTATCATCATCCCCCATATTAGATTTTAGATTATTAGATTAGTTTATTTTATTGGATTAAATTTAATTTGTTTAAATTGTATTATTCTCTCCATCCTAAAATGAATGATTTTTTTTTCAAAATTTATGAATCATTTTAAAAAATTTAATTTTAATCTGAAAAAAATAACAAACATTCTTTTAATTCATTTTCAAAATTTTAGATTTGAAAAAATATAATGAATTATGAAAAAAAATTAAATCATAAAATTTAAAAGAACATTTATTTTGAGACAATAATGGTCATTCAATCTATATAATATATAAAATCAGAAACATTTCAATACCATACAGCTCGCCACGTGGAATTCCAAGTCAGCTCTATGTTCACCAATTATTAGCCGCCATGTGTCACATTCAATGAAGAGTTTTATTTTAGATTTTGATTTAAACACAAATTTTAGCTTTTAAATCCAAACAAAATATTTTTAAATGTAATATATTCCAACTACAGCGGTTCAACTACTTCTTTCGAAAGAATGTGATGGCGGTAGAAAGTAGAAATATTGTCTTGGAGCATGCACTGATTTCTCTTATCATTATCCCCCATATTAGATTTTAGATAATTAGATTAGTTTATTTTATTGGATTAAATTTAATTTGTTTAAATTGTATTATTCTCTCCATCCTAAAATGAATGATTTTTTTTCAAAATTTAAGAATCATTTTAAAAAATTTAATTTTAATCTAGAAAAAATAATAAACATTCTTTTAATTCATTTTCAAAATTTTAGATTTGTAAAAATATAATGAATTATGAAAAAAAATTAAATCAAAAAATTTAAAAGAACATTTATTTTGAGACAATAATGGTCATTGAATCTATATAATATATAAAAGCAGAAACATTTCAAGACCATACAGCTCGCCACGTGAAATTCCAAGTGAGCTCTATATTCACCAATTATTAGCCCCCATGTGTCACATTCAATGAAGAGTTTTATTTTAGATTTTGATTTAAACACAAATTTTAGCTTTTAAATCCAAACAAAATATTTTTAAACGTAATAAATTCAAACTACAGCGGTTCAACTACTTCATCCGAAAGAATGTGATGGTGGTAGAAAGTAGAAACATTGTCTTGGAGCATGCACTGATTTCTCTTATCATTATCCCTCATATTAGATTTTAGATTATTAGATTAGTTTATTTTATTGGATTAAATTTAATTTGTTTAAATTGTATTATTCTCTCCATCCTAAAATGAATGATTTTTTTTCAAAATTTAAGAATCATTTTAAAAAATTTAATTTTAATCTAGAAAAAATAATAAACATTCTTTTAATTCATTTTCAAAATTTTAGATTTGTAAAAATATAATGAATTATGAAAAAAAATTAAATCAAAAAATTTAGAAGAACATTTATTTTGAGACAATAATGGTCATTCAATTAGAGATAAAGTAAGTATCATTATCCATTATCCCCATATCAGATTATCATATTAGTATATTTTATTAGTTTAAATTTAAAATTTTGAAATTATCATCTGATGTAAAGGGTTGCAGCGGAATAATAAAACAGATAGGCAAATAATTGAATCAACAACTATTTGACCCAATTCGAATTGAATCAACAATTGAATTAGGGTTTGAAGAGGTAAACACCAAAAGATGAGAACCTTCACAAGGAATTCAAAGAACTCCAACAAACAAGCTAAAAGCTTCAAGGTAAAAACCTTCAATTGCAAAGCAATTCAATTTAATTTAATTATCAAAACGTATTCTCAAACAAATAATGAAAGAGAGTATTTATACTCTAAACAAAACCCTAAACTACTTGGAAAAGGAAAAGAAAAACAATCATAATTAAAACTCTTTAAACTAGGAAACAAAATAACGTCAAAAAGGAATACTAAATCAATTCGGACTCTGCAATCCGCCAATATCACGCCGATAGCACGACTCGTGCTTCACCTCACGAGTCGTGACCTTGAACTTAGTCGTGTCATGCTTCGTTCCTCCTTGAGCGCCAGGCAGGATCCTCTCACGACTCGTGCAAAGAGCCACGAGTCCTGCTTCGCCTTGAATTTCCAGATTTCCATCTGCTTGCTCCTTGGCCCTTGAAACTTCCTCCTTTTGGGATACATCATACACCCCCACTTCAAAAGAATTCGTCTTCGAATTCTGGCCATTAGAAAAAGAACATGATCTTGTAGTATTTGACCCTCCATTGTTGACCTTCCGCCCCGACCTCCCCTTGATCAACTTCTTACACTTGAACGCATTTGACTGTCCAACATGATAACACCATGTACCTGAAAAAATAAAGTGTGGAGCACAAAAGGATATGATCCCTTTACCCCTGCCATCGCGATCGTGTTTCCGATTATCCTTTAATGGGCAAAGAGCATAACGAGCACCATCCTTCACAAAACTAACCACATTACTTCGGCCACAATGCATAGAACCCGCATCAAAGTGCCAAGGCCTCCCAAGTAATATTTGACAAGCACTCATATCCACAATATCGCAAGTAAAAGCATCCTTATAGTTACCAATTGAAATAGGAACAATACATTGTTGTGTTACCTTAAGAGAGCCATTTGCATTGATCCACCCAATAACATAAGGAGTCGGATGTTTCTTCACCTCAAGCTTGAGAGTATTAACCAATCCCCTTGCCACCAAGTTTTCACTACTTCCACTATCAATGATAATATTAGCCATCACCCCATTGACGGTCCCTTGCAGTACGAAAAATATTGTGCCTCTCAAGAGTAGTAGGGGCTGAAAACAAAAGCCGACGAACAAATAAAGACTCATGAGTGTCATCTTCATCCTCATCCTTATTAGTAGGGTCACGAGCGTACTCGCGACTACATCATCATCATCATTAGTGACCAAATTAGTCACTTGTTTGTTAGGACATCTAGCTGAGGTATGACCCGGCTGTAGACACCTAAAGTATTTGTTCCCAAATGACTTAGCATAGGGATTTGCAGGTTTGGCACCTTGAACAACAGGAGCAGGCGTTGTTTCTACCTCAAGCGCCTTCGAACCCGAGGCTTGTGTTGTAGGCTGTGCAACTGTGGATGGAGAAACCGCAGAGTGCATAGGGCTACTAGAAAAAGACGAATTACCCACCTTCTTGAATGTAGTGTGAGGAAGAGAAGCCAAAACCAATTGTTTCTCAACCTTTTCCGCCCTTGAAATAGCATCATTCAACGAGAAATTGGTAAATAACTCCACCTTGTTCTTTATATCAACCCGAAGACCATCAACAAACCTAGATATTTCTTGAGACTCGGACTCACTCAAGTCGTTACGAGCCGATTGAGCATAGAAATCATGCACATATTCCTTGACGTTACGATTACTTTGGGTGCAATTCTGAAATTTAGAAAATAAGCTTTGCACATAATCAATAGGTAAAAATCTATCTTTTAATGCCTCTTTCATCTCATCCCAAGTACGAATCTGAGGCAACCTATCACGTAACCTTTTCTTACAAAGTTGATCCCACCAAGCAGCAGCACCACCCCGCAATTTATATGCAACATAAGGAACTTTCCTAACATTCTCAACTTGCATTAAATTGAAAAATTTATCAACTTTATTAATCCAATCTAAAAATTCTTCGATAGATAACTCACCATTAAAAGTAGGAATATCGGCCCTTATCTTTGGTCGTTGTTTTAACGGATTCACACCAATGGCCTCGTCACCACAACCCCGATTGTTGTGGATGAACTCAGCCCGATCACCACCTGGATTACCACGGTTGCCACCACCACCCATATTCAAACCTCGCAAAGCCTGTAACAGTTCTGTATGTCGAGTAGCAGCTTCCGCCTCAGATCTGCGTCTATCTTCTTGCATCTGTGTTTGCATTGCTATCAAGCTGTTGGCTAGTTGTTGTAGGATATCTTGGGTGTTGTGTTTTCCTTCATTGTTGGCCATCTTGTTCCTTGGATCGTCCTTCGTCTGATACCAACTGATGTAAAGGGTTGCAGCGGAATAATAAAATAGATAGGCAAATAATTGAATCAACAACTATTTGACCCAATTCGAATTGAATCAACAATTGAATTAGGGTTTGAAGAGGTAAACACCAAAAGATGAGAACCTTCACAAGGAATTCAAAGAACTCCAACAAACAAGCTAAAAGCTTCAAGGTAAAAACCTTCAATTGCAAAGCAATTCAATTTAATTTAATTATCAAAACGTATTCTCAAACAAATAATGAAAGAGAGTATTTATACTCTAAACAAAACCCTAAACTACTTGGAAAAGGAAAAGAAAAATAATCCTAATTAAAACTCTTTAAACTAGGAAACAAAATAACGTCAAAAAGGAATACTAAATCAATTCGGACTCTGCAATCCGCCAATATCACGCCGATAGCACGACTCGTGCTTCACCTCACGAGTCGTGACCTTGAACTTAGTCGTGTCAAGCTTCGTTCCTCCTTGAGCAGTCGTGCAGGATCCTCTCACGACTCGTGCAAAGAGCCACGAGTCGTGCTTTGCCTTGAATTTCCAGATTTCCATCTGCTTGCTCCTTGGCCCTTGAAACTTCCTCCTTTTGGGATACATCATCATCTTTGTAAGTATTTTTAAGTAAGATTCCCAAATCATATTATTAGATTATATTTATTATTTTTAGCTTATCAAATCAGTATATTTTATTAGTTTAAATTTAAAATTTGAAAATTGTCATCTAATGAAAGTCTTTTGGAAGTAATAGTCCTAGAACTTAATCTCTTTTTATAACCAGAAATCACTATCATTTATTTGTATCTATCATTCTTTTGCATACGTTTTCGCGCATCTGCCTCTTCCAAGTTTGTCTTTCTTTTTTCTCTCAAATCCATTTTTTTTTTCAAATTAAATTTGTGCTGCATAGTTCCAATAGTGATTAATAACTAAATGATATTTCAATTTCTAACGAGCTATTATTCTTAGGATAGAAATATCAGTGCTTTACTAACATTTAATGTTGTTTACTAACCTTAATGTATATTGGGTTGTTAGATGTTATAACCAATTTCTAATGCATATTTACTCGGTTTGTATGCCATTTGAGTCTGCCTTCTTGATTGTTTAATGCTTGATTAATAAAATACTCAACCAAAAAGATACGAGTATTTATGATTTCCTAATTCCTATCAAGTGTACTAAGTAATACTTGGTGATGATAAAGAAACTGTTATTAAGTTCGCGCCGAGCATGATCTCGCAAAGAAGACAAGCAACCAAAATCCAACAAAGCTAACTTCATTATCCTAATTTTCATTCTCCGCATTATGGCCATTGAAAGCTAAACCTCCACGGACATATTTAAATCGATTCTATCATTCTCTTAGTATTATTTAATTTGATCATCTCAATTATAGTTTTTAAGAATATTTTTTGTTGTGATTTTTAACTTAGGTAATTATCTTGATTATTTTTTCTGTGTGTTGATCAAACATGTTCCTTTTTTTTTTATGAAACTGATCAAATATGATCCTAAGCATTACATCATTGTCAAGGTCTCTTTTTAGAAAAAGTATACTCCGTCCCAAAACGAAAAACTAAATTATTTTTTTAATTTTTTCTTGATTAACGATAAATTTAAAATATTTTGGTCATTCATTTTGGGATATAAATATTATTATATTAAACAATGTACTCTATGCATTTAGTTTTTTATATACTACTAAAACATATAATCACATTAAAAAAACCTCAATTCATGAATAAATAACACTTTTATGTTTAGTGAATCATATTTTGTGAGGTAATTCTGAATCTATATTTGTTTATGTGATACAAAATTTATCTCTACTATGTGCATCCATTAAAGTGTAAATTAGCTTTTGGTATAATTTGTAAAATTTAATATTTTAAGTGATACTTCTTTCATTTTGGAATAAGAATGTTGCAGTCATATTGCACGCTTATTAAGAAAAAAAGTGGGCAAACAGTTTGAGTGGCTTGGAGACTTAATTATCAAAAACACTATTTATGATTCAAGTTAATTGAAATACGAAGTATGTACGTTATGTTGTGGTTTTTTGTAATTATAAGCATGATAAGGGCAAAAATTGTCATTATTTTTCATTTTAAAACTTTACTCTAGGATGAACGTAAAAAGGGACGAAATAGAAACCTTACTTATTTTGGGACAAAATGTGTATAATATTTTTATTACTAAGAATATTAAGAATCTTATGTTGAATATTTTCAGGTTGAGTCACATGGATATAATTTCACCATGTTGTTTTTATAATATTTAATTATTAGATTCATTATGCCCGTCGAGTATCGACGGGTTACTGACTAGTTTATATAAAAAAACACGCAAGTTATTACTTTGCAAAAATTACATTTTTTTTCAATGAGAAAAAAATTCGTATTTATAACTGATAAATGCATTTATCAGTTAAGAATAACTAATAAATTTATCGGTTAAATAATTGATTTATCAGTTGTTAAATAAAATATCAAACACAAAATTTTCTTTAAAAAACTGATAAATATTATTTAAAAAAAGTAACAATTTTTTTTTTAATATTTAAAGAGTTTTTTGTAATATTCAACTTGTTTGGGTTTTATTGTAATATACTCCCTCCGTCCCACGTGAATAGACACCAAAAATCTTGGCACAATAACTAAGGAAAATGAATATAATAATGAAAATGTGTGGTAGGAAATGAAGAGAGAGAATGAGTGGAGTTGGTTGAATAAATTGTGTGGTAGGAAATGAAGAGAGAGAATGAGTGGGTGGGATAGGATGAATATAAAATAATAAATTCTTTTCCATTTTGGGCAGTGTCTATTCACGTGGGACGTCCCAAAAAGGAAATAAGTGTCTATTCACGTGGGACGGAGGGAGTACATCTTTCAAAAGTAATTTTAGGTAAATGTTTCAATAATTTATCACTCCTGATCCGTGACTCAATATATTCAATAAGTTTTATATTTTTTTTTTAATTTACTGCTTTATACATTGTATATATATATAATATATTTCTGAAAAACGTTAAAAATTAAATGCAATATATATATATATTTTGATATAAATGTTCTCCCCATTCATCAGGACCTTTTCTTGGGAACGTGATGTTTACTTCTATGAATTCCTCTAGTCTTGGTCGTTGGAAAAAAACATGTGGT
The DNA here is from genome assembly GCA_022495995.1 of Adenophora triphylla var. japonica. Classification (NCBI taxonomy): domain Eukaryota; kingdom Viridiplantae; phylum Streptophyta; class Magnoliopsida; order Asterales; family Campanulaceae; genus Adenophora; species Adenophora triphylla. The sequence goes on from JAFEMH010002835.1 coordinate 199,899, forward strand.
CTTTATTTCTTCTTTGAATTCCAAAACTTAATGTACAAGATGACATTCATTTTGGGATGAAGGGGTAAATTACAAAATGTTTGAAAAGTCGGGTCGGAGGGAGTAGAATATTTACCTCCCTCCGTTCCAGAAATTAATATCGAAAAAAAGTTACCAAAAACTTGATTATTTTCGTACTATTTTAAAAATAGTTATTGATATATAATGGAAACACTATTTTTAAATTTCTATGAAGTTGAACAATCAAATCCCAAGTCTTGGTCGTTGGAAAAAACATGTGGTGTTTATTACTTCTTTGAATTCCTCAATTCCAAAACTTAATGTACAAGATAACATTCATTTTGATATATGAGTAGGTCTGCTGAGAAACGCGTTTCTCCATAACTATGGAGAAACGCGTTTTTAATAGCCAGAAACTATACGTTTGATAACCAGAAGAAAATTTCTGATATCGGGCCTCAAAGGTTCCGATATCCGAAAGCTTTGGAACGGATATCCGTAGCCTTTCGGCGATATCCGTAAAACATATTTGAAGCCAAATCCAAGGCCAAGACCACAAATTGCTTATCGAAGGTTTCGATATCCGTAAACCTTCAAATGTATATCCGTAAAACCATCAAATGAATATCCGAAAACATATTTGAAGCCAAATCCAAGGCCAAGACCGTAGAAAATGCTTATTGAAGGTTTCTGATATCCGCAAACCTTCAAATGTATATCCGTAAACCATCAAATGAATATCCAAACATTTTGAAAGTTTCTGGATATCATTTTCGAAGGTTCTGATATCACTTTCATAAGCTTCCGGATATCCTTTCAAAGTGGTTGATATCCGTAACCTTTGCGATATCCGTAAGAACTACGGGACAAGGTCATGGCCAATACAAAAAGTTTCTGGATATCCTTTCAATAGCTTCTGGATACCCGTAACCCGTTTCTCCATAACTTATGGAGAAACGCGTTTCTCCCTAGATTTTACGTTGATATATAGTTGTTTTGCTCGGCAATATACACATTCCTTCCTACATTACTTTGAATTGTTCCCTGTTCTTCAAGATTCACCCCCACCAATTTCTTCATCTTTTCATTTATTTGTTCCCCCTATAATACAAACAGTTTTCTCCTTTCGCTCACCGGAGAGAAACAATTATGACAGTAGTTGCAGGTAATCCCCCCGACATTTATGAGATTACGAGCAAGAATTGGAGGAAGGGTATAGCGCACCAATGCCATGGGTTGGCGTGTATGTAGCTGCAGCATCTCTAGTATGCACTCTTGCAATGGCAGCTGACATCTTCCATGGTTTCCGACACAAAAAGCTCTGGTTTCCTTGCAAATATTTCACTCTCAATGCTGCTTCTCTAACAGTAATAGCCATAGCAATGAAGCTCCCCGTGGATCTCAACAACTCCATGCCACGCGTAGTTGATCAAGCAACAAAGATAAGTAGCAGTGCTTTCATGTGTATCATGATGGCTAACTTTATGCCTTCTCTCGGATCCATGAATAGCCGTGAACTTCTCTTGAACATCTTAGCATTGGGTATCCTCATAATCACTATTATTGTGAATGTTTCCATTCAACTGTCTACTTATCTGATAAATGGTACCTGTTAGGACCTAACTATGTAAGCCACATAGTTATAAAAGGTTTTGACAAAGAAATATATCATATGTTATCTAACAGCCAAAGATAACATATGACCTTGGACAGCTAAGCCATCAACTTCAAACTGCACTTCTATATATATCAACTGGACAGCTATGATTCAATCATCCTACAAAGATATCACTCAAAACCACTCATGTACATTAATGTATCTAATTACATGTTTAGTATGATGCTTTACATATTGCCTAAACCTTCTAAATCAAGAACTTAGCTCTGACAGCCAAGGTTCTCTCACAGCAAAGACTTCATCCCTCAACAATATGATCTTCAACATTAGCAAGCAATGAAGAATTCCTGTGATGACCAAGATGTGCCTTGCCCAATCACTCCATACGAGATGTTGCCGGCTCATCTCCATAAAGATCACATGCTTGGTTGCGATTCCAAATATATTATTCTCCGAGCCAACAAAGGCTCTAAATGCAACTCCAACATGCATTTACTACCTTGTCTCCTTGTCTCCTCCAACGGCTATTTCCTAGCCTATAAAAGGAACTCTCCAAGACTGAAGAAACCACCCCTTACACACACAACTTCTACAAACCTTGCATCCAAACCTTCTCAACTCCGCAACCAATAATCAAAACAACATTAAGACACTTGTAATCGATCTCGGGTGTATAAACCGATTTGTAAGAACCCCTTAAGACCGACTTTAAGTGGGTAGTGTGAATTGCTCGGTGTAGAGCTTAATCCCTAATAGACTGTACTTATTAGGAAGAGGAAGTTCAAGGAACTTGCCTATCCAATCCTTTGTAAATCTTAACGGGAACTAGATTTAAGTGGATTGATCTCACTTGTCAAGGTTGACAGTGAGGGTGGACGTAGGAGGAGTGAACTCTGAACCACCTTAAAATTCCTTGTGTTCAATTGGTATTATCACACAACACACACACACATATAAACACACATACACTATTCACTTGTCTTTACATTATTTCAAACACTTTTATTCCGCTGCACATTTAACTCTAATCTTTAAAACCAGTTAACCTCTGACAGCTAAGATTTCACCTCAGCTGTCAAACCTTAACTGCCTAACCTTTAATTTGATCTAAGCAAACAGGACCTTTCAATTGGTATCAGAGCTTCTCTTCACACACAAAAGTCTAACAACTTGTGAAGGATCATCTACCAACCCACCATGCCTCAACCAAGGAGAAATAATGAGAAAGACATTCTCCATATTGATGATTGTGGATCATTTGAAATATATGCATCAAAAATTAAAACATACCTTGATGCCAATAGTATTTGGAATTGGTATGCCCTTGAAAATGAAGTCACATACCCTGTATCTGTTGATACAAATGGTGGACCTAGCAAAGTAAAATCTCCTGCAGATGACGGTATTCGAAAGACACTTAGTCAGTGCCAACCTTAAAGTCAAGAACATACTCCAAAAGAGTGTAAATGACTCACTTGCTCAAGAAATTGCCAAGGAACCATCTGCAAAGGCTGCTTGGGAACTCATCCATACCAAGTTCCAAAAACACACCAGTGTTAGAACACAAAACCTATACAACCTTCTTAGACAACTTGACAACTTCAAGTTCTACCCTGGTGAGAAAGTAAGTGCTGCAAAACCAAGGTTTGAAGATTTGGTAAGATCCATTGCTGATCATGGTAAAACCTTTGAAAACCAAGATCCGTGTCTCAAAATATACTCCAACCTTCCTCAAGAATATGAGAAGGTAGCTCTACCAATAAGAGAAGGCTCGAGAATGGAGCACCATGATCGTTGAACAATACTTTGGTAAGCTTGAAGCTTATGAACTAGAAGGAATGATAAAACTCCAACCAGCTTCCTTCCATTTCACAAACCCTTGCCTTAAGCGCCCAAGAAACCACTCAAAATCAATCACCCAACAAGACATTGATTCCATGGTTCTTCTTTCCCTCCAAAAAGTAAACCTTCCCTCAAACAACCCGTCTCAAGGAGATCTACCTAGTCTCATATCCATGGCCGTCGAAATACCTTGAGAGCACATAAGAAATCCTTTGAGAAAAGCTATAGCCCATCCACCTCCGATCAAGAAAACCCTAAAAAGAAAGTTGAATGCTTCAACCGTAAGAAGCTTGGACATTACTCATCCGATTGCCCCGAACCAAGGAAACCTAGGGAAAATCGACAGCTAAGAAGTTCTCATACTCCAAGGAAATTATTCACGGTTCAAGGTGTAATCGCTACAACCGCACAAAGAAGAAAAATGAAAAGAACAAAGAGCAAGTATTGATTGCGACTCATCTAAGTTTAGTGATGAGGAATGTGACTATAGTGACTCGAAAGTGAAGGAGAAGAAGCAATGATATGCTTGATGGCTGGAGATGATGAAGACTCGCATAATGAAGAAGATCTTGAAGCCTTAGCCGTTGGCCAAGAACTAAAACAGTACCTCAATTTAACACTTTAAACAATGAAGAATTTAAGCAATTAATTAGTACTCTTTTAATTCAAATAAAAGACACCAAAGCGGCTTTGCTTCATTACTCACCGATAATCTATCCCAAAGTAAAACCATTGAAAGCACGAAAGAGCCAACCAAGGGCGAAAGTTCAAAACCTTATGCTTGAAAAAGCCAATGAAGAGCCGACAGTGTGAATTCTAAACTTCGGAAACCAACATCAATCTTGAAAAGGAAAATGAATCCTTCAGAAAGAAGTTTGAAACCTGGAACAGCTCTGGAGAAGCCTTGACCCACTTTAGCTACAACCAAAGACACCCAGGTGACAAATCAGGAATTGGAGCTAACAATCCTACTATGTACACATATACCCCTCTTACTGATGAAAGGGCCATTGACAAGATGGTTCTTGAAAGCATGAACTATGTCAAAGCCCAAGAAAATGTTTATCCTATCCAAACCAAGGAAGATCTCAAAAAAAAAATGGATGAAACTAGCTCCAGTCACACTGATGTATCAACTCCAGATAGCCCCACTCACACTGATAAAACTCATATAGCCATCTTAAAACAGTCAAAAGAAAAAGGAAAACAAGCAAGCAAAGGTAAATACATATGGCAAAAGAAAGGAATCAAGGAGCAAATGAAGGAGAACCAACCAAGACATGGTGGACAGCAGAGGTTTCCTAGACAGCCAAGATATGGTGGACAGCAGAGGTCTCCAAGACAGCAAAGATTCTATGATCATCACTCATATGCCAAACCTCAAAGACCTAACTGGCCATTCTCAAATGGAAGAAACCATGCCCAACACAATACCTCTCCTAGATCATCTCATAATTCCCCAAGCCATTCTCAGTTTCATAACCAAAACCAATTCTTTTCTCCTAACCAATTTCTTAATCAAACCCAACCTATTGCTCCTACTACCTATATGCTGCAAATCATGGGATATTATAATGCCCTAAACCAGTACTTTGGAAAGAGAGCAATGAACAAAGCTAAGTACCAAAGAAATTCTAATCCTTTGGACCCAAAAGAATAAAGTGGTACCATAAATGTATTTTTACGTTTTGTAGGAACCTAGGAAAGGAATATGGTACTTGGACAGTGGATGCAGCAGGCACATGACTTACAACAAGGAGTGGCTACAACAATATGTCCCTAAAAATGGTCCAAATGTAACTTTTGGTGACAATTCTCAAGCCAAAGTCAAAGGATCAGGAAACCTTGTTACTAAAGATATTATTTTCACTAATGTATCTTATGTAGAGGGTCTCAAGCACAATTTGATTAGCCTTAGTCAAATTTGTGATAAGGGATATCATGTTGTTTGTTCCAAAAACCCTTTGCACCGTCAAGGATGTTAACAACAAATCAATCCTCTCGAATAAGAAAAGGCAACCTCTCTTGTCTAAACCTAGAAATTGTGGATTCCTCGGATGCCCATTGCCTACTCTCCTTCGAGTCAATCGACATGTCTTGGCTATGGCACAAAAGATTGGCTCACTTAAACCTGAAAAGTATCTCAAAACTATCCAACTCAAACCTAGTAAAAGGCCTACCCAAAATACCCTTCAAAAAGGACAAGTTGTGCAAAGCTTGTCAATGTGGAAAATAAAAGAAAACCTCCTTCACTGCCAAAACCAGATTAGATACCTCAAAACCACTTCAACTTCTCCACATGGACCTTTTTGGACCCATCAGAACTAGATCTCTTGGTGGAAAGAGATACTCTCTTGCTGTAGTTGATGACTACACTAGATTCACTTGGATCATACTTCTTGAATCTAAAAGAGATACATTGGAACAACTTGTCAAATCGTTCAATAAAATTCAAAACCAAAGGGTTTATCCATCATCAAAATCGAGATCGGATCATGGTAAGGAATTTGAGAACAACGGTGTTGAAGAATACTGATCAAAAAGGGATTGAGCACAATTTCTCTGCTCCTAGAACTCCTCGGCAAAATGGGGTTCTTTGAAAAGAAAGAATAGAACAATTTGTGAGCGGCAAGGTCTATCTTTGTCGAGCACAACCTTCCTAAATATTTTTGGGGTGAAGCAAGTCACCATCTGCTGTCTATGTTCACCGCCGTCTATGTTCGAAACAAGACCCTTATCAACAAATTTCACTCCAAGACTCCTATGAACTTTGGAATGGACGCACACCAACCATTTCTTAATTCCATGGCTTTGGAAGTAGATGCTTCATACACAACAATGGGAAAAACAATCTTGACAAATTTGATTCAAAAAGTGATGAAGGAATTTTCCTTGGATACTCCAACACTAGCAAAGCCTATAGGGTTTACAACAAAAGAAGACTTGTTGTAGAGGAATCAATTCATGTAGACTTTGATGAAAATAATGACCAAAGTCACACTGAGCTATGTGATTTTGATGAAGCTGTGGGAAATTCAGATAACCTACCTGAAGTGTCTCCTGTGCATGATCCCTCATGTCTCATTCCTGAAGAAGATTCACCTTCCCTTCCCTATATAGTGCCCAAAGACACTAATAAACAACCTTCTTTGTTTGACAGCCAAGGTACACCTCATAACCTACCTTCATCCAGTCATCAAAATTCCCTTGAAAAAGACTCTATCCAACCTGATAACAACTCCTCTCATTCAAATCCTCAACCTAAAACCATTACCCACATCATTCCTCCAAACAAAAGCATCTATATTGACCTACCTATACACAAAATGGACATTCCACCTGACATGCCTGTTCTTGACTCTCTAATGAGTGCCTTCATCTCTCAAATTGAACCCAAAAAAATAAATGAAGCCCTTCAAGACCCAGATTGGATAGAAGCAATGGAGGAAGAATTGGAGCAATTTGAAAGAAATAAAGTTTGGAAGCTTGTTCCTAAGCCAAAGAACCAACTGTCATTGGAACAAGATGGGTTTTTAGGAATAAGATGAATGAAGAAGGAATTGTAGTAAGAAACAAAGCTAGACTGGTTGCTCAAGGATACAGACAAGAAGAAGGTATTGACTATGATGAGACTTTTGCACCAGTTGCAAGACTTGAAGCTATAAGGTTATTTCTTGCCTATGCTTCATTCAAGAAGATGAAAGTGTTTCAGATGGATGTCAAAAGTGCATTTCTGAATGGAGTCCTAAATGAAAAGGTGTTTGTATCTCAACCTCCTGGATTTGAGCATCCCAAATTTCCTGATCATGTATACAAATTGGACAAAGCATTATATGGGCTTAAGCAGGCACCAAGAGCTTGGTATAATACCCTATCTAAATATCTCCTTGTCAAAGGATTTACCAAGGGCCATATTGATAACACTTTGTTTATCAAGAAATATGGAGATGATCAGTTGCTCATACAAGTCTATGTTGATGACATCATCTTTGGCTCATCAAATGAGGACTTGTGCACTGAATTTGGGGATATTATGAAGAATCAGTTTGAAATGAGCATGATTGGTGAGCTCACTTTCTTCTTAGGGCTTCAAGTCAAGCAAATGAAGGAAGGAATATTCATTAACCAAGCTAAATACACAAGGGATATGATCAAGAAGTTTGACATGCAAACTGCTTCCCCTGCCAAAACTCCCTTGTCAACCACAACTAAACTTCATGCTGATCCAGATGGTCAAAGTGTAAATCCAACACTTTACAGAAGTTACATTGGATCTCTTCTTTATGTGGTGACTTCAAGACTGACATTATGTTCGGTGTCTGTCTCTGTGCAAGATTTCAAGCAAACCCCAAGGAATCTCATCTCTCTGTGTCAAGAGAATTTTGAGATATCTCAAAGGAACCCACGATTATGGTTTGTGGTATCCTCTTGAATCCCCATTTTCTCTAATTGGATTCATTGACTCGACTATCTTGAATGTAATCTAGATAGAAAATCCAAAAGTGGTGGATGCCAATTTATTGGATCTAGAATTATTTCATGGTCAAGCAAAAAGCAAACCTCGGTAGCCACCTCAGCGGTGAAGCTAAGTATATTCTTTCTTTGGCTTGTGTTGTTCACAAATACTTTACCTCAAAAGTCAACTACATGACTTTGGAATTGAATTGTCTAACATTCCCATCTTTTGTGACAACTCAAGTACAATTGCCATGACACAAAATCCTGTCCAACACTAAAAAAAAAAGCATATTGAGGTCAGACATTACTTCATCAGAGATCATGTTGAAAAAGGGAATATCAACCTTGCTAAAGTTTGTGCTTGAGGAAAATGTCTACGATATTCTAACAAAGGCTATGGATGAGAAAAGATTTGAGATGTTAAGAGCAATGCTAGGCATGATCAACTTACCAAAATAAAGACTCTTATTCATTAAAGATAAAACCCTATCTTATGGTCATCAACAACATGGTATCACGACTGACTAACCCCTTCCACCAAACCAAAAGCCTCTTAAACATCAAAACCAAAATTCATTCCTACCTTACAATCAAAATTCAAACACAAAAATCATAAAAACAAACATAAACCCATATTACCATAAGCTTCATAACCCTCCTTCTCATCACAGCAAGCCCTTCTGAAAAGCTTTGTGACTAAGGGTTTATCGATCCTGTTTATCCCATAGCTGATCTTGGAAATAATCATCCCCATATCCTTTATCACTATAGATAATGTCTGGAGCTTGATATGCATTCTCTTTAATGTCTCCATATCTCTCTAGCCATACAGGGTGCCTCTCCATAAAAGGATCAATGACTGTGGTTGAGAACTGCAAAGAAGGACACACCCTCCTTGGCCACCATTCTTCAACTGCATTATAAGGAGGATACTCACTGAGTGGTGAGAGAAAGCTGAAGGTACTGAAGAATTTGCACTTGCTCGTGCAATGATAGCTTGATCGGGAGGACCTTCATCTTCATCACCATTCGAGCAATTTGGACTCAAACACTTGAGAAATTGAGAAAACAACTTCATATAAACCTTGGAAGAAGAACTTTGCACTCCTGCAAAGTTATCTCCATTCCTCAAGAAGCTGTTTGGCTAAGAGTTAGGGAATCCACTGGTGGCAGTGTGTATTCCTTGACAGCTATGAAATCAGGTTGACAAATTTGTGTGTCAACCTTAATCCTTTCATTACTATCAAGCTTCACTAGCTCACCCAAGGTATAAACCCTCTCTACACCATCCTTAACTTGCTTACTTGATTCTCCTTCCCTCTCCTTTCTTGACAGCTTAACCTTAGCTGTCAGATCATTATGCCCTTCCTCAACCATCTTAGCTTTACCCTTGTTCTCAGCTATCTCCCTCAACCTATTTTTCTCTCTTTCCAAAAGTGCTAGTCTCTCCTCCTCCCAAAATTTCCTTCTTATCTCTCTCTCTCTCAACTCCTCTTCCTTATGTGGATCATCATTGAGCATTTGATCCACCTCATGTTCCAAACCAGTATCAGTTTGGAGCCTATATGACAGAAACTATCTCTCAAACCTTGCCTCTCTTGTTTCATCTACCCTTGGACTTTGAAACACAAGTCTCTTTCTTTATCTTAGCCATTTTGCTAGGGTGAACTTTGAAACAAGTCTTCCCATTGGCTAGGCGAATGAAATGAATTTGGTAAATTTCTTCATCGAACCATTTCCTTTTATAGCCAATTTTAGTTTCAGCCAAAATAGTGGCAATGATTATTCAAAATAGGCTTGGCCGGTCATTAAGTCGGCGGCTATGAATTTAGTTCTTGCGAATCGAGGAAGTTTTGAAACTTGCCACTAACACATATCTATTAATGTCTCTGTTTATTCCCTCTGAAATTTCGCTTTAGTGTACGGAAATAACTCCCTTGTTTCATGGGAAGTTATTGTACATGTAATGAGTAGTGGGACAAAAAACACTATTCATGAACAGTCACTATCTTAAATGCTATCTTTTAACCGTTACACTAACCCACGTATTAGCCGTTTAAACAAACACAAATTCCCTCCTCAAACTATCATTTAACCTTGCGAACTAATCCCTCAGTTAACAATCACTATTCTCCCTTCCAAATTCACCCTTTGATTCCCTCTGTTTTTCTCATAAACCCTAAAAACTCTCTGTTCTAAGTTCAAACATGTCTTACCCTGAAGCCCATGGATATTTCATCAAACCTGAGTTCTATGAGCACAATGTTGGAGCTCTCATCAAAGAACTTCTGGAATCCAATCATCTCTGCAATATGATGGAAGCTCAACCTCCAATTTATGAGAAGCTATGCAGAGAGATTTTTATGAAAGGAGAAAGACAATCAACTGAGGCAATCTAAACCACCATTGAAGGTACTGAAATCAATGTGACCCCCAAGGTTGTGTCCAAGGTTTACAACATCCCTATCAAAAGTGAAGGTCTCTCAAATCTCTGGAATAGGAAAGACAACAACTTGGAACCATTCTACAAAAGGTTCTTTGACAAACCAAGTTGCAAATATCAATTGGTTCAAGACAAACCAATCAAAAAGAAGGACCTTGATCTGTTCAAATCAACCCTAATGGATGTTGTCATCAAAGGGTTTGATGGAAAGCAATCATCTTTTGATCAAATTAGTCCTAATGAATGGAAGCAAGCCCTAAGTTTGATAACCAAAGAGGTAAACTGGAGTGTTGCTTTACTGCATAACTTTCAATTGGCCATATCTCCTTCTCCTTGGAAATTCAAAAAGCAAAACCCAAGGATGACACAATTTCAGATTCATGAGTGGAATTCTTCATCACCTTATTCCAAGGTTGAATCCTCCCCTAAAGGATGAGTGGCTTGAGACTACATCTCTAGTATCAACCAGAAGCTTCAACTTAAGTACTTTCAAACTCAAGAGCAAGAAGAAATTAGAGCTTGGGGACAGCTCTGAGAATTTTGATGAAGCCTCTCAAAGACTGAAAGAGAAGACTGAGAAAGATATGAAGATGTGGAAGGGATTGGTAAACATGGTGAATGACAAAAGATCCAAGAGAAAGCATGACAAAGGTGTTGTCATAAAAGAAAGAGCTCAAGAGACCTCTCCTAGCAAAATCAAAAGGAGAAAAAGCCTAGCCAAGATGAAGAGAACTGGAAAGGGAAAGAAGCTTAACAAAGGAAAGCAAATTCAAGAAGAGGTAGCTGTTGAGCAAGAAAGTGCTCAAGGAACTGACAAAGGGAAGATGGTTCTTTGAAGAACAAGGCGACGGTGAAGATACTCGGTCGAGATCCAATCTTGAGGACATTGATGAGTATGATCGTGAAGAGGAAGAAATCCATGATCTTTGTGTATCTTTGAGTGAAGCTCAAGGTGATGAGTATGATGAAGAAATGAGAAGAGCAGTTTGTTCTTTAGTCACTAATGGAAGTGAGGACGGACTAAGGTTGGGCGATCTCTACTGGGCAGTATGGAAGCTTCATCTCTGACAGCTAAGGTTGTTTCAATTGCTGAAACCCCATCCAAGGTAACCTCTAAGCCTTCTCTTAGTATCAGTACATTCTCTAGGAAGAGAAAATCAGATAAAGATGCTCCCCCATCCAAAAAGTTGAAGCCAACCACTCCTCAACCCTCCTCATCCAAAGACCAATCCAGTTCACCTCATGACTACTGTGGCTCGAGGCATCTTGAATCTTAATCCCTCCAACATTAGTCCAAATGAGCCTAGTGTTGAAAAAAAGATAGGGGAATAGCTCTAGCTACGAAAAGATGAGCCTCTGTTAAGGGGAACAAAAGTCCTATGTCTCCCATTCGACGGCTATGCCTATCTCTAGTCAAGGATCACCTCTCGATAGTCCCTACGGATCCTTCCCTCATTCCCACGAAAACATCTTCAAAGCATCTGAAGGACTTTCCTTAGAGAATCCCAAGCATGTCCCCGCTGTTCTCTACTACTTGAGACAAGCGCTAACGAGAGGAAGAAACCCAAAAAGCCTTGAAACTTATCAAAACCGGAGATTTGGCTAAGAAAGCAAGCATTCTGAACTGAACCCCTTCTGAACTGAACTGAACCTCAGCCCAAACTGTTGAACCCTTTCAAACTCAAGAACCTCATATTGCTACCCAAGATCACGAATCTCAACTTTGAACAAGAATTCCAATCTGAACCTATTTCTCAATCTAAACCTAGTGAGCCTGATCAAACCCAAGAAACTAATGATCCTTCTCTTGAGTCTGAAATCCTCCCTTCTTGTGAACCCTGGATTTTAGATTGTGACATTGACTTTTCCTTCCCCTCTATCATGGCTGCCCACCAAAGATTGAAGGATATTTCCCATTTTCCTGAAATTGCTAATCCTCACCTAGTCTCCAATCCTTGGTACATTAAGCAAAAATTCCATCATGATCCATGCAAGAAACAGGTGTGGTCTCATTATGTTTGCCCATGAGGAATGGAAAAGATATAGGATAGCTCTTCCAAACTCCTTTTTTCACAATGCCCCCAGATTGCCAAACTTCATGGACATTCGAACCATCATTGATTGGGAAATGCTGTTCTCTCAATTATTGTCAAGCAACATCAATGAATGCATCTACATGCCCTCATCCCTAGTTTATGCCCTATGCATTGAGCTTGCCAAAGAAATGTATTGGAGGATTTGCCTCAATAAATCCATTATCATGGCTGTCATTGCAAGACCAAGCCTGTCAGCTATGTTTCCCCCTTCATCTTCAGTACCATCTTCCTTCATCCCCATAAACACAAGATCTCTCCAATCCAATCTTCCTCCAAACTTCAATCCTTCAACATTTGTGCCTCCATACCTTGTGACCATCACAGACATGCAAAAATTTACAAGGTCAATGATAACCAAAATGAGACACATTTTGGAAGTCTCATCTGTCTCAAAGTCTGAAAGGAAGTCCTCCAAAGGAAAGGCCATTGAATCTGATGAAGAAGCTGTGAACCTGGGAAAGAGAGCCTCTGGTGCTGCTCCAAATGTGATTGTGTCAAGTGATGATGAAGATGGTGCTCCTGTGATGAAACATCATCAATTCTCAACCTCTACTGTTCTCACTGTCACAACTGATCCACCTCTACATCAAACTCAACAACCCATCTCTCTTCAATCAAACCCCTTCTTTTCTAACCTATTTGCAGGAACAAGGGGTCAGAGCTCAAAACCAAAGAAAGCTCCCTTATGGGGTACTATGAGATTGAGAAATGATGAAGAGCCTCCATCCCAAAAGCTGTTCTCAAGGAAAGGCAAAACCAAACCTTCACCTATGATGATGAGATGAAATGGGAATGGAACAATGAGATGTACTACAGAGGTGTTGAGGACAAGATGAAGAGAGTGCTACTTGCAGAAAGAGAGGAGATCCTTGCAGCAAGAAGAGAAAGAGATGAATTTTCTTAAGAAAATTTTATGTCTTTTTGGATAAGTCCTTTTAATCCCTACCCTTGTTTACTGCTTTAAAAACAATGTTTATTTTGGATAATATGTTCTGTTTTAAAGCTCAGTTGATTGAATCAAGAAGATTGTCTTCATCTTCATTGGTATATTCATTCTTGAGTATCTTGCAGGTTATATCTTTATTAGATATATTACTTTGCCAAAAAGGGGGAAATTGTTAGGACCTAACTATGTAAGCCACATAGTTATAAAAGGTTTTGACAAAGAAATATATCATATGTTATCTAACAGCCAAAGATAACATATGACCTTGGACAGCTAAGCCATCAACTTCAAACTGCACTTCTATATATATCAACTGGACAGCTATGATTCAATCATCCTACAAAGATATCACTCAAAACCACTCATGTACATTAATGTATCTAATTACATGTGTAGTATGATGCTTTACATATTGCCTAAACCTTCTAAATCAAGAACTTAGCTCTGACAGCTAAGGTTCTCTCACAGCAAAGACTTCATCCCTCAACAGCTATGATCTTCAACATCAGCAGCAATGAAGAATTCCTGTGATGACCAAGATGTGCCTTGCCCAATCACTCCATACAGATGTTGCCAGCTCATCTCCATAAAGATCACATGCTTGGTTGCAGATTCCAGCTATATTATTCTCCAGTCAACAAAGGCTCTAAATGCAACTCCAACATGCATTTACTACCTTGTCTCCTTGTCTCCTCCAACGGCTATTTCCTAGCCTATAAAAGGAACTCTCCAAGACTGAAGAAACCACCCCTTACACACACAACTTCTACAAACCTTGCATCCAAACCTTCTCAACCTGCAACCAATAATCAAAACAACATTAAGACACTTGTAACTGATCTCAGGTGTATAAACTGATTTGTAAGAACCCCTTAAGACTGACTTTAAGTGGGTAGTGTGAATTGCTCAGTGTAGAGCTTAATCCCTAATAGACTATACTTATTAGGAAGAGGAAGTTCAAGGAACTTGCCTATCCAATCCTTTGTAAATCTTAACGGGAACTAGATTTAAGTGGATTGATCTCACTTGTCAAGGTTGACAGTGAGGGTGGACATAGGAGGAGTGAACTCTGAACCACCTTAAAATTTCTTGTGTTCAATTGGTATTATCACACAACACACACACACATATACACACACATACACTATTCACTTGTCTTTACATTATTTCAAACACTTTTATTCCGCTGCACATTTAACTCTAATCTTTAAAACCAGTTAACCTTTGACAGCTAAGATTTCACCTCAGCTGTCAAACCTTAACTGCCTAACCTTTAATTTGATCTAAGCAAACAGGACCTTTCAGTACCCGATTCATCATCCTTAATTTGATTTTCATGTTTTTTATGCTTCATCTCTTGACTCTAATAACTTCCTCAGCTTTAATGATTCCCATTTCGAAGAAGATTTTACGGTATAAATACAATGAGATGCTCAAAATAGCATTTACTGAGGAATCTAGATTCCTCAGTAAATGCTATTTACAACGATGCATGACTGTATATAAACTCAAAGAATTAATGGACATAACAGGACCTACATTCCTATCCCTTCTTGGAAATCATGTGTAACAAACCAGATTTGAAACTTTTGTATTGGGAAAGAATCCTATCACTTTGATTGATATGGACTGTCGTTGTCACTCAAAGTCTGAACTAAATCTCTGAAACCGCCGAAAGAAGAGGACATGTCAATTGGCTGACAAACAACAATATTGATCTTTAGATCTTTCTATCCTGATATTATAAGCAAATATATAATATTGTCTTAGTGGAAACATCCAAAACTTTTTGACTTTCACCAAAGACAGAAAGGACACGGAGACTGAACTTAAATACCTGGGATTGCATGAAACAACATTCTTTTGCATGCTTTGGACAAAATCATCCATATTGCATACGTGAAACGTGCTCCCCCAAAACACTGCTGAGGTCGAAGAACAGAACAAGCCTCTCTAACGGACTGCATAATCTTCTCATTTAAACTTGCTATTTTCTTTCCCTTGTTTTTGTCAAAACTTGACAACTGTAACTGCCATCAAGGAGCTCATTCAATGACAGCTCTTCTAAATGCTTAGTAAAGTCAGAAGTTTCGGGTTTCAAGCCATATGATTATACTTATAAAGCTCAATACCTTCATACATACAACAAATGAGGTGGCAGTGTATAAAATAAAAAATACTACAACTAACTTGCATGCTGCTCCTTTAAACTAAGTAAAATAATCATTGCCCAAGTTTACATGATAAAACGATTAACTTTTTCCGCTTAGATATTACTTTACGCAGAATGTTGAGAAAAGAGAAAAGAGAAAAGAGAAAAGAGAAAAGAGAAAAGAAGACGTGAAGCATGATGGAGAGTCAGAAAAGTCGTAACCGGATACTGCTTTGGAGACTCTAAATTCCCGAAACCAATATTCCTGAACAAACTACCAACCTTAGTCACTTTCGTATCAAAAAGTCAATCAACAGGTAGCACAATTTCTAGTAGCTTAGAGCAGATGTACGATAATGCACAACAGCTATAGATCCATAATCACTAGCAAATCACGCATTGACTTTTTCACTATTTTATGTCTTTGAAAATATAATACAAATAAAAAGGCAGATTTTAAGCTTAAGTACAAGTACTAACCTTGACACTGAAGAGAACACTATTATCAGAAACCTGTTGGCGAGGAGATACTTGAAGCCCACTGTGGTACCCAGCTGGTGGGGCCTTCACAACATGCTATAAAGATAAAAGGCAAACAAAAAGGGAATCAGAAGATATAGAAGAAAAAATAGAAGTGTCACATAAGAGTAAGAGGATATCCACAACCAGCTCGAGTACAGACCTCCATTTTCATTGCTTCTAAGACTAATATAGGTTGCCCTCCCTCGACCTTTTCACCATCCTTGACCAGAACTTTAAATACTAAACCAGCCATAGGGGCAACGACAGCCCCTTTAGGGTGGGATGATATCTTATGATCCGACCTATGTACGATTTCATGGTCATCCAACAGCTCAAGTGCCATTTTTTTCTTGAACTAGTGATGTTGTAAACCATGTCGTATGTGAAAGTGCTCACTCTGATCCTGCAAAGGGGGATAATGTAAATTCTGGTCTGAGAAGAATATGGCACCAGAATGAAATTGCATCCAAAAAACAGACTCAAAAGTTAACCTGAAAAGTACTACATAGAGAGCCTTAGATACTCTTCTACCATATTGATGATTTTAAGATATGCCAAGCACAAAAAAAAAAAAGACAAACTGAGAATGAAAGTCAACTTAGCAACCTCTACACCAAGTACGAGAGGATAAGAAAGAGTTGACCATGTACTTCGGTTCTGTGAGCATCATTTTTTTATGATACAAACCTGTTGATGAGACTGGAATTGGATGATAATGGTGAAGAACTCCAATTGCTGGAAGAAATCCCTTTTGCACATTTTGAGCATATATTCGGGCTTCAAAAGCATCTCCTGTAATTATATACATAAATGCTCTATTAAAAGCCTTATATATTTTATACTTTTTTTGTTGAATCGAAACAAGTTCTTTTAAATGTGTTGAATTTGTGTGTGCATGTATGCGTGTATGAATGTTTGCATAAAAATTGAAAGCTTCAGCATAAATATATAGCACTAACTTGCATATTTGAGCACAATTCAAGTATCCATTTACCAATAATCACACTAACCCTTCCATTTGGTATCTCAATCTTTTTGCTTTGATTTCCATAACCATAAGAAGGAGGGATAGAAGGAGCAGCATTCACCATAGGTTTCTGCCCTAGATCTGCATTAAAATAAAAATAAAAATTGCAATTGAGGATAACTCTCGTTACAAACAATCACAAAGAAATACCCAACAACAACAACCACACAACATTTCAATACCAACTTGGTAACAATTTACTAAGGAACACATGGATAAGGTGGCTCATAGTATGTAATGGAATCATATCCGACACAAGTATTGATTTCCTCTTTAAGGAGGAAGTGTACAAGGTCATAGTAAGTATTGGAATCATACCAGATACAAGTAGCATAATTCAAGTATCCATTTATACTGATTCTTACAATAAAATCAATATAGTGACACTGAAGGTCATGGTAATAGTGAAATAAAAAAAGGAGTACAGGGAACAAGTGTGCTTCAAGTTTGAACTAACCTAAGAAATAGATGTAAACTTTTGACCTTTTGTCATGGAAAATAAAAGCAACATCTACAAACTGACACAGAATCTAGCACGATGATCACATAAACTGAGATGAATAAATATTTAAAAGAAAACCAAGGAGCGAGAGGAAGACTAACCAATGCCGTTCTTAATATGCTGAATACTCAACAACATTGAATAATCGAACGAGAACTTGAAAGCGCGCAAGAAGTAAGGTGGATAGATAAATGTCAACTTTTACGGACAAATACTCCCTCCGTCTCAAAATATTTTTCCCACTTTTTTTTTCAGTTACTTGTTGCGAATAAAGTTTGAACAATAATTTTAGCTAGATTTAATGATACAAATGAAAATCTTTTAAATTTTCATTAAAATAATTAAAAGTATGGAATTTGCATCTTTCTGCAAACTATTTTTCAGCAAGCTTTTTTGTCTTCAGTATGGAATCATCTTCAAGCACTGAAAGTAATTACTGAAAATACACTGAAATCACTAACACACACTGAAATCACATACTCACTGAAATCAATAATGGATACACTGAAATCACTAATTCACGCACTGAAATTACACGCAAACACGCCCTAAAATCACACACACTAACTGAAATCATTCACATACTCACTGAAATTACTCACACAATCACCTCACACTCCAAAATTATAGATGCATATTCTTTAGTTAAAAATCCCCAAAATTTCAGCAAGAAAATCAAATTCAAATAATTATCGATTTTAAATCCCTAATTCAAATGTAAAATAGTGAGGGGGAGAGAGATACATGTGGGTTGGACAAATCGTTTTCGTTTAACTCGCGGTGATGACCGTCCAGTAACAGTTTCGGGAGAGGAGATGGCTTGGAGGCACTCTGGAAATGCGCTGCCTCGGCAGCAGTCGGCTAGAGAAAGTAAGGGAGAATAGTAGGGGAAGACGAAGATGAGAATTGCACCGCAGTCCTCTGCGTCTCATAGGCAATAATTTGAGAGGAATAGTTAGGGTTTGCATAATAGCAAACCTAGAGAGAGGATAGTGGGAGTGGGGTGAAACGTGGGTTTCGCATTTTGCAAGGGATTGTATTTGAGCTTTTTGCTCAATTAAAATTTGAGAATTTCGAAGGCCGACCTTTTACTCATATTAGGACGGCGTGGTAGCCGGCTGATTTATTAAGGGGATAATAGGGACTATCTTTTTATCCCGACTCAAAAGAACTAGTCCCTAAAAGTATCTTTTTTTGTAGTGTCTGATCCAACAAGGAGCTTGTCCACAGTTGAGAAACTGATAAGTGATGTGAGTAAATATTGGATTATGGCAGAAACAAGTAACCCTCAGTTTGTAATTGCTTGTTCTCCAACCTGCTCTGCATCTGGAGCAATCTCTTTTTTTGTTGCGTTCTTTTTACTCCTAGGAATTGTGTCTTATTCATATAGTGATCACATCGATAGGCCTACTCGTGAAGGTGAATTAGATTACAAGTGGTCAGTTATTCTGATTGTAATAGTACAGTTGATTGGGGTGCTAGTGGGTACAATAGCCCCATTCTTCAGATTATTTAGGGCATTTATATTCAAATTGTCCTTTAATCAGAGCAAAAAATACCTAAAAGTTTGTCATACAGAGAATCATTGGACACAAACGTTGGTAGACTGGAAATGCAGCCGTGTACCTTTACAGATAGGGGGCCTTAAATGCCAAAAAGCCATCAATGAATTTAAGAACCTTATTGTGAGCTCCACGATAAGAATTCAGATTTTTATAGTGATATTATCGAAAATAACTCAGGTTATCACCATACTCCTGGTTACCATGTTCTATAATTGTTGGTACTGTTGCACCTGGTTGGTGAGAAAGTTAATGGCTAGCATTTGTGCTTCAAGATGTCAAGAGGGAGTAGAGTCAGAACATCATGATAGTGCAATGCCGGATCTTAGCCTTTATGTCTTGCAACTTGAAGATGAGGTAGAACTTGCAAACAGAACATTAACAAGAATTTCCAAAGCCGTTCTTCAGTTGATCAAAGAAGCTGAAAAGAAACACCCACGTAATCTTATGAGGCTACTTGAAAAATCTAAATGATATGAAGGAGTAGCAAAGTTTGACAACAACCAAGTTCCTCCTCTGCATTCATCCCAACTTCCAAATTCCTGGAGCTTAGTTGTGGCAACGTTAACATGTATTGTCATTGCATTACGGGCAGGGAAAAATGGCACGGGTGATTGCTTGTTGAGTGGCATAAATGAAGGTCTGCAATTGGTAAGCCTAATTGAGGAAATTCTAGATCCCAATGAGGAAATTTCGGTAAATGTCAGAAAAGCAGCTAGTTTTGTGTGGTTACAAGTTGAGATTTATAATAAATGGATGGATGAGGACCTCAAAGACAAGGCTCTTGAAGGAAAGACACCGAATGAGATTCTCAGCTGGTTAAGTGATAAAGCACAAAAGATTCTTGTGGAGTGCAAGAAAAGCATCTACCTAGGTCCCGCAGATAGCTCTTTGCAAAAGATTGTACCTGCTAACTCAATGTACAGAATAAGTCAAAGCATATTACTGAATCATGAAGGACGCGAAGGTCAGACAGGCGAGATGTTGTTAGATGAACTATCCGTAATGATTGTAGATATATTGAGTGCTTGTCTATCAAACATTCAACGTGTCATAGCTAACAAGTGCTTTGCTACAGACATAGAAAAGAGGGAGGCAAATGTGAAGACTGCTGCTCAACTTGTCGGCCAAACAAAAGAGATCATGAAATTCCTTCAACAACGTGAACTTCCATGCTTGGAACCTAATAAATTGGGGTACATTGATGAGTGGCATGCTTTATTAAATCCTTCATCCAGTAGGGAGACAGTTTCTTCAAACTCTAGCCAGTTGCTAAGTATTAGCGTCGAGTAAGAGTGGGTTGTTCTCAAGCTGGTAGTAACTTGAGTATTACTTGCCTTGCAGGCGTATGTTTGTCTAGATAAATTTTTTGCTTGCTTAGCGGTTACATTATGTTGTGTTGTGCAATCGCAGCGGAAGCAAGAACACAAAACTCAAGAACACACACAAGCAATTAATCGGGAAATCGAAAGAGAAAAGAAGAGATTAATTGGGGTTTTAAGGCCTCAGTTTCTGTATATTGCTTTTCAATAATCGTACGTCCTTTACATAGGTTACAAAACAATATATATATGTTGTTTACAAACCTAGCCCTAACCGACGAAGGAATAACCCAGAAACCCACGGCCCAAAACCCCCCAGCTTGAGGCGCACGCCTCAAGCCAATCATGCGCCCGCCTGGCGATGTGCAATACCAGGCAGCTTCCTCGGCGAGCGATGCGTCCGCCTCGGCCCTCATGATGCGGCCGCCTCAAGCAAGGCAAACAAGGCTCCATCTTCGGTGATCCATGCGCCCGCCACATTCTACATGGGGCGCCCGCCTCGAACCAAAGAACCTAGCCATCCAAAATCACGAGCCACATCCTACAATCTCCACCTTGGCGAGTGTTTACCCCACCCAACAGAAGATACAAGGAACCAGCTCGAACCCCCCATCTCTAACAGCTAGAGATGTGCAACAAATCCAAGCAATGCTTGAACTTGTCAGTAGTAACCGGCTTTGTCAACATATCTGCGGCATTCTCCGTAGTGTGAACCTTCTCTAGCACCACCTCACCCATATCGATCAACTCCCGAATCTTGTGAAACCGAACATCAATGTGCTTCGACCGTTGATGATAAATGTGATTCTTCGCTAGAAATATCGCGCTTTGGTATCACAAAGCAACTTCACTCCACCTTGCTCAATGCCCAACTCGTTGACCAAACCCCGAAGCCATAGGGCCTCCTTTGCAGCTTCAACCGCTGCCATATACTCCGCTTCCGTTGTAGACAATGCAATGATAGATTGGATCATAGATCTCCAACATATGGGTCCACCACCAAGAGTAAACGCATAACCCGTAGTCGACCTCCTCCTATCCAAGTCACCCGCATAATCTGAATCAACATACCCCACAACTGAAAGCTCCTCACTCTTACCTCCAAACATGATGCCGTAATCCATAGTGCCCTTCAAATATCTGAGAATCCACTTAACTGCTTCCCAATGCTGTTTGCCCGGATTCGCCATATACTTGCTAACCACACTAATGGCTTGCGCCAAATGCCGCCTCGTGCAAACCATAGCATACATGAGACATCCCACTGCGCTTGCATAGGGAACCTTTGACATCCTCTCGAATTTCTTCGCCGAACTCGGGAATCGTAGGCGGATAAACTAAAATGACTCGCCAATGGTGTCTTCACAGTTTTGCATCCCGCATATTGAACCTCTCCAACACCTTCTCCACATATCCGGCTTGAGACAAACCCACAATCTCCTAGATTTTCTCGTCTCGGCGAATCTCCATCCCAAGAATCTTCTTGGCTTCCCCAAATCCTTCATGTCAAACTCTCTACTCAACAAGGCCTTCAACCGATTGACCTCGTTCTTACTCCTACCCGCGATAAGCATATCATCCACATACAAGAATGTGAGAAAAATACAAGAACCATCATCAAGGCTCTTCACATAAACGCAAAGCAATCATACTCACAACGCTTGTAGCCAATACGTACCATGTAGGAGTCAAACCTCGTATACCATCGCCTCGGAGGCGCCCAGCCCATAAAGTGACTTCTTCAATCTACCAACCAAACGCTCCTGCCCGGGCTCTGTGAACCCATGTGGTTGCTCCATGAAAATCTGCTCATCCAACTCACCGTGTAGAAACGCAGTTTTCACATCCATCTGCTCCAACATCAAATCATAGTGCGCTACAAGACCCAACACAATCCGAATGGAAGTATGTCTCACAACAGTAAAAAATCTCATTATAATCCACCCCCTCTCGCTGCGAATACCCCTTTGCTACCAAACGAGCCTTGAACTTTTCCCCCTCTTTTTCTGATACTGCCTCCTTGCGCTTGAAGATCCACTTGCAACCAATAGCACGCTTCCCTTTAGGAAGCTCCACCAAATCCCATGTATCATTCTTGTACAGTGACTCCATCTCCTCCGCCATAGCGGTTACCCACTTGTCCTTTTCCTGACCGTTTATAGCCTCCTTAAAAGTACTCGGGTCTCCACTACTAAGAACAAGAACATATGAAGCCATGTCTTCAAATCCATACCTGACCGGTGGCTTGATTACTCTCTTAGGTATCCCAATCAAGTACTAGCCACTTCTTGTGTAGGTTCCTCGACTCGAAGAGTGAGATCCGCATCAGCATAATCCTCACGTAGCTCCACCTCAATAACTTGCTTCTCGCCCTCCTTACTTTCTGGCACCTTCTCCTTATCATCATGAGTACACTTCAACATAGCCTTTTCATCAAAGACTACATCCCTACTAATCACCACCTTGCTTGACTTGGGATCCCAAAGCTTGTATCCTTTCACACCTGTTTCATACCCGAGAAAGACACACTGTTTTGACTTTGGGTCAAGCTTCGACCGCTCTTCACCAGGAATATGCACATAGGATGGACACTCAAACACCCGGATATCGGTGAAGTCTACCTCATTACGCGTCCATACCTCCTCCGCAAACCTGTTATCCAAAGAGACTCTAGGTGATCTGTTAATCAAGAAACATGCCATACTCACCGCATCAGCCCAAAAATTCTTTGCCAATCCCGCATTGAATCGTAGACACCTAGCCCTTTCCGCAATAGTTCTGTTCATCCTCTCAGCCACACCATTTTGCTGTGGTGTCTTGCGTACCGTGTAGTGCCTCTTGATTCCATGCTCTCTGCAGAACTTCTTGAACTCGCCATCTGTGTACTCTGTCCCATTATCACTCCTCAAACACTTGATTTTCCGCCCTGTTTGGTTTTCCACTTCAGCTTTCCACACCTTGAACTTCTCAAAAGTCTCTGACTTGTGCCTCATGAAGTAAACCCAAACCTTCTTCGAAAAATCATCAATGAAAGTCACGAAGTAATAATGTCCTCCTCTAGATTCTGTTCGACCGGCCCCCCACACATCCGAATGAACGTAATCAAGAATGCCCTTTGTTGTATGCTTACCCGTCTTGAACTGCACCTTATTTTGCTTTCCAAGAACACAATACTTGCAAAACTCAAGTTTACAAGTCTTCACACCCTTCAACAACTTACGTTTATGAAGTTCCCGCATTCCCCTTTCACCCATGTGACCAAGCCTCATATGCCATAGAAGGGCATCAGTATCAACCTCCGACTCAACAGATGTGACTCCACCTACAACCGTGCTTTCGAGCAACCTGTAAATGTTCTTGGAGCCTTTCTCACCCTTCATCACAACCATAGCACCCTTAACAACTTTCAGTACTCCACCTTGAGCCTTATAGTTCATACCATTAGCATCCAAGGTACCCAATGAAATCAGATTTTTAGAGACCTCCTAACATGTCTAACATCACATAACGTTCTAACTACACCATCATACATCTTAATTCTTATAGTTCCTATGCCGGCAATTTTACATGTAGCACCATTACCCATAGTAACTATACCGTAATTAATCGACGTAGGTATCGAACCAATCACGATTCGCAAATACATGAAACGAACATGCCGAATCCGTAATCCAAACATCTGTCGGGTGCTCCACACCGATGAAGTCGTGAGCATATCTCCATCCACATCCTCCGAGCAATCTTCAACCACATTGATCGACTTTGAAGATCCTTCCTTGCCTTTACCGTTCCCCTTCGCGGACAATTCTCGCCTCTTGTGCCCCTTCTCCCCACACTTGAAACAATTCCCTTGTACTTCTTCCTTGATCGCGAACGAGGATTCTCGTCTCGTCGCGAGTTATCCCGAACCGGGTTCTCCCACGTTCCTCGATTTTCCTTCACAAATAACCCTCACCCGCAGTTCATCCACGGACTTCTTCCGTTTATGAAAAGCTAGAAGAGCTTCGTGACCAAGGTTGCAACTCCACGGTATCCTTCCCCAAGTCAACGTAGTAACAAGATTTTCGTATGTCGAAGAAGTCGGCAACGAATTCAAGAACATCAACGCCTTGTCCTCTTCCTCGAACGTCACTCTCCACCCTAACCAAATCATTGAGTATTTGGTTAAACGTGTGGATATGAGCCTCAAGATCCGAACCCTCTCGCCATCTTAAGCCCATAAAACCTTTGCTTGAGATGCAACTTGTTCGACAAATGATTTTGACATATACCGGCCCTCCAAAATCTCCCAAACCTTCGTCGGTGATTCCTCATCGATCACGTGATACACCACCTCATCCGCAAGGCACCGCCGTATCGAAGAAACAGCCCGCTCTTGCAACTCCTTCCATGGACCTTCTTCGATATCATCGGGTTTAGTCGAATGTCGAAGAACCTTTCCCAAGCCTCGCTTGAACCAAGAAATCCTTCACCCTCCGTTGCCACAACGCAAAGTTTCCATGACCATCAAACTTTTGAACGTCGGACTTCACGGTGATAGAATTCCCCCTGCACATCGCAAACCGAGCTCGATACCGCTTGTTGTGCAATCGCAATGAAGCAAGAACACAAAACTCAAGAACACACACAAGCAATTAATCGGGAAATCGAAAGAGAAAAGAAGAGATTAATTGGGGTTTTAAGGCCTCGGTTTACGTATATTGCTTTTCAATAATCGTACGTCCTTTACATAGGTTACAAAACAATATATATATGTTGTTTACAAACCTAGCCCCTAACCGACGAAGGAATAACCCGTAAAACCCACGGCCCAAAAACCCCCGGCCTTGAGGCGCACGCCTCAAGCCAATCATGCGCCCGCCCGGCGATGTGCAATACTGTGTGCCTTCCTCGGCGAGCGATGCGTCCGCCTCGGCCCTCATGATGCGGCCGCCTCAAGCAAGGCAAACAAGGCTCCATCTTCGGTGATCCATGCGCCCGCCACATTCTACATGGGGCGCCCGCCTCGAACCAAAGAACCTAGCCATCCAAAATCACGAGCCACATCCTACATGTTGTATGCTTATGTGTATACTCTGTTGGTGATTGTCAATTTGTGAATTAGCATGCAATGACTATATGTGCTCTCTTTCTCGTTTAGTTACGAAATTTGTACGAGTAACGTCACTACTTTTACTTCTCCGTGCTTATGTTTTTGATGAGCCCTGACTTTTTATATATTTATACATACACATTTATATAGTCCCATACAATCAAATATATCCCATATATATACATACCCAAATATTTACATTGAGACCCCTCATAAAGTACCACGTATACACTTTGCCTCCTATAAATACTATAACCCCTCCAAAGCAAAGGTAAGCTTTACTCCCTCATTATACACAAACACACACTCTCTCTACAGCTCTCTCTCTCTCTGGAGGAGCTCTCATATACAGTTTATACACAATACATATGCTGATTCTTACGCCGGAGGGTTATAGCGGGGCTCCTCCCCGCACCCGTAACGGTGCTGTTTTGCAGATATCGCCCTAGGTGCAAACGACGTTCCTGCAACCTTTGCCACCCCGGGGGGGCTGATTTTTCTGGCGTCATCAGTTTTCTTTTTTGTTTCGCAATCCTCATGCCCCTAGGTTTTTCTTGCTATGCCTTTTCGTGCTCAGTTGTTACCTGATGTTGTTTATTTCTCGGTATACTCTGCTAATTGAGTGGCAATTTAAGCCTCAGTTGAAGCTGAAACAATACACTTTAATGATTCTTCGTAAAATAGAAATTCCGATATTTCCCAGCATAAGAAATGTAAATTGACATAGTTTCTTAACAGTAAACTTACCTAAACACTGAACAAATTCAATCAACTTAACCTGAAACGCGTCCACGTAGAGGAAGCAGCAGATTGTCAATATCCTGATTCCTCAACTCCAATGGCCGGCAGCCGGCTATATAGTTGACTGATACTTTTCTATTTCCTAACAAGCTATAGCAACTACCTCCGTCTCATAATAATAGTCTATTTTTAAGATTTTTTATTTTTCTCATCTTAAATGACTGTTCATTATAATATGTTAGTTATATATAGATGGGTACTTATATACTCCCTCGGTCCCAAAATGATCTTCCTAGTTTTTTTGTTGTTATTACGAATGAGCTTTGAGCAATAACGTAGATTGATTTGATTATCCTAATGAATATCTAAAACTTGTTATTGATACACCGTTACATATATTATCAGTAACAAGTTTAGATTTTCATTAGCATAATTAAATTCAACCTAAAATTAATGTTCAAAGTTCCTTCCCATTAACAATAAAAAAAAGTAGGAAGATCGTTTTGGGACGGAGGGTGTACTTACTCTTATAATCTGTGCAGTGCCTTCCCCATACACGTAGTTTTTTTTATTAAGCCACAAAGAAAGAGTATTCTAGTGCAGGCATTTACTAATTATTTTACTTTGTTTATATAATTATCTGCAATATAATTAATCACTCCTTCCTACAAATACACGTAGTTTTTTTTTTTTTTTAAAATTGATCACTGGAGAGAAATGAGTATGGAGCGGAACAATGATTATCAGCAAGAATTGGAGAAAAAATATAGCGCACCAATGTCATGAATTGGCGTGTATGTGACTGCAGCATCTCTAGTATGCACTCTTGCAATGGCAGCTGACATCTTCCATGGTTTCCGACACAAAAAACTCTGATTTCCTTGCAAATATTTCACTCTCAATGCTACTTCTCTAACAGTAATAGCCATAGCAATGAAACTCCCCATGGATCTCAACAACCCCATGACACGTGTTGTCGATCAGATTACAAAGATAAGTAGCAGTTCTTTCATGTGTATCATGATGGCTAATTTTATGCCTTCTCTCGGATCCATGAATAGCCGTGAACTTCTCTTGAACATCGTAGCTTTGGGTATCCTCGTAATCAATATTATTGTGAATGTTTCCATTCAACTATCTATTGGTCTTATATATGATTATACATCCATCTTTCATGTGATTAACATGTTTTATCTCTTGACTCTTATAACTTCCTTAGCTTTAATGATTCCCATTTCGAAGAAGATTTTACGGTAAAAATACAATCAGATCCTTAAAATAGCATTTACTGAGGAATCTGATCATACAAGGAGCTTGTCCACAGTTGACTGATAAGTGATGTGAGTAAATATTGGATTATGACAGAAACAAGTAACTCTCAGTTTGTTATGGCTTGTTCTCCAACTTCCTCTACATCTGGAGCAATATGTTTTGTTGTTGCCTTCATACTCTTATTATTAGTGGTGTCTGCCCAATATGAAGACAACGGTCCTGTAGGTGAATCAGATTACAACAGTCCTGTAGGTGAATCATGAAAGGACGTGTTTACTTGATCAGCTAAAAGAAGATCAGGCAGTTAAGCTTTGGCAGCTAAGGTTAAATTTTAGTTGTCAGATATTAACTGATTAGATAACAAGAGTGTAATGTACAGCGGAATAAATAAAGTTAAATAATGTAAAGACAAAGTGATTAGTGTGAGTGTGTATGGGTGTGTGTGTGTGTTTGTGTGCTAATACCAATATGGACACAAGAATTTTAAGGTGCTTCAGAGATCACTCCTCCTACGTCCATCCTCACTGTCAATCTTGACAAGTGAGCTTAATCAACTATAATCTAGGTCATTTTAAGATATACAATGATTGAGAAGGCAAGTTCCTTGAACTTCCTCTTCCTAATTAGTACGGTCAATTAGGGATTTGCTTCTTACTAAGAAAATTACAGTTAAAGTACAGTCTTAAGTGTTTACAAGTTGAATTATACACTTGAGGTATGGTCTCAAGTGTCTGCAGTTTGTGACTAAGAATGTTTGGTGTTGTTTCACAGGTTTGCAGGTATGCAAGGGTTTGAGAAGGGTTGTAACAGGTTGTATGTAGAGGGGCAAGAAATCCAGTCAGTGATTCTTCCTTTTATAGACTAAGAAAGAGCCGTTGGAGGAGACAAGGCAGTAAATGGTGTGGTTGGAACAGTGATGTATTTAGTGCATCATTTACTGGATATATAATTTGCAACCCAAGTTCAGAAGATCTTCAAGAAGGGATGACATGGCAATGTTGTTGAGAGGTTTAAAGATAGCACATCCTTATCATCAATGGATTTGTTCATTGCTGTTGGTACTGAAGATCTTCGCTGTCAGGATAATGAATCTCTTTTGTTGAGTCTTAGCTATTGGATCAAGCAGTCTTCACTATTAGATCTAGATTTGAGTAGATGACATGGTTTGTATCTAGTGTTATTAATGATCTCTTTGTGGATGAATGTAATGGAATAACACATGATTATTTATCTAATGTTGCTTGATCATTACTGTCGGTTGTTTGATCATTACTGTCAGATCAAGATGTCTTTGGTAATAATCTAGGTAGATGAATCTGGCTAGATTATTTCACTTAAGTAATGATAAGAGATGCATTTCTTGTTTTAGAAACATTTGTCCTGTGGTGATCAGGTTGAGGTTTATCGAGATGATCTTGATCATTGCTGTTTGACAGTTCTTTGCTGTCTGAGGTCTTTTGTTTATTAAACATATTTTAGATATGCTCCTTTGTCAAAACCAGACTTAACTATGTTGGGACATAGTTAGGTCCTAACAATTTCTCCCTTTTTGGTAAAGGAATATATCTATGAAGATAGGACCTGCAAGAATACTTATGATTTGAATACACCAATGAAGAGAAGTTACATCTTCTTGATTCAATCAAAAGTACTTTAAACAAAAACATTATCCAGACAAAAAAAAAATGTTTAAACAGAGAATTTTCAGGAAAGTAAAACAAAAGACTTAACCATAAGACTTTAGTCAGAATCTTCTTTTCTTTCCTTTCTTGCTTCTAGTAGTTGCTTTCTTTCAACCTCCATCTCCTTTCTTATCTTTGGTTCCACTCCTCTGAAGTAAATTTCATTATTCCACTCCCAGCTCATTTCATCATCATAACTGAAGGTATCATCCTCCCTTTCTTTGAGCTCAGCCTTGGTTAGAGGTTCCTGGTCATCAAGAAGGCTTAAATTTCCCCATTTGGATGCTCTCTTTCCCTTTGAGATTTGGCCTTTTGTTACTGAAAAAAGGTTAGAGAAGAAGGGGTTTGATTGGATAGTGGAGGATGGTTGAGATGGTTGGTGGGGGATCACAGTTGTGACATAGTAAACAGTTGAGGTGGTGGATTGTGGCACTTGCTTCTCAGGTTGATCATCTTCTTCATCACTTGAAACTATGACATTTGCAGCAATTTTAGAGGCTCTTTTCCCAAATTTGATTGCCTCTTCATCAGACTCTGTGGACTTTCCTTTGGCAATTCTCTCATTTGACTTTACAAGGACTGAAACTTCCATCATGTGCCTCATTTTGGTAATCATTGTTCTGGTAAATTTCTTCATATCAGAGATGGTTACATGGACATATTCTGAAGGGTTGAAATTGGATGGAAAGTTGATTTGTTGAGATCTTGAGTTGGTGGAAATAATGGGAGGTGGTCCAGGATTTGTTGTGGGAAACATCACTGTCTGGTGAGTCTTGGCAATTACAGCCATGATTTTTGCCTTGTTATTGCACATTCTCCGGTACATCTCTTTGGATAGGTCTACACATAGAGAATACATAAGTGTTGAGGGCATGTAGATACACTCATTGATGTTGGTGGACAGATCCATGAAACTAGGCAGTCTAGGAGTAGTATGGAAGAAGGATGAAGGGAGAGCTGCTCTATATTTCTTTCATTCTTCATACCCAAACATTATGAGGCCAGCCAAATTTCTTGCATGAATGATCATGGCATTCTTTTTCAACAGCTAAGATTTTTCTATGAGGTTGGGGTTGGAAATCTCAGGGAAATGAGAGATTCCTTTGAATCTTAAGTAGGCATTCATGACTGATTGAAAATAATAATCAATATTAGAGTCAAGAATCCATGGCTCCACGGCTAGGAGAGGATCACTGTCAAGAATAGAATCGGTGTCCAATTGAGGTTCATATATCTCAATATTTTCAGGAATAGAAGGAGGAGAGTGATATTTGGAACACATCATCAATGTCCATTGATGCAGGGTCTGGTGCTTCACTAATAGACTTACTCAATTTCCTAGCATTATCTCTGGTCTTAATCACATCTAAGGTTTGGAGAGCATCTCCTTCTGATAGAACTTGCCTTAGATACAGAAGGGCAGCAGGAAGTAGAACACTAGATCCTTCTAGAGTCAATCCTTCAGCAGCTTTGAGGATGTGTGAGGTGATAGGTGGTGATTGAGAGGGACTTGGGACAGTTGAGGATTGGGAGAGGGTGATCTTTGTTGTCGGATAAGGGGATAGGTCAGCACTATTCCCCCTTAATTGTAGGTCATCTCCTTCAGACTCTGAAGTGTTTCCCCTTACTTTTTCAACACTAGGCTCATTTGAACTAGGTTTAGAAGGGTTTAGGTTCAATATTTCTTCATCTATGGAAATTGGCGGAGAACTTGATTGTTATTTGGGTGGTGAAGAGTGAGGTGTGTTAGGCTTTTTCTTTTTGGAGAGGGGAGCATTTTTATCTATTTTTCTTTTCCTAGTAAAAGTTTTTACTAAGAGAATGGGATCAGAATGTACCTTGGTTGATTTTTCAATAGGCTGTAAATTCGTAGCTGTCAGAACTTGATGAATCTCAGCTGTCCCAGACACTTGCCCTTTCTTTGCTGTCAGAGATGCAGCCTCAGCCAATGATTCAACTATGTCTCTTTTCACCTGTTCTTTTTCCTCATCTGCTCCCCTTAATTCCTCATGGCTTGATTCTTCTTCTTCTCCATCAAAATCATCAATTTCTCTGAAGACATGGTCAGAACTGGTTTCTTCACTGTCAGCCACTTCTTCCATGTCAATCCCTTTTCCTTTATCTTCCACAGTGCCAATTTCATCTTGACCTTTTTCTTCCTCTGAGATTTTCTTCCCTTTGCCAGTTTTCTTCTTTTCAGCTTTGGCAATTCTCTTTCCTGCTTTGATGGCCTTGTTTTCTTGGACAGATTCCTTTATTATAATGCCTTTTTCATGTTTTCTCTTACACCTCTGGCCATTGACCATATGTACTAGCTTTTCCCACATCTTCATTTCTTTCTCTTTCTTTTCTTTCAGCTTTCTTGTAGTCTCTTCTAGTGTCCCAGTTGATTCAACTTCAAAAGCCATTCCTTTCTTTCCCTTTAACCTGAATGTGCTTAGACTAAAGCTCCTTATTTTTATCAGGTTGGTGATGTCAAGCCACTGCACATTAAGGGGAGGGTAAAGCTGAGGGATCAAGTAGTGAAGAATACCACTCATGAATCTGAAATTATTCATCTTTGGTGTTTGTTTCTTGAATTTCCAAGGAGAGATAGAGGAGGCTAGTTGGAAATTATGAAGAAGAGTTATACTCCAGTTCACATCCTTAGCTATCAGACTTGAGCTTGTTTCCATTCATTTGGACTATAATTTGATCAAAAGATGATTGCTTCCCATCAAATCCTTTGATAATAACATCCATCAGTGTAGATTTTAACATGTCAAGAGTACCTTTATCAATAGGTTTGTCCTGCATCACGCTGTAGTCACAGTTGGGTTTGTTGAAGAATTTTTTGTAAAATTGCTCCAGTCTATTGATCTTCCTATCCCAAAGGTTGCTAAAGCTTTCGGTTTTTATTGGGATGTCATAGACTTTGGAGACGATTTCAGGGGATACAAGGATCTCAGTTCCTTCAATGTTGACCCTAATAGATCCATTAGCCAATCTTTCACCAGTCAAGTATATCTCTCTGCAGAGATTTTCATAAATGGGAGGTTGGGCTTCCATCATCTTTCAAAGGTTATTGGATTCAAGAAGGGTATTGATTAGAGATCCAACTTCATGTTCATAGAACTCAGGTTTGATGAAGTAGCCATGAGCATCTCTGTAAGCCATTACTGTCAAAGAGGAGTTAGGGTTTTGAGAATCGTGAGAGAACAGAGTATTTGTAAAAGGATTTTTGGGAGGTAGAAATGAAGTTTCAGTAATTTAATCAAGATTCAACTGATTAAGGATAGAGGGAATGGAAACTATTTTTGATTAAATGGCTAATACGTGGGGAGGATAACGGTTGGAAAATGCATTTAAGAGGATAACTGTTCATGAACAGTCATTTTTGTCCCCCACTATCTTTTTTAACATAACTTCCCCAAAACAGGGAAATTAATTCCGTACACAAGGCA
Source organism: Adenophora triphylla var. japonica (assembly GCA_022495995.1). Lineage (NCBI taxonomy): Eukaryota > Viridiplantae > Streptophyta > Magnoliopsida > Asterales > Campanulaceae > Adenophora > Adenophora triphylla. Next base: position 232,619 of record JAFEMH010002835.1, read on the forward strand.
AATTTTCAGAGTGAAATAGACGGCCAAAATAAATAAAGTTTGTGAGTGTCAAGTTCCAAAGTTCTTGAATTGCACGATTCATATTCATAGCTGTCAGACATTTTGGCAGCCAAGTCTAGTTTGAATGATCATAACATCTAGACTAACTGAGAACCAATTTCCCTATAAAAGGAACGAATCAGATGAGGATTTATCAAACCCATTCTTTCTTTGGTTAAATGGATAGATTGGTTTCTAAGTTTAGCCCTAGCAAGTTGTCCAAAACAGCTAAGAGGTTGGTTTTTAAGAGTCCTAAGCTCAGAGAAACAAGAGAGGAGAAGATTGAAAGGGAGTTTTTATCATATAAGATACAAACTGATAAAGCTTTAGTTCAGGAAGTGGATCAGGTCTTGAATGATGATCCAAACAAGGAGGTTGAGTTGAGATAGAGAGAAACACGAAAAAGATATTGGGAAGATGAGAGATTAGGGATGATAGAAAGAGAGCAGGAGAGATTGAGAGAGATAGCCAATGAAAGAGGAAAGGCTAAGAAGGAAGTTTATGATGTTGATGGGAGTCAGACAGCTAAGATCAAGTTGTTTGGTCAAGAGATGGAGGGAGAGAGTAGTCGATGCATCAGGCCTGAAGTAGAGAGAGTTTATACATTGGGGGAGCTGGTGAAGATTGAGAGTCAAGGAGAGATTAAGGTTGAACCACCAATTGGTCAATCTGAGTCCTTAGCTATCAGAGAGTATACTGCAGTAAAGAGGTATTCTCTCTCTTTAAGTTATGCAGTACTGGAGGGATCAGTAGATATCTTTGCAGGGGTGCAAAGTTCTCCTTCTAGTACTTATATGAAGCTGTTTTCTCAGTTTTTAAAGTGCTGCAGTCCAGTTGCAGTAGATGAGGAGGATAGTGTTGGTCCTCACTATGACTTGGCCTTCATTGCACAGGAAAGTGCCAGTATTTCAGGAACTTCAGTTGTTCTCTCCCTTGGGTGAGTTCCCACCTTATGATGCAGTGGAGGAGTGGTGGCCAAGGAGAGTGTGTCCATACCTTCAATTCTCAGTAACAGCTATTGATCCCTTTATGGAGAGGCATCTAGTCTGGTTAGAAAGGTATGGAGAAACTAGGGAGAGAGTTTATGAGGCTTCCTATGGTGGTTACAATGAGCAAGATACTTCTGTTGAGGGTTCCCTTGTTTTTCCGGGGAAGAATTTAGGATGAAGGTCCTTAGCCGTCAGAGCCTTCTGTAGGACAGCTTTGAGGGAGAAGGAGATAAAAATGTGAAGCTTTGGGTGTTTTGAATGCTTGCTTGATTTGTTTAAGGTGTGCTGGAGGGAATAGTAGAGTAAAATTGTTTTTTGGTTTTGTACTCTTCATGGGAATGGGGGTTAGCTGTCAGAGCCAGATTGTTGACAGCAATCCTATGTATTTTTCTTTTTAAGTAATGAATAATGGTTTTATTTTGGCATATTTATCATCCCAAGCATTTCTCTCAGAAGCTCAAATCTTTTTTCATCCATGGCTTTTGTTAAAATATCAGCAACATTGCTTCTGTGCAAACTTTAGACAAATTGATATTTCCCTTCTCCACATGGTCTCTAATGAAGTGATGTCTTACTTCAATATTCTTGGTTTTGGAATGTTGGACAGGATTTTCTGTCATGGCAATTGTGCTAGAATTGTCACAGAAAATTGGTACATTTGTCAAGTTCATCCCAAAGTCTTGAAGTTGCCTTTTGAGATAAAGGATTTGAGAATAGCAAAGGCCTGCAGCAATGTATTCAGCCTCTGTTGTTGAAGTAGCAACTGAAGTTTGCTTTTTGCTTGACCAAGAAATTATTCTTGATCCAATGAACTGACATCCTCCACTGGTAGATTTCCTATCCAGATTGTATCCTGCATAGTCAGAATATGTGAATCCTATTAGTGAGAATGGAGAATCAGTGGGATACCATAGACCATAGTCAGGTGTTCCTTTAAGGTATCTCAAGATCCTTTTGACATAGGGGTAAGATTCTTTAGGATCATCTTGAAACCTTGCACATAGACATATACCAAACATAATGTCAGGTCTGGATGCAGTGACATATAGGAGAGAGCCAATGTAACACCTATAAAGTGTTTGATTAACACTTTGTCCATCAGGATCAGCATGGAGCTTAGTTGTTGTTGATAGAGGAGTTCTAGCAGGAGAAGCAGTTTGCATATCAAACTTTTTTATCATATCCCTGGTGTACTTAGCTTGATTAATAAAGATTTCTTCCTTCATTTGTTTGACTTGCAGGCCTAAGAAGAAAGTTAGTTCACGAATCATATTCATTTCGAACTTGTTCTTTATGATTTCCCCAAATTTTGTGCATAGAGCTTCATTTGATGATCCAAAAATGATATCATCCACATACACTTGAATGAGTAGTATATCTTCTCCATATTTCTTGATAAACAGAGTGTTATCAATATGCCCTTTTGTAAATCCTTTGCCAAGGAGATATTTTGATAATTTGTCATACCAAGCTCTAGGGGCATGTTTGAGTCCATACAAGGCTTTATCCAGTTTTTACACATGATCTAGAAATTTTGGATGTTCAAAGCCAGGATATTGTGACACAAATACCTTCTCATTTAGAACACCATTCAGAGAGGTACTTTTGACATCCATTTGATATACTTTCATTTTCTTGAATGAGGCTAAAGCAAGAAATAGTTTGATGGCTTCTAGTCTTGCTACAGGAGCAAATGTTTCATCATAGTCAATTCCTTCTTCTTGTCTGGATCCTTGAGCTACAAGTCTAGCTTTGTTTCTTACAACAATTCCATCTTCATTCATCTTGTTCCTAAATACGTACCTTGTTCCAATTACAGTCTGATTTTTGGATTTAGGGAGAAGTTGCCAGACTTTGTTTCTTTCAAATTGCTAAAGTTCTTCCTCCATTGCTTCAATCCAGTCAGGATATTGAAGGGCTTCATTTATTTTCTTAAGTTCCATTTGAGAGATGAAAGCACTCATTAATGAGTCATAGACATGCATATCATGAGGGATGGTCATTTTATGGATGGGGAGGTCAATGAAAATGTTATTGTTGGGAGAAATGATATGAATGGTAGGTTCATGTTTAGGAGGTGTATGAATAGTGTTTCAGCAGGGTTGAACAGGTCTACAGTCAGGGTTATCTTGGTTGCTTGATGATGGTAAGCTGTCAAGAGCATCATAGCTGTCAGATGCACCTTTGCTGTTAGGTAGAGTTTCTTTGTTATTAGGCATATTAGGATTAGTAATGATGTCTTTGGGCACCATATAAGGAAGGGTAGGTGACTCTTCTTCTGGAATGATACTTGAGGATCATGCACAGGAGATACTTCTGGAATGTTGTCTGAATTTCCAACAGCTACATCAAAATCACACAATTCAGTGCAGCTTTGATCATTTTTTTTATCAAAGTCAACATGAACGGATTCTTCTATAACAAGTCTTCTTTTATTGTATTCTCTGTAGGCCTTGCTTGTATTTGAATATCCTAAGAAGATTCCTTCATCACTCTTAGAATCAAACTTGTCAAGGTTGTTCTTGCCATTATTAAGAATGAAGCATCTACTTCCAAATCCATGGAAGTATGAAATGGTTGGTGTTCTACCATTTCATAACTCATATGGAGTTTTGGTGTGAAATTTGTTGATAAGGAGCTTCTCCCCAAAAATACTTTGGCAGGTTGTTTTCTGACAGCATTGTTCTAGATGCTTCACAAATAGTTCTATTCTTTCTTTCAGCAACACCATTTTGCTGTGGAGTTCTTGGAGCTGAAAAGTTATGCTCAATTCCTTTTTGGTCACAGTATTCTTCAACACCAGTGTTCTTAAATTCTTTACCATGGTCAGATCTAATTTTCATGATAGATAGACCTTTTTTATTTTGAATTTTATTCAACAACTTGACCAAATGATCAAGGTTTCACTTTTGGATTCAAGAAGAATGATCTATGTGAATCTAGTGAAGTCATCAACTACCACTAGTGAGTATCTTTTGCCACCAAGTGATCTAGTTCTAATGGGTCCAAATAGATCCATGGGTAGTAGTTGTAGAGGTTTTGTAGTGTCCAGTCTTGTTTTGGCTGAAAAAGAAGTTTTCTTTTATTTTCCACATTGACATGATTTGCACAACTTGTCTTTCTTGAAAGGAATTTTGGGAAGACCTTTGACTAGGTTTGAATTTGCCAATTTGGAGATGCTTATGAGGTTAAGATGAGCCAATCTTTTGTGCCATAACCATGACATATGAGACTGACTATAGGACAGTAAGCAATGAGCATTGGAGGATTCCACAATCTCTAAGTGCAGACAGTAGAGATTTCCTTTCCTTGTTCCAGTGAGAATGACCTTGTGGTTGTTATCTTTGACAATGAAATGGCTCTTTAAACAAACAACATAATATCCCTTGTCATAAATTTGACTAATGCTAATCAAATTGTGTTTGAGACCTTCTACATAAGACACATTTGTGAAAATGATGTCTTTAGTAATAAGATTTCCTGATCCTTTGACTTTGGCTTGAGAATTATCACCAAAAGTTAATTTTGGACCATTTTTAGGAATATATTGTTGTAGCCATTCTTTGTTGTAAGTCATGTGCCTATTGCATCCATTGTCCAAGTACCATACTCCTTTCCTAGATACCTATAAAACAAAAATAAAATTTAAGGTACCTTTTTATTCTTTTGGGTCCAAAGGATTAGACATTCTTTGGTACTCTAGCTTTATTCATTGACCTTTTTCTGAAAAACTGGTTTAGGATATTATATTATGTCATGATTTGCATCATATAGGGTGTAAGAACTGGTGGTTGGGGTGAGTTGAAGGAATAATTTGGAGAGAATGTTTGGTTGTGATTCTGGTGATACTGAGGTTGGCTATGGAAGGTGTTTTAATATGATTGTCTTGGTGAGTTGTTTAGACTAGCATGACCCTTTCCATTTTAGTATAGCCATTTGGGTTTTTGTTGTCTGGAGTATTTATGTTGATTGTAGAATCGTTGCTGTCTAGGTGATCTTTGTTGTCCAGGAGATCTTAGATGTCCAGAAGATCTTTGCTGTCTGTTTTCTTTCTGCTCTTTGATTCCCTTTTGTTGCCAGATGTATCTACTTCTATGTGCTGGTTTGGTTCCTCCTTTTGGTTGGCTTGAATTGGCTTTTGTGGTTTCATTGTCTTTTGTTTCTTTCTTTGAATCTTCTTTTGTTTTTACAGGATGGAAAGGTTTTTGAGCTTTGACATAATTCATACTTTCAAGAACCATCTTCTCAATAGCTTTTTCATTAGTGGGAGGGGTATATATTTTCAGAGTGGGATTTTCTGCTCCAATCCCTGACTTATCACTAAGATGCCTTTGGTTGTAATGAAAAAGTGACACAACATCTCCTGATTTGTTCTAGGAATCAATTTCCTTTCTTAGAGCTTCATTCTCTTTTTCATGATTGATGACTCTTTGATTGTTTTCTTGGGAGCTTGAATTCTCAGTTGTCAGATCACAGTTTTTCTTTTCAAGCATAAGACATTACTCTTTTAATCCTTGATTGGCTTTCTCGAGGTTTTCAATGGTTTTGGTTTGGGATAGGTTGTCATTGACTAATGAAGAAAATCTAGTTTGTTGTCTCTTGGTTTGAATTAAAAGGGTGAAAACTAATTTTTTAAAACGATCAATATTTAAAGAGTTAAAATTATGTACCTCTTTTAGTTCTTCTGCAACCACTACTACATTTCTGACCTAATGTAACGCATGTAACGCATCTAATGTAACGCCAAAAGCTAATGTAACGCATCTAATGCAACGCCAGAGCTAATGTAACGCACCTAATGCAACGCCAGAGCTAATGTAACGGCTAATGCAACGCCAGAGCTAATGTAACGCATCTAATGCAACGCTAGAGCTAATGTAACGCCTCTAATGCAACGCCAGAGCTAATGTAACGAGTCTAATGCAACGCCAAAATCCTAATGTAACGCCTAAATTACTAATGCAACGCCAAAATCCTAATGTAACGCCTAAATTACAAATGCAACGCCAAAATCCTATAACCTATACCCTATACCCTACACTATACCCTATATCCTATATCCTATACCCTATACCCTATACCCTATACCATATACCCTATACCTTATACAATATACCCTATACAATATACCCTATACCCTATACCCTATGCCCTATACACTATACCCTATAACCTGTATCCTATATCTTATACCCTATATCTTATACCCTATACCCTATACACATACCCTATATGCTATATATACCCTATACACTATACTGGTATACCCATACCTATACCATATACCCTATACCCTATATCCTAGGTCATGTATATGTGGTATACCCTATAGGCATAGGCATATAGGTATGATAGGTATATAGGTATACCTATAGGGTATATAGGGTATAATATAGGGCATAGGTCATATGGTATAGGTATACCCTATAGGTATAAGGTATAAGGCATAGGTCATATGGTATAGGGTATACCCTATAGGATATAAGGTATAAGGCATATGTCATATGGTATGTGGTATACCCTATAGGAGTATACCCTATAAGGTATAGATAGGGTATACCCTATATAGGGTATAGGCATAATAGGTATACCCTATGTAGTATAGGGTATAGGGTATACCCTATAGAGTATATGGGTATAAGGTATAAGGTATAGGGTATATGGTATACCCTATAGTAGAGTATAGGGTATAAGGTATAAGGCATAGGTCATATGGTATAGGGTATACCCTATAGGGTATAAGGTATAAGGCATAGGTCATATGGTATAGGGTATACCCTATAGGGTATAAGGTATAAGGCATAGGTCATATGGTATAGGGTATACCCTATGTGGTATACCCTATAAGGTATAGGGTATGTGGTATACCCTATAGGTATGTGGTATACCCTATAAGGTATAGGGTATGTGGTATACCCTATAGGGTATAGTGTATACCCTATAGAGTATAGGGTATAAGGTATAAGGCATAGGTCATATGGTATAGTGGTATACCCTATGTAGAGTATAGGGTATAAGGTATAAGGCATAGGTCATATGGTATAGGGTATACCCTATAGGGTATAAGGTATAAGGCATAGGTCATATGGTATGTGGTATACCCTATATGGTATAGGGTATAAGGCATATATATGGTATAGTGGTATACCCCGTATAGGGTATACCCTATAAGGTATAAGGGCATAGGTCATATGGTATAGGTATACCCTATAGGGTATAAGGTATAAGGCATAGGTCATATGGTATAGGGTATACCCTATAGGGTATACCCTATAAGGTATAAGTATATGGTATGTGGTATACCCTATGTAGTATAGGTATACCCTATGTGAGTATAGGGTATAAGGTATAAGGTATAGTGGCATATGGTATAGGGTATACCCCTATAGAGTATAGGGTATAAGGTATAAGGCATAGGTCATATGGTATAGTGGTATACCCTATAGGGTATAAGGTATAAGGCATAGGTCATATGGTATAGGTATACCCTATGTGGTATAAGGTATAAGGCATAGGTCATATGGTATGTGGTATACCCTATAGGGTATACCCTATAAGGTATAGGGTATAGGGTATACCCTATAGGGTATGTGGTATACCCTATAAGGTATAGGGTATAGTGGTATACCCTATAGGGTATAGTGGTATACCCTATAAGGTATAAGGTATGTGGTATACCATATGGTATAGTGGTATACCCTATAGATATAGGGTATAAGGTATAAGGCATAGGTCATATGGTATAGGGTATACCCTAAAGGCATATGGTATAAGGTATAAGGCATATGGTATAGGTCATATGGAATATAGGTATACCCTATAGGTATAGGGTATAGGTATACCCTATAGTATGTATAGGTATACCCTATAGTATGTGGTATACCCTATAGGTATAGGTATAAGGTATACCCTATGTGGTATAGGGTATACCCTATAGTATGTGTATAAGGTATAGGGCATAGGTCATATGGTATAGGTATACCCTATAGGGTATAGGTATACCCTATAGGGTATGTGGTATAAGGCATAATATTATTTTATAGTTTAAATTATTATTATTAATTATTTTTAATATCAATTATTATTATTATTAATTATATAATAATAATAATTAATTATTATTATTATTAATCATTATTATTATATAATTAATTATTATTATTAATTATATAATAATAATAATTATTAATTATTAATTATATAATAATAATTATTAATAATAATTATTATTATTAATAATAATTATTATTAATAATTATTATATAATTATTATTATCAATAATTATTATTAATAATTATTATTAATAATTATAATTATTATTATTAATAATTATTAATCATTATTAATAATTATTATTATTAATAATTATTATTAATAATTATTATTATTAATAATTATAATTAATAATTATTTTTATTAATAATAATTATTATTAATAAATATTATTGATAATAAATATTATTATTAATTATATAATAATTATTATTAATAAATATTATTAATAATTATTATTATTAATAATTATTATTATTAATAATTATTATTCATAATTATTATTATTATTAATAATAATTATTAAGAATTATTAATAATTATATAATAATAATTATTATTAATTATTATTATTATTATTATCAATTATTATTATTAATTATTATTAATAATTATTATTATTATTAATTATTATTATTAATAATTATTAATAATAATAATTATTAATAATAGTTATTAATAATTATTATTATTAATATTTTGATAATATAAAAACATTTAGAAGAATTGTGGACCGTTGGATTGAAAGTGTGAATGGTTGGATTTGATTTAGCTCATGACATGTGGCATTGTTTTATTGGTTCTCATATAATCACCCGGATCATGAGCTAAAACAAATTCAACCATTCACACATTCAATCCAACGGTCCACAATTAATCTAAACAAAACCAAATTATCTCTCCCTATTTCTCTCCTCACTCTCTACGTTCACTTTCTCTCTCAAAACGCAAAAGAGAGTCTCTCTCTAAATCCTCTTCTCCGGCCACGGTCCTCACCTAGCTCTTCCTCTTCCCAATCCTCTCCTCACCAATTCTCTCATACCCTTCATCACCGTTCTATCTCCTTCAATCAATCCCCAACAAAATCAATGCCAAACCCAATCAACCTTCATCACCGTTTTCTCCCTCTCTCTACCTAAACCGAAGTCCTCTTCTCCGGCCACGGTCATCGTTCTCTCTCTACGGCGACGGCGATTCTCCGCCTCTTCTTCTCTCTCTCCCCCAACGCCGTCTTCTTCTCTCCCCTTCATCGTCTCCGGCGAGGCTCAACCACTAGATCTACATGGATTCCGACGAATCCAAACTTATTCCATGGATTCCGACGAGCCCAAACATATTCCATGGGTTTCCTTTCGATTTGTTGTTGTATTTTGTGTTTTATTTCGATTTGTACAAATTTTTTTGATTTGTACAAATTTTTTTGATTTGTGGATGGTTGTGGACGGTGGTGACTGGTGGACGGTGGTGGATGGTGGTGGTGGAGCAAAGTGTTACTTTTGAAAAATGCAAGAATTGTTTTGAATATAAAAAAGTGAAGGGACTAATTTGAGAATAAAAAACATTAAGGGACCGATTTGAGAAAAAAAAGATAAGGGATTGATTTGAGAATAAATATATATATATATTTTTAAAATATATTTATATATAAATAAATAAATAAAAATATATATATATATATATATATATATATATATATATATATATATATATATATATATATATATATATATATTGAAAAAAGAAAATTAAAAAAATTAATAAAATTGTGAAATTATGTAATAAATTTTAGGGACTCATCTAATTTTTGGCGTTACATTAGGTATTCATCCACTTTTTAAATTGGCGTTGCATTAGGTTCTTTTTGGCGTTGCATTAGGTTCTTTTTGGCGTTGCATTAGGTGTTCATATAGTTTTAAAATTGGCGTTGCATCAGGTAAATGGCGTTGCATCAGGTATTTACCTAATGCAACGCCAAAGCTCTGGCGTTACATTAGCTTACTATGTCGTTGCATTAGACCTAATGCAACGCAAGAGAATGCAACGGCCATTTGGCGTTACATTAGGCCTAATGTAACGGATTTTGGGCCCTAATGCAACGAAAATTGGCGTTACATTAGGTCAGAAATGTAGTAGTGAACTGCCAGTACTTCAAGATCTTCCACATTTTCTGATTCTTCATCTTCTTCTGCTATTAGGCACAACATAGCCTCTTATCCTTCATTTTTAGAGTCACTTGAGTCATATTCCTCATCACTGGATTTTGATGACTCAGCAATCATTACTTGTTCTTTATTTCTATCATTTTGGTTTTTAGAACAATTGTAGCAATTGCATCTAGAACTGTGAATGATTTCCTTTAAGTAGGTTAATTTCTTTGTTGTCTGATTGTCCTTTGGTTTCTTTGGTTCATGACATTCCGCTGAGTAGTGAACAATCTTTCCACAGTTGTAACATTCAATTTTCTTTTTATGATTGTCTTCATCTGATGTAGATGGACTGTATTTTCTGTCAAATGCTTTCCTTTGTGTTTTCATGGAATTTCTGACAGCCATGAATATGAAACTTGGTATATCTCCTTGTGAAATAGGCTTGTTAACAGGTGTTAAAGTGAGGTTTACTTTCTGAAGGGCATTGATGACCATGGTTTCAATGTCCTGTTGAGTGATAGGTTTGTGTGTGGTTTCCTGAGCAGCTAAGGCAAGAGTTTGTGAAATAGAGGGAACAGGTTGAATTTTTATCATTGCCTCAAGCTTTCCAAAATATTGTTCAACAGTTATAGGACTCCATTCTGCTCCTTCTCTAATGGGTAATGTTACCTTCTCATATTCTTGTGGAAGATTAGAATATATTTGAAGACATAGGTCTTGGTTTTCAAATGTTTTTCCATGGTCAGCAATGGATTCGACAAGGTCCTCAAACCTTGGTTTAGCAGCACTAACCTTTTCACCAGGATAGAATTTAAAGTTGTCTAGTTACCTAAGCAAGTTATATAAGTTTTGAGTTCTAACACTGGTGTGTTTAGTGAATTTGGTATGAATAAGTTCCCACACAGATTTTGCAGTTGGTTCTTTAGCAATTTGTTATGCTAGAGAGTCTTTCACACTCTTTTGAAGTATGTTTTTGACATTTAGATTAGCACTGATTAATTGTCTTTCATATTCAGTCCAGTTCTCTGGGGATTTCATTTTATTGTCGCCACCATTTGTATCTAGTTGGATTGGATAGGTGACCTCATTTTCTAGTGCATACCAGTTCCAAATGAAGTTTGCATCAAGGTAGGTTTTAATTTTTGATGCATATATTTCAAAAGAACCACAGTCATCAATGTGTGGGATGTCTTTCTCATTATTTCTTCTTGGTTGAGGCATGGTGGGTTGAAAGATGATCCTTCACAATTTGTTATACTTTTGATGGTGAAGACAAGCTCTGATACCAATTGAAAGTCCCTATTTACTTGATCAGCTAAAAGAAGATCAGGCAGTTAAGCTTTGGCAGCTAAGGTTAATTCTTAGCTGTCAGATATTTCTGATTAGATAACAAGAGTGTAACGTGCAGCGGAATAAATAAAGTGAAATAATGTAAAGATAAAGTGATTAGTATGAGTGTGTGTGGGTGTGTGGGTGTGTTTGTGTGTGATAATACCAATATGGAATCAAGAATTTTAAGGTGGTTAAGAGTTCACTCCTCCTACGTCCACCCTCACTGTCAATCTTGACAAGTGAGCTCAATCAACTATAATCTAGGTCGCTTTAAGATATACAATGATTGAGAAGGCAAGTTCCTTGAACTTCCTCTTCCTAATTAGTACGGTCAATTAAGGATTTGCTTCTTACTAAGCAAATTACAAAGTACACACTTAAAGTACAGTCTTAAGTGCTTACAAGTTGAATTATACACTTGAAGTATGGTCTCAAGTGTCTGCAGTTTGTGACTAGGAATGTTTGGTGTTGTTTCACAGGTTTACAAGGGTTTGAGAAGGGTTGTAAAATGTTGCGTGTAGAGGGGCAAGAAATCCAGTCAGTGAGTCTTCCTTTTATAGACTGAGAAAGAGCCGTTGGAGGAGACAAGGCAGTAAATGGTGTGGTTGGAATAGTGTTGTATTTAGTGCATCATTGATTGGATATATACAGGCTGGAATTTGCAACCCAAGTTCAGAAGATCTTCAAGAAGGGATGACATGGCAATGTTGTTGAGAGGTTTAAAGATAGCGCATCCTTATCATCAATGTTGTTCATTGATGTTGGTACTGAAGATCTTCGCTCTCAGGATGATGAATCTCTACTGTTGAGTCTTAGCTGTTGGATCAAGCAGTTTTCACTATTAGATCTAGATTTGAGTAGATGACATGGTTTGTATCTAGTGTTATGAATGATCTCATTGTGGATGAATGTAATGGAATAACACATGATTATTTCTCTAATGTTGTTTGATCATTACTGTCAGTTGTTTGATCATTACTGTCAGATCAAGATGTATTTGGTAATAATCTAGGTAGATGAATCTGGCTAGATTATTTAACTTGAGTAATGATAAGAGATGCATTTCTTGTTTTAGAAACATTTGTCCAGTGGTGATCAGGTTGAGGTTTATGGAGATGATCTTGATCATTGCTGTCTGATAGTTCTTTGTTGTCTGAGGTCTTTTATTTATTAAACATATTTTAGATATGTTCCTTTGTCAAAACCAGACTTAACTATGTTGGGACATAATTAGGTCCTAACTGATGTGAGTAAATATTGGATTATGACAGTAACAAGTAACCCTCAGTTTGTAATGGCTTGTTCTCCATCTTGCTCTACATCTGGAGCAATATGTTTTGTTGTTGCCTTCATACTCTTATTATTAGTGGTGCCTGCCCAATATGAAGACAACGGTCCTGTATGTGAATCAGATTACAACGGTCTTGTAGGTGAATCATATTACAGATGGTCAGTTATTCCAATTATAGCAGTACAGTCAATTGGGGTGGTAGTGGGTACAATAGCCCAATTCTTTAGATTATTTAGGGCATTTAGTACCTAAAAGTCTACCATATAGAGAAGTGCCTTAGTCTGAACTCAATGATAGGAATTCATCAACGAATTTAAGAACCTTAGTCTGAACTCAATGATAGGAATTCAGACTTTTATAGTGATCATATCCAAAATAACGCGACTTATCACCATTTTCCTGGTTGTTATATTCTCTTATTGTTGGTACAACTACTCCTGGTTGGTGAAAAGGTTAATGGCTAGCATTTGGTCTTCAAAAAGACCTCAGGGATTAGTGTCGAAACATCATGATAGTGCAATGCTGGATATTATCCGTTATGTCTTGCAACTTGAAGATGAGGTAGAACTTGCAAACAGAACCATAACCAGAATTTCCAAGGTCGTGCATCAGATTATTGAAGAAGCTAAAAAGAAACACCCCAGTAATCTGATGAAGCTACTTGAAAAATCTACGGGGTTTGAGGGAGTAGCAAAGTTTGACAATAGCCAAGTTCCCCCTCTACTTTCATCACAGCATCCAAATAGCTGGAGCTTAGTGGTGGCAACATTTACAAGCATCGCCATCGCATTTCAGACGTGAAAAAATGACACAGGTGATTGCTTGTTAAGTGGAATAAAGGAAGGTCTGCAATTGGTACGCCTTATTGAGGAAAGTCTAGATCCCAATGAGGAAAATTTGGTAAACGTCAGAAGAGCAGCTAGTTATGTTTGGTTACAGGTTGAGATCTATAATAAATGGATGGATGAGAACCTCCAAGAAAAGGTTCTTAGAGGAAAGATGTCGGTTGAGATTCTCAACTGGCTAGGTGTTAAAGCACAAAGGATTCTTGTGGAGTACAAGAATATCATGTATATAGGCCAAAAAGATAGCTCTTTTTGAAAGGTTGTAGCTGCTAACTCTATGTACTGAATAAGCAAAAGTATCCTATTGGACCACGAAGGAACTGAGGGTCAGACATACGAGATGTTGTTTACTGAGCTATCTGTAATGATTGCAGACATAATCAGTGCTTGCCTATCCAACATTCAACGTGTGATTAAAAAGAAGTGCAAAGCTAATGACAAAGAAAAGAGTGAGGCAAATGTCAAGACTGCTGCTCAACTCGTTTGTCAAACAAAAGAGATCATAAAACTTGAAAGGCCCTTGTTTGATATGCAAATGATCAGACAGCTATAGCTTGACTTAGCTGTCAGATATTTGATGAATTGTGCAGCGGAATAAGTAAGGCTTGAAATAATGATAGGACAAATGAACACAATGGAATAATGCAAGTGTGTGAATGTGTTTGCAGAAAGTAATAACACAGAGAATTTAAAGTGGTTCAGAGTTCACTCCTCCTACATACACCCCCATTATCAATCTTGACAAGTGACATCAATTTTATTATAATCTTAATCAACAAGAATTACAAATGATTGATCAGGCAAGTTCCTTGAACTTCCTCTTCCTAATTAGTACAGTCAACTAGGGATACACTTAAAGTACAGTCTTAAGTGTTTTTACAACTTGAAGTACAGTCTCAAGATTTTACAAAACAACTAATACACTCAAAGTACAGTCTTGAGTGTTTACAAATTATTTCTACACCTAAAGTACAGTCTTAGGATTTGGAATTTTTGAATTAACACACTTGTGTTGTTGTTGTTGAAACAGGGGTTTCAGGCTGAAGGTTTTTGGTTTGGAACAGTGTTTGAAGGGTAGGGATTGGTGTGTAGGGATGTAAGGGAGAGGTTTATGGACTGTGAAAAAGAGTATTTTTCAAGGGTATTTTGTGCAGAGGATGAACTCTTCTATTTATAGCCTTCAATGTAGCCGTTGGAATATGACTGTTGCAGCTCCATTAATGAGTCTTTGACTGGTCTTTGCCCCACCTGTCCACTTGCAGGTCTTCATGAGCTGGCATGAACTGAAGGCTTCCAGAAGGTCTTCAATGGTCTTCAAAGGTGAACTTGACAGCTGTGAAGATACAGGATCCATCTTGGTCGAGATTGTGGCAGTAGAGTATGAGACATAGTGATATGCGATTGAAGCCATAGTGTCGGACTCATTGTCGATGATGAACTGAAATATGAATATGAAGTTGATTTGGTTCCATGACTGACATATTTCCTCTTTTGATATAAACCCTGTTCTATATATATATTCCTTTATCAAAACCAACTAACTAAGACATTGATCAAAGTTAGGTCCTAACAATTTCCCCCTTTTTGGAAAAGGAAGATCTATTTAGAACATGTCTTCACAGTTAATGATAAGAAATATAATAATGAAAGAAATAATTCAGGGATTCATAGCATTCACAAGTAATCAGAATGAGATTGAAATACTTGGATTTGATCTCAAGATGAGAGAAGTTCACATATTACATCCATAAATACTGAACCAAACAAATAGATTGTTTCAACCACAAAAAAAATGTTCCAAAATAATACAATTCAATCATCAGCCAGTTGATCATAGAACTCTTCTCTTTCTTGCCTTGCTGAAAGGAGCCCATTTCTTTCTTCCTCCAGTTCTCTTCTCATATCTGGCTCCACCCCTCTGTAATAAAACTCATTGTTCCATTCCCAAGTCATCCTCTCATCATATTTGAAGAACTTATCTTCCTTTGCTTTCAGTTGAGCCCTTGTAAGAGGCATCTGATCATTTCTTATTCTCATTGTGCCCCACAAATGCTTCTTCTTGTTCCTTGCTTTCTTGCTTTTCTTGGGCACATTGGATAGATCTTGTTGAGTCTGAACTGGGGCTTGAGGAACAGGGGACATATGAGAGGATGGCTGTCTGAGGGATTGAAGCCATAGTGTCAGACTAACAGCTGTCAGATGAACTGAAAGATGAATATGAAGTTGATTTGGTTCCATGACTGACAGATTTCCTCTTTTGATATAAACCCTGTTCTATATATATATTCCTTTATCAAAACCAACTAACTAAGACATTTATCAAAGTTAGGTCATAACAAAACTCCTTGAACAACGTGAACTTCCTGGCCTGGATTCTAATAAATTGGGGTACATTGATGAGTGGCATGCTTTCTTGAATCCTTCATTCACTGGTGAAAGCGTTTCTTCAAGCTCCACCGAGATGCTATGTATTAGTGTCTAGTAGAAGTGAGCTCTTTTAAAGCTGTTAGGTATGAAAATGTACCAGCTTTTTGTGAGTCATGTGACGTAAGTGTTTTTAGTCTTGCGGGCATTTGTTTTACAGTTTTTATTTCCTCAACCCTGTCGTGCTAAACGCTTTATTGCGTAGTTGTTGCCTGATATTGTCGGTTTCTCTGTTAACTCGTTTATTGAGTGGCAATTTATCAATCATGTAAAAATTAAAATTCTCTAACAATGATCTTTGATCCATAATAGTTAAGGAAATCCATTGATGAATTTTTGAGTACATATTTATAAGCATATTAATAATACAGTACCCTAATCGAACGACTTTATCGAGACACTAGCACTTAACAGATTCTGTTAATAATTCAGTTAAATGACATAGTTTTGTAGTCACAGATGTATAGAACTAGAGGAATTCAGTTTTAGTTCATCCTAAGAAATGTAAGTAAAGTTTTTAACTCTAAACTCAAAGACTTTACACACTATGTTAATTTAAAATCCAGTGGGTGCCGTATCACCCACTCATTACAAGGTGGATCTGTCCTTATCATAGGTCGTGGTGACCTTCGACTTCGTATAAACAAATCCTCTATTGTTTTGGTCTAACTCATTCACATCATTATCATCTACATCACTTTAGAGATTTATATGTTTTATATTTTATCAGTGATGGATTTTTATATATATCGGTCCACTCTTCCAGGCTTGGGATGCTACCTCATAGCGAGTCACTAGATAAGATTGCATAAAAAAATATTCTGAAAGAAAAAAAATATCAGTCTCTTACAATTATCAATTTTATGGCTTTGACTGAAGTGGTCTGATTTTTCAGGCAAGTTTTCTGTGATAAAGTTTCCTATATGTTTCGAGACGAGATCACCTGCACCACTTTTGTATACTACATTGTGTTTCACAGGTGATCCAACCGTTATTCATCAATAATGATGTCAGTCTTAATAAACCATAATCATTGAATCACATGTGGTACACAATGTGATACAGATGATCTCGGCTCATGGAATTTCCATTATAAATTGTTGTTAGTAGCTGGATGGTTTGTTGCACAAGCCAGAAAAAGAAATATTGTAGTGTAGGCATTTCCTAAGTATCTAACTTCTTTATTTTAATCTGCAATAGTATAACAATTCTTGCATATACTCCTTCTTACAAAACAAGCAAGCTTTTTACTATTTTCCCATTAGTAATGAACACATAAATCTGGCTAATACTGCAAGCTTGTGAAATTGAACCCGGGACTATGCGCTCTGATACCATGTAGAGTTAGCACATGATCTAAAACCTTAAGTTGTCAGATCGTGGCTCAACAATGTATATCAAGCTTTCACAACTGTTGTAATGGATAGTATTGACGTCTTCCCGAGCTTCCGACATAAGAAGCTATGGTTTCCGTGCAAATATTTCACTCTTAATGTTGCTTCTCTAACGGTGATAGCCATGGAAATGAAGCGTCTTATGGATCTCAACAACTCCATGCCACATTGTGTTGATCAAGCTACAAAGATAAGTAGCAATACTTTCATGTGTATCATGATGGCTAACTTTATGCCTTCCCTCGTACCAATAAATTAATAACAGTGACCTTATCATGAACATTACAGGTTTGGTTATCCTCGTAATCACTATTATTGTGAATGTTTCTATTCATCTATCTACCGGTGATAATTGGTTTCGTATCCATATCCGTATCCATCTAACATCTGATTTTCATGTTATATTTGTTGACTCTATTGATTTCCTCTGTTTAATGGTTCCCATATTAAAGAAATTTTTACAATATAAATACCTCGAGATGCTCAAAACAACATTTAATAAAGAATCCAATAGTGTACAAGGAGTTGTGCGCATTTGAGAAACTGAACATCATGAAATTTTTATCATTGTTTTCTTAATTATCATGTTCTCTAATTGTTTGTACTTGGTTGGTAAGAATGTTAATGGCTAGCTATTGTGCTTCAAAATGCATTGGGGATTAGAGTCTGAACATCATGATATTGCATGGCCAGATTTTAACTGTTATGTCTTACAACTATAGAACTTGCAAACATGACATGAACCTGAATTTCCAAGTCCGTGCGTCACTTGGTATTCTAAGAAGCTACAAAGAAACACCCAAGTAATCTAATTAAGATACTTGAAAAATCTACAGGATTTGAAGGAGTAGAAAAGTTTGACATCAACCAAGTTCCTCCTCTCCACTCATGACAACATCGAAATTGCTAGAGATTAGGAGTGTCAACCTTAACAAGCAGTGTCATTACACTTGAAAAATGCCATTAGTGATTGCTTTTTAAGTGGCATAAATGAAGGTCTGCAATTGGTGGGCATTATTGAGGAAAATCTAGATCCTAGTGAGGAAAATTTGGTCAACGTTAGAAAAGCAGCTAGATATTTATGGTTACAAGTTGAGATATATGGTTGGTGGATGAATGAGGACATCTAAAACAAGGCTCTTCATTAGTGGAAATTATCAGTTGGTTAGGTGATAAAGCACAAACAATTCTTATGGACTTCAAGAAAAGTATATACTTAGGTCCAGCAGATCTTTTCTGAAGGTTGTAGTTGCTAACTCAATGTATCGAATAAGCCAAAGTATACTACTAGAACACGAAGTAATTGAAGGTCAAACTAACAAGATGTTATTTGATGAACTGCCTATAACGATTGTAGATATTGAGTGCTTTGTCGTGGACTTGTTCTCTTAATAATGAATCGTGCGGCCTTAGCTCCTTTTTTGCCCCCTTGCTGTAGCAAAGTTAGCCTGGTCAATCCCTTGTCTAGTGCTAAAAGCTTGACTAGAAAAAGACAAGTAAAGAAGGCAAGAGATAGTTTGAGAGAATTGCTCAAGAATGTTACAACTTCCTGGATTCTTGGATAGCTTGGCCAAATGAGGCCTCCCCTCTATATAGGCATCCATCTCTTCAATGGATGACTAAGATATATTTATATAAATGGCCTAAATCTACTATTCAGATAATTATTTAGGATGTTTAAAGTGTAGTATATAGTGGAGGGTGCAAGAATTATCCCTCATATTCCTTAATGATTCTAAGGCAATTTAGAAACCATGGGAAACATTCAAGAAATTTGTGAACCTCGTTAGCATTTAAACTTTCGGTGCGTGATAGCTTCCCTATCCAACATTCAACATGTCATATCTAAGAAGTGTGATGCTAATGAAATAGGAAAGAGGGAGGCAAATTTCAAGATTGTAGCATGAAATCTTGATATATATTTGTGAGCCCCCAGCTTAAGCTTTTGGATCAAGTGGTAACTCTACATGGTGTAAGAGTGCGAGGTGTATCGGAGCGCTAGGTCACATGTTCGATTCCACCGGCTTGCAGTATTACCTGGGTTTATGTGTGCAAAATTTGCACTGTGTTGGCATACTCGAAAATGTGGCATGTTTGTAATCTCTCCACGTGTGCGATCGGGTCATACGTGGGGGGTACAGTGTGAAAGCTTGATATACATTGTTGAGACCCGATACGACAACTTAAGATTTTATTTTTATAGTTTTGTTTGTGTGAGATAGGGAGTAAACTTGCGTTACTCAAATCACTAGGTTTGTAAAGCAAAGGTCGTGCCTGATGTTGTATGTTCATCTATATTCTCTGTCCATGGATAGTGATTTCTCAACATTTATAGAGTCTGTGTATTCTCTCCCTTTCGGGGGTAGTATCTTGCTGTGAGGTAGCACTAGTTTCTTTGGTGCTGTTATTGAAGTTCTTAAGTTGCTGTTTGTTCGTTTAGGGTGCATCTTATGTCCTGTCAACACAAGGATTCGAGTATGTTTATTTTTCGTACGCGTTTTTGATGGTTTTCTCGAGTTAAGTTTCAAGTTCGTAACTGAACTATTGACATTTTTACCTATTTGTCACTGAAGTATTTCTTTTTCTTAAGTTGCTGTTTGTTCGTTTAGGGTGCATCTTATGTCCTGCCAACACAAGGATTCGAGTATGTTTATTTTTTCGTACGCGTTTTTGATAATTTTCTCGAGTTAAGTTTCAAGTTCGTAACTGAACTATTGACATTTTTACCTAGTTGTCACTGAAGTATTTCTTTTTCTTAAGTTGTTGTTTGTTCGTTTATGGTCTTATGTCCTGTCAACACAAGGATTCGAGTATGTTTATTTTTTCGTACGCGTTTTTGATGGTTTTCTCGAGTTAAGTTTCATGTTCGTAACTGAACTAATGACATTTTTATCTATTTGTCACTGAAGTATATCTTTTTATGCTCTTTAACCTAATTACATAATTTATCATGTCATCATTCCGTCTAATTTATGTCCAAACTGTCGTTAAATCTGCCTATATATGAAATGCTGACATCATAAAAATACTGAATTGACACTAGATATGGTCAAAATATGTTGACGTGGAAGTAATATTTAACTAGAGACCTCCAAAAAAAATCCAAATCATAAAGGAGTTTAAAATTAAAATATTTTTAATTAATATGTCCCCCCTTAAAAAAATGAGAAAAAATAATATTTTTAACAGTTAGAAATTATTATTTTTAAGCAACAATTACTAACTAGTTTCAAACATAATAAGATTAAATGATTATTAATTGACTTATTTTAACAATTACAATATACATTAACTTTCTTATCTCCTAATTTTTTTTTATTTCTAATTTCCTATATTAACAAATACCCAAAAATAAGTAAATAGTTATGTGTAAATAGTTATGTTTATGGATGTTGTGCTTGGAGCATTTGCTGAAGAAAACCCCACCATCACACCACCTAGCCACCCCTGCCCATAACCTCCACCAGTGCCCAAAACCACCACAATCCAACCAAGCCACCCCCATCCCCACCATTCATGTACCACAACTGTCACTACCAACCCAAAGACTACCAATAACCAATACAAAGGCAAAAAAATGATAAATAGAAAGAGAGAGGAATGGATAAGAACTCTGGTATCTCCATAACTGTTACTAAGATCAGATTGTCATGAGTGAGAGAAATGGAGGAGGTCTAGATCTAAATCTAGATCTAAGAGGGAAAAATGGGGTTGAAAATTTCAAACACCAAGGCTTGGAGGGAGGGAGAAAGCGCCAGAAATGAAGAGATAGGGAGAGAAA
Source organism: Adenophora triphylla var. japonica (assembly GCA_022495995.1). Taxonomy (NCBI): domain Eukaryota; kingdom Viridiplantae; phylum Streptophyta; class Magnoliopsida; order Asterales; family Campanulaceae; genus Adenophora; species Adenophora triphylla. Next base: position 253,915 of record JAFEMH010002835.1, read on the forward strand.
TGGGTAAGATGGGAGAGGAAGAAGAACGATGGTGTGGGGAAGAGGCGATGGCAGTGGAAGATCTGAAGGCGGTGGACTGAAACGGGTGGGATGGAGGGTTAGGTAGAGAAGGGAGGCAAATATATATCTTTGGGTGGAGAGAGGTGGACATGGGTGCATGGAAGAATGGGGTGGAGTGGGAGGGTGGGGGACGACGGTGGGTAGGAAAGGAGTAAGAGAGGCATGTTGGTGTGGAAATGAAGGAAAAAGAAAGACTTTTATTTTTGTTAGGGTTAATGAGGTATGAAAGGCCCTATTTACTTGATCAGTTAAAAGAAGATCAGGCAGTTAAGCTTTGACAGCTGAGATTGAATCTTAGCTGTCAGATATTAACTGATTAAATAACAAAAGAATAATGTGCAGCGGAATAAATAAAGTGAAATAATGTAAATATAAAGTGATTAGTGTATGTGTGTGTGTGGGCGAGTGTGTGTTTGTGTGTGATAATACCAATATGGACACAAGAATTTTAAGGTGGTTTAGAGTTCATTCCTCCTACGTCCACCCCCACTGTCAATCTTGACAAGTGAGCTCAATCAACTATAATCTAGGTCGCTTTAAGAATTACAATGATTGAGAAGGCAAGTTCCTTGAACTTCCTCTTCCTAATTAGTACGATCAATTAGGGATTTGCTTCTTACTAAGCAAATACAGAGTATACACTTAAAGTACTTTCTAAAGTGTTTACAAGTTGAATTATACACTTGAAGTACGGTCTCAAGTGTCTGTAGTTTGTAACTAAGAAAGTTTTGTGTTGTTTCACAGGTTTGCAGGTATGCAAGGGTTTGAGAAGGGTTGTAAAAGGTTGTGTGTAGAGGGGCAAGAAATCCAGTCAGTGAGTCTTCCTTTTATAGACTGAGAAAGAGCCATTGGAGGAGACAAGGTAGTAAATGGTGTGGTTGGAATAGTGCTGGTATTTAGTGCATTATTGACTGGATAAATACAGGCTGGAATTTAAAACCCAAGTTCAGAAGATCTTTTAGAAGAGATGACATGACAATGTTGTTGAGAGGTTTAAGGATAGCACATCCTTGTCATCAATGGATTAGTACATTGTCGTTGGCACTGAAGATCTTCACTGTCAGAGTGATGAATCTCTGCTGTTGAGTCTTAGCTGTTAGATCAAGCAGTCATCACTATTAGATCTAGATTGAGTAGAGGACATGGTTTCTATCTAGTGATATGAAATGATCTCTTGTAATGGAGTAACACATGATTTATTTGATTGTTTTTTGGTATTGTTTGATCATTACTATCACAACTTGATTTATCATTACTATCAGATCTTTGCTGTCTGAGGTCTTTTGTTTATAAAAAATATTTTAGATATGTTCCTTTGTCAAAACTAGACTTAAATATGTTGGAACATAGTTAGGTCCTAACAATTTCCCCCTTTTTGGTAAAGGAATATATCTATGAAGATATGACCTGAAAGAATACTTATGATTTGAATGCACCAATGAAGAGAGGTTACATCTTCTTGATTCAATCAAAAGTACTTTAAACAAAAACATTATCCTGATAGAAAAAAAATGTTTAAACAAAGAGATTTCAGGAAAGTAAACAAAAGACTTAACCACAAGAATTTAGTCAGAATCTTCCTCTCTTTCCTTTCTTCCATCTAGGAGTTGCTTTCATTCAGATTCTAGCTCTTTCCTTATCTTTGGTTCCACTCCTCTGAAATACATTTCATTATTCCACTCCCAGCTCATTTCATCATTATAACTAAAGGTATCATCATCCCTTGCTTTGAGCTCAGCCTTGGTTAGAGGTTCCTGGTCATCAAGAAGCCTTAAAGTACCCCATTTGGATGTTATTTTTCCCTTTGAGATTTGGCCTTTTGTTCCTGAAAAAAGGTTAGAGAAAAAGGGGTTTTATTGGATAGTGGAGGATGGTTGAGATGGATGGTTGGGAATCACAGTTGTGGCAAAGTGGAAAGTTGAGGTGGTGGATGGTGGCACTTGCTTCTCAGGTTGATCATCTTCTTCATCACTTGAACCTGTGACAATTGCAGCAGGTTTAGAGGCTCTTTTCCCAAATTTGATTGCCTCCTCATCGGACTCTGTGGACTTTCCTTTGGCAATTTTCTCATTTGTCTTTGCAAGAACTGAAACTTCCATCATGTGCCTCATTTTGGTAATCATTGTTTTGGTGAATTTCTGCATATAAGTGATGGTTACATAGTAGGGAGGGACATATTCTGAAGGGTTGAAATTGGATAGAAAGCTGAGTTGTTGAGATCTTGAGTTGGTGGGAATAATGGGAGGTGGACCAGGATTGGTTGTGGGAAACATCACTGTCTAGTGAGTCTTGGCAATGACAGTCATGATTGTTGCCTTATTACTGCACATTCTCTAGTACAATTCTTTGGACAGGTCTACACATAGAGCATACACAAGTGTTGAGGGCATGTAGATACACTCATTAATGTTGCTGGATAGGAATTGTGAGAACAGAACTTCTCAATCAATGATAGTGGATAGATCCATGAAACTGGGCAATCTGGGAGCGGTATGGAAGAAGGATGAAGGGAGTGCTGCTCTATATTTCTTCCATTCTTCATACCCAAACATGATGAGGCCAGCCAAATTTCTTGCATGAATGATCATGGCATTCTTTGTCAACAGCCAAGATTTTTCTATGAGGTTGGGATGGCAATCTCAGGGAAATGAGAGATCCCTTTGAATCTTAAGTGGGCATTCATGACTGACTGAAAAGAATAATCAATGTCACAGTCAAGAATCCCTGGCTCAAGGGCTGGGAGAGGATCACTGTCAGAAGTAGAATCAGTGTCCAACTGAGGTTCATCTGTCTAAATGTTTTCAGGAATAGAAGGAGGAGGGTTGGATTTTTGGAACACATCATCAGTGTCTATTGATGCAGGGTCTGGTGCTTCACTGACAGATTTACTCAGTTTCCTAGCATTATCTCTAGTCTTGATCACATCTAAGGCTAGTAGAGCATCCTCTTCTGATAGAACATGCCTTAGATACAGAAGGGCAGCAGGAAGAAGAACACTCGATCCTTCTAAAGTCAATCCTTCAGCAGCTTTGAGTATGTGTGGGGGAATGGTTGGTGATTGAAAGGGACTTGGGACAGCTAAGGATTGTAAGAGGGTAATCATAGCTGTCATATAAGGGGATAGGTGTGCACTATTCTCCCTTAACTGTAGGTCGTCTCCTTCAGATTCTGAAGTGTTCCCCTTTTCTTTTTCAACACTAGGCTCATTTGAACTTGGTTTAGAAGGGTTTAGGTTTAAAATTTCTTTGGCTATAGAGAATGGTGGAGAGCTGGATTGTTCTTTAGGTGGTGAAGGGAGAGGAGTGTTTGGCTTTTGATTTTTGGAGAGGGGAGCATGTTTATCTATTTTTATTTTCCTAGTAAAAGTTTTTACTAAGAGAGTGGGATCAGAGAGTACCTCAGTTGATGTTTCAACTGGCTAAAAAATCTTAGCTGTCAGATCTTGATCAATCTCAGCTATCCCAGATGCTTGCCCTTTCTTTGCTATCAGAGATGCAGCCTCAGCCAATGATTCATCTATGGCTCTTCTCATCTGTTCTTCTTCCTCATCAACTCCCCTTAATTCCTCATTGCTTGCTTCTTCTTCTTCTCTATCAAAATCATCAATATCTTTGAAGACATGATCAGAGCTAGTTTCTTCACTGTCAGCCACTTCTTCCATATCGATCTCCTTTCCTTTATCTTTCACAGGGTCAATTTCATCTTGATCTTTTTCTTCCTCTGAGATTTTATTCCCTTTGCCAGTCTTCTTCTTTTCAGTTTTGGCAATTCTCTTTCCTGCTTTGTTGGCCTTGGTTTCTTAGACAGATTCCTTTATGACAATGCCTTTATCATGTTTTCTCTTGGACCTATTGTCATTGACCATATGTACTAGCTTTTCCCACATCTTCATTTCTTTCTCTTTCTTTTCCTTCAACTGTCTTGTAGTCTCTTCTAGTGTCCCAGTTGATTCAACTCCAAAAACCATTCCTTTCTTTCTCTTTAACCTGAATGTGCTTAGACTGAAGCTCCTAGTTTTCATCAGGTTGGTGGTTTCAAGCCACTGATTAATGAGGGGAGGGTTAAGCATAGGGATCAAGTGGTGAAGAATACCACTCATGAATCTGAAGTTATTCATCTTTGGTGTTTGTTTCTTGAATTTTCAAGGAGAGATGGAGGAGGCTAGTTGGAAGTTATGAAAAAGAGCTACACTCTAGTTCACATCCTTAGCTATCAGACTTAGAGCTTGTTTCCATTCATTTGGACTGATTTGATCAAAAGATGATTGCTTTCCATCAAATCCTTTGATAATAACATCCATCAGTGTGGTTTTGAACAGGTCAAGAGTACCTTTACCAATAGGCTTGTACTGCATAAGGCTGTAGTCACAGTTGGGTTTGTTGAAGAACTTTTTGTAAAATTGCTCCAGTCTATTACTCTTCCTGTCCCAAATGTTGCTAAAGCTTCTAGCTTTCATTGGGATGTTATATACTTTGGAAACGATTTCAGGTGACACAAGGATTTCAGTGCCTTCAATGTTGGCTCTAATAGATCCATTACCCAATCTCTCACATGTCAAGTATATCTCTCTGCAAAGATTTTCGTAAATGGGAGGTTAGGCTTCCATCATTTTGCAAAGGTTATTGGATTAAAGAAGAGTTTGGATGAGAGCTCCAACTTCGTGTTCATAGAACTCATGCTTGATAAAGTAGGCATGCAGCATCTCTGTAAGCCATTACAGTCAGAGAGGAGTTTAGGGTTTTGAGGGAAAAACAGAGTGTTAGCGAGAGGATTTTTGAGAGGTAGAAATTGGATTTAAGTAGCTTAATCAGGCTTGAATGATTAAGGATAGAGGGAATGTAAACTGGATTAGATTAAAATGGCTATTACGTGGGGAAGATAACGGTTGGAAAATGAATTTAAGAGGAAAACTGTTCATGAACAGTTATTTTTGCCCCCCCCCACTATCTTTTTAACATAACTTCCATAAAACAGGGAAATTAATTCCGTACACAAGACGAATTTTCAGAGTGAAATAGACGGCCAAAATAAATGAAGTTTGTGAGTGTCAAGTTCCAAAGTTCTTGAATTGCATGATTCATATTCATAGCTGTCAGACATTTTGGCAGTCAAGTCTAGTTTAAATGATCATAACATCTAGACTGACTGAGAACCAATTTGCCTATAAAAGAAATGAATCAGATGAGGGTTCATCAAACTTATTCTTTCATTGGTTAAATGGATAGATTGGTTTCTAAGTTTAGCCCTAACAAGATGTCCAAAATAGCTAAGAGGCTGGTCTTTAAGAGTCCTAAGTTCAGAGAAACAAAAGAGAAGGGGTTTGAGAGGGAGTTTTTATCATATAAGATACAAACTGATAATGCTTTAGTGCAGGAAGTGGATCAGGTCTTGAATGATGATCCAAATAAGGAGGTTGAAATGAGAGAAAGAGAAACACGAAAAAGATATTGGGAAGATGAGAGATCAGGGATGATAGAAAGAGAGCAGGAAAGACTGAGAGAGATAGCCAATGAAAGGGGAAAGGCTAAGAAGGAAGTTTATGACGTTGATGGGGGTCAGACAGCTAAGATCAAGCTGTTTGGTCAAGAGATGGAGGAAGAGAGTAGTCGATGCATCAGGACTGAGATTGAGAGGGTTTATACATTGGGAGAGCTGGTGAAGATTGAGAGTCAAGGAGAGATTAAGGTTGAACCACCAATTGGTCAATCTGACTCCTTTGCTGTCAGAGAGTATACTGCAGTAAAGAGTGATTCTTTCTCTTTAAGTTATGCAGTATTGGAGGGATCAAGAGATAACTTTGCAGGGGTGCAAAGTTCTCCCTCTAGGACTTATATGACGTTGTTTTCTCAGTTTTTGAAGTGCTGTAGTCCAGTTGCAGTAGATGAGGAGGAGAATGTTGGTCCTCATTCTGACCAGGCCTTCATTGCTCAGGAAAGTGCCAATACTTAAGGAACTTTCAGTTTCTTCTATCCCTTGGGTGAGTTCCCACCTTATGATGCAGTAGAGGATAGGTGGCCAAGGAGAGTGTGTCCATCCCTTCAATTCTCAGTGACAGCTATTGATCCCTTTATAGAGAGGCATCCAGTCTGGTTAAAAAGGTATGGAGAAACTAGAGAGAGAGTTTATGAGGCTCCCTATGATGGTTATAATGAGCAAGCTACTTCTGCAGATGGTTCCCTAGCTTTTCAAGGGAAAAAATTGGGATGAAGAACCTTAACTGTCAGATCCTTTTGTAGGACAACTTTGAGGGAGAAGGAGATAAAAATGTGAAGATTTAGTTGATTTGAATGCTGGTTTGATTTGTTTAAGGAGTGCTGGTAAGAATGGTAGGGTAATATTGGTTTTTGGTTTTGTACTTTTCATGGGAATGGGGGTTAGCTGTCAGAGTAAGATTGTTGACAACAATCCTATGTATTTTCTTTTTTCAGTAATGAATATTGGTTTTATTTTGGCAAATTTATCATCCCAAGGATTGCTCTCAGAAGCTCAAATCTTTTCTCATCCATGGCTTTTGTTAAAATATCAGCAACATTATCTTCTGTGCAAACTTTAGACAAATTGATATTTCCCTTTTCTACATGGTCTCTTATGAAATGATAACTTACTTCAATATGCTTGGTTTTGGAATGTTGAACAGAATTTTCTGTCATGGCAATTGTGCTAGAATTGTCACAGAAAATAGGTATATTTGATAGGTCCATCCTAAAGTTTTGAAGTTGAATTTTGAGATAATGGATTTGAAAACAGAAAAGGCCTGCAGCAATGTATTCAGCCTCTGTTGTTGAAGTAGCAACTGAAGTTGGCTTTTTTCTTGACCAAGAAATTATTCTTATCCAATGAACTGATCCTCCACCGGTGGATTTCTTATCCAGATTGCATCCTCCATAGTCTGAATCTGTGAATCCTATTAGTGAGAATGGAGATTCAGTGGGATACCATAGACCATAGTCAGGTGTCCCTTTAAGGTATCTCAGAATCCTTTTGACAGCTGAGAGATGTGATTCTTTAGGATCAGCTCTAAACCTTGTACATAGACATATACTGAACATAATGTCAGGTCTAGATGCAGTGACATATAGGAGAGAGCCAATGTAATTCCTATAAAGTGTTTGATTAACACTTTGACCATCAGGATCAGCATGGAGCTTGGTGGTTGTTGATAGAGGAGTTCTAGCAGGAGAAGTAGTTTACATATCAAACTTCTTGATCATATCCCTGGTGTACTTGGCTTGATTAATAAAGATTCCTTCCTTCAATTGTTTGCCTTGCAGGCCTAAGATGAAAGTTAGTTCACCAATCATACTCATTTCGAATTTGTTCTTCATATTTTCCCCAAATTCTGTGCATAGAGCTTCGTTTGATGATCCAAAAATGATATCATCCACATATACTTGAATGAGTAGTAGATCTTCTCCATATTTCTTGATAAACAGAGTGTTATCAATATGTCATTTTGTAAATCCTTTGCCAAGGAGGTATTTTGATAATGTGTCATACCAAGCTCTAGGGGCTTATTTGAGTCCATACAAGGCTTTATCCAGTTTGTACACATGATCTGGAAATTTTGGTTGTTCAAAGCCAGGGGGTTGTGACACAAATACCTTCTCATTTCGAAACCATTCAGAAAGGCACTTTTCACATCCATTTGAAATACTTTCATTTTCTTTAATGAGGCAAAAGCAAGAAATAGTCTGATGGCTTCTAGTCTTGCTACAGGAGCAAATGTTTCATCATAGTCAGTTCCTTCTTCTTGTATGTATCTTTGAGCTACAAGTCTAGCTTTATTTCTCACAACAATGCCATCTTCATTCATCTTGTTCCTAAATACCCACCTTGTTCCAATAATAGTATGATTTTTGGGTTTAGGGACAAGTTGCCAGACTTTGTTTCTTTCAAATTGCTCAAGTTCTTTCTCCATTGCTTTAATCCAGTCAAGATCTTGAAGGGCTTCATTTATCTTCTTTGGTTCCATTTGAGAGATGAAAGCACTCATTAATGAGTCATAGACAGGCATATCTGGAGGGATGGTCATTTTATGAATGGGGAGGTTAATGAAAATGTTATTGTTGGGAGGAATGATATGAATGGTAGGTTCAGGTTGAGGAGGAGTATGAATATTGTTGCAGCAGTGATGAACAGGTCCACTGTCAATGTTAACTTAGTTGCTTGATGATGGTAAGCTGTCAAGAGCATCATAGCTGTTAGTTACATCTTTGTTGTTAGGTAGAGTTTCTTTGCTGTTATATATATTAGGATTGGTAATGATGTCTTTGCTATTGTGGTTAATATCTTTGACAGTGTAATGATTCTTTGAATACATAACATAATATTCATTGTCACAAATTTGACTGATGCCAATCAAATTGTGTTTGAGACCTTCTACATAAGACACATTTGTAAAAATGATGTCTTTAGTAATAAGATTTCCTGATCCTTTGACTTTGGCTTGGGAATTATCACCAAAAGTTATATTTGGAATTATCTACTTCTGTGTGCTGGTTTGGCTCCTCCTTTTAGTTGGCTTAAATAGGCCTATGTGGTTTCATTGTCTTCTCTTTCTTTCTTTGAATCTTCTTTTGTTTTTACAGGATTGAGAGGTTTTTGAGCTTTGACATAATTCATACTTTCAAGAACCATCTTCTCAATAGCTTTTTCATCAGTGGGAGGGGTATATATTTTTAGAATGGGATTTTCTGCTCCAATCCCTGACTTATCACTAGGATGCCTTTGATTGTAATGAAAAAGTGACACAGCATCTCCTGATTTGTTCCAGGAGTCAATTTTCTTTCTTAGGGCTTCATTCTCTTTTTCAAGATTGATGACTCTTTGGTTATTTTCTTGGAAGCTTGAATTCTCAGATGTCAGATCACAGTTTTTCTTTTCAAGCATAAGACATTGCTCTTTTAATCCTTGGTTGGCTTTCTCGAGGTTTTCAATAGTTTTGGTTTGGGAAAGGTTGTAATTGACCAATGAAGCAAAGCTAGTTTGATGTCTCTTGGTTTGAATTAAAAGGGTGCAAACTAATTGTTTAAAACCATCAATATTTAAAGAGTTAAATTTGTGTACCTCTTTTAGTTCTTCTGCAACAACCAGGGCTTCAAGATCTTCCTCATTGTCTGATTCTTCATCTTCTTCTGCTATTAGGCACAGCATAGCCTCTTCTCCTTCATTTTCAGAGTCACTTGAGTCATATTCCTCATCACTGAATTTTGATGAATCAGCAATCATTACTTGTTCTTTATTTCTCTCATTTTTGTTTTTAAAACAATTGTAGCAATTGCATCTAGAACTGTGAATGATTTCCTTTGATTAGGTCAGTTTCTTAGCTCTCTGATTATCCTTTGGTTTCTTTGGTTCAGGACATTCAGATGAGTAGTGACCAATCTTTCCACAGTTGTAACATTCAATTTTCTTTTTATGACTGTCTTGATCTGATATAGATGGGTTGTATTTTCTGTCAAACGCTTTCCTTTGTATTTTCATGGCATTTCTGATAGCCATGGATATGAGACTTGGTATATCTCCTTGTGTAATAGGTTTGTTAACAGGTGTTGAAGTGAGGTTTACTTTCTGAAGGGCATTGATGACCACGGTTTCAATGTCATGTTGAGTGATAGGTTTGTGTGTAGTTTCCTAAGCAACAAAGGAAAGAGTTTGTGAAATAGAGGGAACATGTTGAATTTTTATCATTCCTTCTAGTTCATAAGCCTCAAGCTTTCCAAAATATTGTTCAACAGTCATGGTACTCCATTCTGCTCCTTCTCTAATAGGTAATGCTACCTTCTCATATTCTTGTGTAAGATTAGAATATATTTTAAGGCATAGGTCTTGGTTTTCAAATGTTTTTCCATAGTCAGCAATGGAGCAATGGATCTGACAAGGTCCTCAAACCTTGGTTTAGCAACACTAACCTTTTCACCAGGATAGAATTTAAAGTTGTCTAGTTGCCTAAGCAAGTTATACAGATTTTGGGTTCTAACACTGGTGTGTTTAGTGAATTTGGTATGAATAAGTTCTCATGCAGATTTTGCAGTTGATTCTTTAGCAATTTCTTGTGCTAGAGAGTCATTCACACTCTTTTGAAGTATGTTTTTGACTTTTAGATTAGCACTGATTAATTGCCTTTCATATTCAGTCCAGTTATCTGGGGATTTCATTTTACTGACGCCACCATTTGTATCTGTTGTATTGGATATGTGACCTCATTTTTTAATGCATACTAGTTCCAAATGTTGTTTGCATCAAGGTAGGTTTTCATTTTTGATGCATATATTTCAAAAGAACCACAGTCATCAATGTGTGGAATGTCTTTCTCATTATTTCTTCTTGTTGAGGCATGGTGGGTTGAAAGAGGATCCTTCACAAGTTGTTAGACTTTTGATGGTGAAGACAAGCTCAAATACCAATTGAAAGGCCCTATTTACTTTATCAGTTAAAAGAAGATCAGGAAGTTATGCTTTGACAGCTGAGATTGAATCTTAGCTGTCAGAAATTAACTGATTAAATAACAAAAGAATAATGTGCAGCGGAATAAATAAAGTGAAATAATGTAATGACAAAGTGATTAGTGTACGTGTGTGTGGGTGAGTTTGTGTTTGTGTGTGATAATACCAATATGGACACAAGAATTTTAAGGTGGTTCAGAGTTCACTCCTCCTATGTCCACCCCCACTATCAATCTTGACAAGTGAGCTCAATCAACTTTAATGTAGGCCGCTTTAAGAATTACAATGATTGAGAAGGCAAGTTTCTTGAACTTTCTCTTCCTAATTAGTACGGTCAATTAGGGATTTGCTTCTTACTAAGCAAATACAGAGTATACACTTAAAGTACAGTCTTAAGTATTTACAAGTTGAATTATACACTTGAAGTATGGTCTCAAGTGTCTGTAGTTTGTAACTAAGAAAGTTTGGTGTTGTTTCACAGGTTTGCAGGTATGCAAAGGTTTGAGTAGGGTTGTAAAAGGTTGTGTGTAGAGGGGCAAGAAATCCAGTTAGTGAGTCTTCCTTTTATAGACTGAGAAAGAGCCGTAGGAGGAGACAATGTAGTAAATGGTGTGGTTGGAATAATGCTGGTATTTTGTGCATTATTGACTGGATAAATACAGGCTGGAATTTGCAACCCAAGTTCAGAAGATCTTTTAGAAGAGATGACATGGCAATGTTGTTGAGAGGTTTAAAGATAGCACATCCTTGTCATTAATGGATTAGTACATTGTTGTTGGCACTGAAGATCTTCGCTGTCTGAGTGATGAATCTCTGCTGTTGAGTATTAGCTCTTAGATCAAGCAGTCTTCACTATTAGATCTAGATTGAGTAGAGGACATGGTTTGTATCTAGTGATATGAAATGATCTCTTGTAATGGAATAACACATGATTTATTTGATTGTTCTCTAGTATTCTTTGATCATTACTGTCACAGCTTGATTTATCATTACTGTCAGATCTTCGCTGTCTGAGGTCTATTGTTTATAAAACATATTTTAACTATGTTCCTTTGTCAAAACCAGACTTAACTATGTTGGGACATAGTTAGGTCCTAAAAAGGTATATAAGGGATGGGGTGGTGTTTGTAAATTAATATTCCTTTTTTTTTTTTTCAATAAGAATAATGTTTTGGCCTCAGAGTTTAATATTATACACTTTAATCCTCATACTTCAACATTAGCAAATTTAAGCAAATCTAGTGTCAACTAATCATTTTTACGGCATCAGCATGCCACATAGGCATATTTAATGCCGATTTGAACGGAAATAAGACGGAATGACGACATGGTAAATTAAGTACTTAGGTTAAGGACGAAATCGTAAAAAAAAAATTATTCAGTGACGAATAGGTAAAAATGTTAGGTTAAGAACGAAATCGTAAAAATAAATAATTCAGTGACGAATAGGTAAAAAGGTAAGGTTAGTGACTAACTTGTTATTAACTCGTATTAACTCTGGGATTCTCCAAGGGGATGGTAATCTTTCTTTAATACGATCAAAATCCTCTTCATGGATCATAAAAAGGATGCAAAACCCAAGTAATTATACACAACTGCATCAATCTAAAAAAGCTAGAATTTATATACTACCTCTGAATGTCCAAAAAAATTAAAATTTTCTTTAAGATCGAGAAAATTTTAATTCTTTTTTGACATTCATTCTGGACGGAGGGATTAACAATTTATGCATCTAGATACAATACTATGACAATGAAAAAAAATCATTAGTACCTGATGCAGCTTCTTGTACACACAGATAAATGTCTCAAAACCTGCTTGACATTTTATCGAACATCTTGTAGGCAATTTTCACAAGTTATGTTCTTGTAAGTAAGCCGTCCCGATTTTCGTTAAATTAGAAAAATGAATTTTTTAACCTAGAAATATAAATTAATGAATCTGAATATGCACTTTTTTCATTTAAATAAAATAGTCGAGTACTTGATGAGAAAACTAGGTGGTGCCAAGCCCCGCCACTCTCTCCTACGGCGCCACCATCAATCTCACTTCCGCCTCAGCATAAAGTATGCGAAAACCTATTGAAGTATTGGTAATATTCATCAAAGCAGCTACTCGTGTAGAATGGGACAAGTTATTTCCTGCTAAGTGACAAAAAGTGAAGGTGTGATATGGGTACATGTTAAGGAAGGTCTAGAATCCATTGTGGACAATTTGGTAAACGTTAGAGAAAAGCATCTACCCGTGTGTAGTTACATTCAGATCTAGTGTGGCACGGCTAGATGTGGTGGTAAGCGTTAGAGAAAAGTAGCTACTCGTGTGTGGTTGCATTCAGATCTAATGTGGCACGGCTAGAGGTGGTGGTGAACGTTGAGAAAAGCAGCTACTCGTGTGGTGGTTACATTCACATCTATTGTGGCACGGCTAGAGGTGGCATTAGATAAATAGTGCCACTGACCCGAAAATTCCACTAATGTGAATTAATGTAGAATTACTATTGAATGCATTTATATAGGTTTTTTCTTGTATTATCTTCAAAAGGCGCTAAGATTTTCAAAGGAGTGATTCAGCACTGAATCACCCGCCATTGATGTTCTTATTACTAGCAACTCAACAAGGAAAAAAGGCCTAAATTATACGTATTAGGAAACTTTGAAGGTGTGAAATTCAACTGCATGTTTTTTTATGCTCAGAGAAAGTGATACAATCGACATGGGATGAATGGATGTTTCTTTCGTGTTATGTTCTTGGAAATTTTTTTGAAGAGAGATTTGAACTTCGCAGCTAATGGCGACTATTTTTCCAACCAAGAGTTCTTATAAAAAAAAAAATTGAGAACAATATTCCGCCAAAAAATAATACTAATTAATAAATAAATAAGTAAATAGATAGATAGATATTTTACGTCAGAAATAAATAAGCTTTGTACTCAATATATACAGATTCTAAGGTACTCCTCGTTTAACTAATAGATTTTGAGATGAATCCTCCAACATTATTATGGTATCACTAATTTGGATCGGGTGAAAATTAGGTCTGTACTACCGAGAATTCATGGCACATCCTTTTGTACTTTGTGATCAAGGTCCATGCTTTCACTTTTTCTTTTCTTTAGTTTTAACTTTTAAGATTGATTGGTGTCCCCACCCCCCCTTTTCTTCAGTTTTTGAGGGGGTGGTTAGGAGAGGTGTTAGAACATGGATTAATTAATATGTGTTATTTAATTCCATTTGTTATAATCATTTAATAATGTTAAAGTATAGACAAAATGTGTAGAATTCCATTAGGTGTAAGTACCATTAAATGATGGGCATAATGGTAACTTCACACCACCATCTTTATGAAAGGGTGTAGTCCCTAAATGAAGTGCCCCTTCTCTATCTATATAAAGGCTATCCATCAGCCATTTAGAGACACTTATTCATTTACAAAAAAATTCAGTCACAAATCTTCTCTTTTATTCACTAAGAAGATCAAGTGTGGGCACTATCATTTAGAAGATCTACTCTTTCCTACTTTGAAAAATATCTTCATACTTCGTTTTACTCAAGAACAAGACTAAGAACAATCATGGAATCACAAGGTACACGCTTCCGTATTATTCTTCTTCTTCTCCTTCTCTTCTTAATCTAGTTGTGAGTCGGTTCATGTTTAATGGATCGTTTATGTTCCAATAATTGGTATCAGAGCCTACTCATATGCTAGATTGAGTTTGAAATTCTTATAAAGCCTTATACTTTAATTCTTGTATGATTTCATTTAGTTTTTGTTCTTGTTCATGATACTCATCTTGTCTAAGAGTATTATATTCATAAACTTCATTCTATTTCTGATTTTGGTTTACACAAGGCTTTCAATTCTTAATGTAAGATTATCATATTTTGGACATAGCCACCATCATTTGATGCGTTGTGAGTTTGTTCAAATGTATAGCCACACATTTAAAAATGTGATGTGAGTATAAGGATCTACTTGCTTTGGTTGAATAATCATTCACCATTAAGTTAAGAATTGATAGTCTAAAGGGTATTGGATGTTATGTCTCGTTGTCCTGGCAACGAGACATAAATGTATCTTGCGGAGAATGAGGACACCTTAGGTTTAAAACTGTTCATAAATGTATCTTGCGGAGAATGAGGACACCTTAGGTTTAGTGAGAGATGATCTAATCACCTTTCATGAAGCCATTAATAGTTCTAATTCTCATAAGTGGATCAATGTCATTAATGAGGAGTTAAAATCAATGAAAGACGATGACATTTGGGATCTTGTCCCATTACCTGAAGGTGTAAAACCTATTGGTTATAAATTGATATTTAAAACCAAAAGGGATTAGCAAGGTAATATGAAAAGATATAAGGCACGTCTTGTTACTAAATGATTTACTCAAAAGGAAGGCATTGATTATAAAGAAATATTTTTTTCGGTATCTTCTAAAAACCTCTTTTATGATCATTATGGCATTAGTGGCACATTATGATCTTGAGCTTCGTCAAATGGATGTTAAGACAGCTTTTCTCAATGGCAACATTGAGGAAACTATCTATATGAAGAAACCACAAATGGTGACTAATTCGGATCAAACTAGTCAACTGGTTTGTAAACTTAAAAAATCCATTTATGGGCTTAAGCAAGCATCTCGTCAATGGTACTTAAAATTTAACCAAGTTATTCTTTCATTTGGATTTGAAATGAATCTTGGTGAAGATTGTGTGTACTATAAGTTCAGTGGGAGTAGATTTATTATTTTGGTCTTATATGTGGATTTGGATGATATTTTTCTTGCTAGTAATGATAAGGACCTTCTAAAAGAAACTAAGTAATTTCTCAAACAAATTTGAGATGAAAGATCTTGGTAAGGCATCTTTTGTATTGGGAATCCAAATTCATCGTGATCATTCACGAGGTATTTTAGGATTATCACAAAAGAGCTATATAGAGAAGGTATTACAAAGGTTTAGCATGGAAAATTGTAAACCACATGACACCCATGTCTCTAAGGGAGATAAATTCAGTTTAAAGTAAATGTCCTAAAGATTAATTTTATATCCAAGTATATGGAAAATATCCCTTATGCACCGGCAGTAGGAAACTTAATGTATGCACAAGTTTGTACTCGTACAGACCTTGTATTTATTATTGGGATGCTTGGTCAATACCAAAGCAATTCGGAAAGAAGAACATTAAGTCGCATCCAAAAGAATGCTATAAAACATTAAACTACATGCTTATGTATATAAAATCGGATCATTTTGAGATCATTAAGTATTCCGATTATGTTTTAGTGGATGCAAAGATGTCGAAAGACATCATATGGTTATGTCTCTTGTTGAAGAGAAATAAGTATAAAATGAACAAATAGATATACAACTTATAGGATCAAACTCCATGTTATTGGATCCATTTTGTAAAGCGTAATCTCTTTTGATGTTTCATGAGCATACTGCTCATATGGGTGAAATGACTTTTGATAATGCTTAAATCAGTGGGAGTTTGTGTTGTTTTCTATTTCTTTGTGTTGTTATTATTTATATTGATCTCATTTGGTTAAGTAGGACTAGTTGGAGAATATATATATGCGTTCTTCATATATATTCATTAATATTCCATGCTACATATCTATACTTAATCTATGTCGTTTAGTTGGATATATATATGTGATTAATGTGGGTTTAGTTGCGAATCAATTACAACGACTGCCCCTTTAGTCTCTATACTTATAAGACTAATGGACGGGATTGTGTTGGATGTCAATAAACGTGCACATAAGGGTTGTCATTCATGTTATAAATGATTAAGGAATTTATTTAGTAAAAGATACATATTAATATTAATCCAAGTGGGAGATTGTTAGAACAAGGATTAATTAATATGTGTTATTTAATTCCATTTGTTATAATCATTTAATAATGTTAAAGTATAGACAAAATGTGTAGAATTCCATTAGGTGTAAGTACCATTAAATGATGGGCATAATGGTAACTTCACACCACCATCTTTATGAAAGGGTGTAGTCCCTAAATGAAGTGCCCCTTCTCTATCTATATAAAGGCTATCCATCAGCCATTTAGAGACACTTATTCATTTACAAAAAAATTCAGTCACAAATCTTCTCTTTTATTCACTAAGAAGATCAAGTGTGGGCACTATGTGTACATCAACTTCAATGACTGTGAAATGCAGCATGGGCGGTCGCCCATGTGTACAGCAACTTCAATGACCGTGAAATGCAGCTTGGGCGGTCGCCCATCTTGACCTGGGCGGTCGCCCATGTGTACAACGACTTCAAAATTTGTGGAATTGAAGCTTGGGCGGTCGCCCACCTTGACCTGCGCGGCCGCCCATGTGTGCAGAAGCTTCAATGTTTATAGAACTGCAATTTTTTGGTCATTCATACCCTTTTGGTCTTTTGTGATAATTTGTTAGTAAATTATAGTATCTGGACACCAGTCGTGCTTCGGCGGTTCTTAGAGTTATCGAACTTTAAGAATGGACGGGTAGAACAAAAGGATACTATCTTTTAATGATAAATTTCACTTATTTATTTACCCTTTAAATTTTCAGAAATAACCTTAAGGCCTTTTGTTTCCGATTAATTATATTCTTAACATTTTTTGATATAATTAACATGCTTGTTTCCCAAAGGAGACCTTGTTGATTAAATTCAAACTTGTTAAAAGATGAATGTAAATATTGATATGTGATAACATGCTTGTTTCCCAAAGGAGACCTTGTTGTTGACTAAGTATTTACATTCATGGGGTAATAATTGAACTAAACTTTTGGTCATTTTAAATGTTGTGAACCATCCCAAAGGAAGGCGGGTGTTTAAAGTGAATTGTTTATATTCTTTATTGCCGGGGAACAAGTACCTTAAACTTTAGGACACCTTTTGTACTTGATCCGGCCCAAAAGAAGGCAAGTATTTAAAGTGTGTTGTTTAAGCTATTTGTTTACCTTAAGATAAATCAAATTGTGAGTCAATTCGTAATCCAAAGATTAGTCTTGATATCATGTTGATTATCTTTTATTTTGATGGAATTCATTTGATATAATTAATCATTATGTAGTTTCTTATATACTCCCTCCGTCCCATAGAACATTACCCCTTTTGCTATTTTGGGCGTCCCTCTTTAAAGTCCCACTTTCCTAAAAAGGAAACCTTAAATCACTATTCTCTCCACTCATTCTCTCTCCTACATTATTTTAATACTCACAACACCATGATAATTTACTATTCTCTCCACTCATTCTCTCTCCTCCCACTCACAACACCTACTTTGATAACATTATTCCTTATTTTCCGTTCTCAATAGTAAACGTGTAATGTTCTATGGGACGGAGGGAGTATGTTTTATTTCATTCTTGTTCTTCTCCTTCAGATTTGATTAATGCTTCATCCGTAACTACTGCTATAAATGATGTACCTTTGCTTACTGGGACTAAACTTAAAACTTGGAAAAATAATATAACGATGATCTTAGGCAATATGGACATCGATCACGCATTTGGGGAATCAAGTCCCGCTGCTCTCACTAAAGGAAATACCGTTATAGAACCGAAAAATGTTGAGCAATGGGAACGGTCCAACCACGTGAGTCTAATGATCATGGAAAATGCAGTTTCAGAGACATTTTTGGACAATGTCTCTGAAATCGAAAATGCTGAGCTTTTTCTTGAATTCTCGTGGAAACTTGTTTCCATTCGGTACAAGGGTGACGAAAATCTTCGGGAGTACATTATCGAATTATTTCATCTTTCGATCAAACTAAAAGCACTTAAGTTAGAGATTTCGGAAGATTTGCTCGTGCACTTAGTTTTGATCTATATTCCTCCTCAATTTGGTCCTTTTGAAGTGACCTATAAATGTCAAAAGAAAAAGTGGAATATTAATGAATTACTTTCACATATGACATTAGAGGAAGATAGGATGAAATATCTCAAATTAGAAAGTACTCACTCATCATTTACTTCTTCTCGTGGGATTAAGAGAAGAGGGAAGGAAATTGCGGTTGCAAGTAAGAAGCATAAGGGATCATTTAAAGATCATAAAGTCAAGAAATGCTTCTTTTGCAAGGACCTTACTCACATGAAGAACGACTACCATAAGTATCGCATATGGCGAATTCAGGATGGTATGTCATTTGGTCTTGTTTGTACTAAGGCAAATTTGGTTTCAATTCCTTAATATACATAGTGGTTGTATTTGGTGCAACAACTCACATTAGTTCATGTATGCAGGGTTGCCTGAATTTCCGAATTCCCAGTGAAGATGAGAAATACATCTATATGGAAGCTGGAAATCCGGTTGAAGTTATAGGCATAGGGACTTTTAGATTATTGATAAGTACTGGCTATTATTTTGTATTAAATAATACATTCACTGTACCATCCTTTTGATGGAGTTTAATATCTATCACAATTTTGACAAGGAAGGTTACTCTTGTTCTTTGGTAATAATAAATGTGATCTTTATTTTAAATTCTAAACTTGTCGGTACTAGTACTTTGTCATATATCGATAATCTTAATTTACTTGACACGGTCAAGAAAATGAATGGGTCCCATAATAATGAAACCAAAACTAAAGGCACTAAGCAAAAGTTATCAAGTGAAAATTCGTGTATTCTATGGCATAGGCGTTTGGGTCATATCTCCAAAGGGAGAATTGAAAAAGCTTATGTCGGAGGGAATCCTAAAATTAACTTGATACTCCGGATAAAACTTTTGCATTAAGTGTTTTAAAGAATAAATTTACAAACATTAAAGGAAATAAAATTTTGAGAATATCAAACGTCTTGGAACTAATTCATATCACAAAATCTAGGGAGAAACGCGTTTCTCCATAAGTTATGGAGAAACGGGTCCCGACATGTCGCGCGACAATGAGCTAGATAGCCAGAAACCTATGAAAGTGATATCCAGAAACCTTCAAATGAATATCCAGAAACCTTCAAAATGTTTCTGGATATACATTTGAAGGTTTCGGATATCGAAAACCTTCAATAGCAATTTCGTATATGCCCTAACACATTTCTGGATATGCACCTAACAGTTTTACGGATATGCACCTAACGGTTTACGGATATACATTTCACATCCTTACGGCTATCAAATACAAAGCTTACTGGATATCAACCGCAAAGCTTCGGCTATCAAATGCAAAGCTTGGATATCCGAAGCTTTTGGTCTTGGCCTTGGGTTTTTTTTTTGGATATACATTTCACATCCTTCGGCTATCAAATACAAAGCTTCGGATATCAACTGCAAAGCTTCGGCTATCAAATGCAAAGCTTACGGATATCCGTAAGCTTTTGGTCTTGGCCTTGGGTTTTTTTTTCTGGTTATCAAATGTAAAGCTTCTGGCTATGAAAAACACGTTTCTCCATAGTTATGGAGAAACGCGTTTCTCAGCAGACGCACTCAATTCATATGGACATTTGTGGACCATTCATTAATCCTTCATGGAATGGTCAACAATATTTCATTACGTTCATGGATGATTACTCTCGTTATGGATACATTATTTTCTTCATGTAAAGGTTTCAATCATTGGACGTTTTCAAGTCTTTTAAGGCATAAGAAAGACTATTAAGAACGTTAAATCCGATCATAGTAGTGAAAACTACGGACGGTATAACGTATTGGGTGAATAACGTCCGGGTCTTTTATACTCGCTATTTTTTTGAAGAGTGTAGGATTGTCCCTCACTACACCATGCCGGGAAAACCTAGCATAGTATATTGGAGAGACATAATAGAATCCTTAAAGATATGGTAAGAAGTATGTTTTCTTGTACTTCTTTACCTCACTCATTATGGGCGAAGCATTAAAAACCGCAGCTTATATTCTCAATAAAGCATCTTCAAAAGGCTACCGACAAAATCCCTTATGAGTTATGAACGAATTAGAAATCGTCCTTAAATCATCTTCATGTATGGGGTGTCTAGCAGAAGCTTGACCTTATAGGCCTAATGAGGGCAAACTGAACCTTAATACTGTTAGTAGCTATTTTGTAGGGTATGCCGAGAGATCTAGGTGATATAAATTTTATGACCCGCAAACTAGAACTTTTTTCGAGACTGGCAATGTTAGGTTCCTTGAGGATGTTGAATTTAGTGGGAGAAATAGTAATTATTTTGAATTTGAAGAGTTAGAGGAACCACTCTTTATTCCTCAAACTTTAGTTCCTGTTGGAAATCAAGTAATTGTACCTGAAATTCAACAAAGAACATACAATTCAAAATAATATAGAGACTCCCGTAAATAACGGATAACATGAAAATGTTGGACATAATGAAATTCAACAACCTCAAAATGAGGATGAACCGGTGCCCTTAAGGAGATCTACTAGAGAAAGAAGAAATATTATTCCGGATATTTATGATATGTATCTTGCGGAGAATGAGGACACCTTAGGTTTAGTGGGTGATGATCTAATCACCTTCCATGAAGCCATTAATAGTTCTAATTCTCATAAGTGGATCAATGCCATTAATGAGGAGTTAAAATCAATGAAAGACGATGACATTTGAGATCTTGTCCCATTACCTGAAGGTGTAAAACCTATTGGTTATAAATTGATATTTAAAACCAAAAGGGATTAGCAAGGTAATATGAAAAGATATAAGGCACGTCTTGTTACTAAATGATTTACTCAAAAGGAAGGCATTGATTATAAAGAAATATTTTTTTCCGGTATCTTCCAAAAACCTCTTTTATGATCATTATGGCATTAGTGGCACATTATGATCTTGAGCTTCATCAAATGGATGTTAAGACAGCTTTTCTCAATGGCAACATTGAGGAAACTATCTATATGAAGAAACCAGAAATGGTTACAAATTCGGATCAAACTAGTCAACTGGTTTGTAAACTTAAGAAATCCATTTATGGGATTAAGCAAGCATCTCGTCAATGGTACTTAAAATTTAACCATGTTATTCTTTCATTTGGCTTTGAAATGAATCTTGGTGAAGATTGTGTGTACCATAAGTTCAGTGGGAGTAGATTTATTATTTTGGTCTTATATGTGGATTTGGATAATATTTTTCTTGCTAGTAATGATAAGGACCTTCTAAAAGAAACTAAGAAATTTCTCAAACAAATTTGAGATGAAAGATCTTGGTAAGACATCTTTTGTATTGGGAATCCAAATTCATCGTGATCATTCACGAGGTATTTTAGGATTATCACAAAAGAGCTATATAGAGAAGGTATTACAAAGGTTTAGCATGGAAAATTGTAAACCACATGACACCCATGTCTCTAAGGGAGATAAATTCAGTTTAAAGTAAATGTCCTAAAGATTAATTTTAAATCCAAGTAAATGGAAAATATCCCTTATGCACCGGCAGTAGGAAACTTAATGTATGCGCAAGTCTGTACTCGTACAGACCTTGTATTTATTATTGGGATGATTGGTCAATACCAAAGCAATTCGGAAAGAAGAACATTAAGTCGCATCCAAAAGAATGCTATAAAACATTAAACTACATGCTTATGTATATAAAATCGGATCATTTTGAGATCATTAAGTATTCCGATTATGTTTTAGTGGATGCAAAGATGTCGAAAGACATCATATGGTTATGTCTCTTGTTGAAGAGAAATAAGTATAAAATGAACAAATAGATATACAACTTATAGGATCAAACTCCATGTTATTGGATCCATTTTGTAAAGCGTAATCTCTTTTGATGTTTCACGAGCATACTGCTCATATGGGTGAAACGACTTTTGATAATGCTTAAATCAGTGGGAGTTTGTGTTGTTTTCTATTTCTTTGTGTTGTTATTATTTATATTGATCTCATTTGGTTAAGTAGGACTAGTTGGAGAATATATATATGCGTTCTTCATATATATTCATTAATATTCCATGCTACATATCTATACTTAATCTATGTCGTTTAGTTGGATATATATATGTGATTAATGTGGGTTTAGTTGCGAATCAATTACAACGACTGCCCCTTTAGTCTCTATACTTATAAGACTAATGGACGGGATTGTGTTGAATGACAATAAACGTGCACATAAGGGTTGTCATTCATGTTATAAATGATTAAGGAATTTATTTAGTAAAAGATACATATTAATATTAATCCAAGTGGGAGATTGTTAGAACATGGATTAATTAATATGTGTTATTTAATTCCATTTGTTATAATCATTTAATAATGTTAAAGTATAGACAAAATGTGTAGAATTCCATTAGGTGTAAGTATCATTAAATGATGGGCATAATGATAACTTCACACCACCATCTTTATGAAAGGGTGTAGTCCCTAAATGAAGTGCCCCTACGCATCTAAATCTAATTTTAAATATTAACAATTTACTGATACTTACAATTATTCACAATATTAATAGGTAAAAAATCCCAGCAGCCCCAATTTAAGGCATCATGGAGCATTACAATGGAGAAATTGTTTCCCGAGAGTATCAACTTCAACAAGACATTCTTGAACTCTCGCGCTTTCACCAAAAACAACACCGGAAACTTATTGACATGAGGTATATCATGCCATGCATCTGGTCTCTAAAAGAATGGAAGATTGATTGGGATCTGCTCCGAGTTGCTTCATGCTTTTGGGATTCGGAGCGACATGCGTTCACCCTATCGTACAACGATCTGATGCCAACGATGGAGGATTTTCGAGCACTGACTAGTGTGGCTGAGTCTAGGACTGTGGCATTTCCCCGAGACAGACGATCAGTTACGGAGCAACTATCTGAATTCTTTGGATTATCAGCAGACTGGGTATCCCACATTGTCGTTGACGATAGATTCATAGACTTTACTCATATAGCCAGATTGAGTCGGACCAGCCCCAGACTGTTTGATCTATCCACTTCCTTAGATATATTCATGTTGCTCATTCTGTCTGCGCACTACTTCTGTGGCTACATCGGAGTGTGTCCAAACTACGTCTGTTAGAGATCATCAGCGGTGATCGAGGAGTTGACATCCGGCATATTCAACTGGACAGGAGCGATGGACATCATTCCACTGTTGCTAGCGGAGACATACCACGGCATTGATAGATTAGCCGGAGGATTCGAGTACATGGGTTCGAGCGGCCCCAAATTACTATCATTGTGGCCGTATGAGAGATTGCGCTTGATCTCGCCACTGCGGAGGGCGACGGCATTACCTTGGGTGACTGGACAGCGCAGGATATTGAGGGATGCCGCTACTGAGAGTTGGCATAGGAGGTAGGCCTTGGCCCGATATGAGACGGCAAACCTGTACTATTGGATTCCGGCATGGGGATTGCAGACTATGAGAGATATTTAGGACGAGTCAGTGATTTTCCGACTTCCGGGACTACATGTATCATCCTTTTGCATTCCAACTCTAGTGAGCAGACAGTACGGATACCCGCAGCAGACCATTCGGACTTTGAGAGAGCAGTTGACGACTAATACCATGCCGATGATTATGACTAAGCCTCAGACTACACATTTCTTTGGCAGAGAATTTCTAGAGGGCTTTCTTCCGATACGACCACTACTCCGTCAGACTAGAGGTATCACATTTCTGACCACCGAGTATCTGATATGGTACGAGGAGCAGCAAGGTCCTATACAACTGATGATAGAGGCTCGACGCCGAGAGTATTTTGGGGCAGACTTTTCTTCCAGCTGGACATTAAGAGACATAGAGGCCAAGAGAAACTCTGATGAAATCACTGGCGACATTGCAAATAGACATGAGAGACGGGAGCTTCGGAGAGCTGCTTTGAGAAATGATCCCGAAGTGATAGCTTGCAGAGAGGCCTTGAGGCAGGAAAGAGCAGTACTGAGAGCTACCAGACTGATTGATCCACCGGCTCACACGATACCTGAGCTAGGACGAGGTCAGACTGACTTTTTCGACATACCTGGACCAAAGACCTCCCGGGGACCGAGGCGGAGGAAGAGTAGAGATTTGAGTTCGGGAATGGGAACGAGTTCCTAGACACTTTAAGAAGATCTTTTAATATATTGTTAAATATGAGTTAGAAGCTTTAAATTTATTTTAAGAAGATCTGTGTTGCTTTTAAGTTTGTAATTCAAATTTAGGGAATGATAATACGTTAATTACTTCTAAACTGTTAATATATTATGAAATCAAATAATTATTAACATCCCAATTTTGTTTCATCCGTCGATTAAATTGAGTGTACGTATAATATATGGATTGCAATGCAGGAGTGATGTCTGTTAACGATGATCGTAGTTGGATGTACAAGCGAAAGTTGCCGAATCATAGCAGTATCAATCCTGAGTTTATAAGAGGGTTGAAGGGGTTTATTGAATTTGCTAAATCAAATCCCAGTCACATGAATAATGATGGTAAGATTAGGTGTCCATGCACCAGGTGTTGTAATGTCAAGTATCTAAGCTTGATCGATACTCAGAAACATCTTTTGCGTAACGGGTTTGAAGTTGGGTACAAACGGTGGACTCGTCATGGTGAGCAAATGATATTGCGCACAAATGTTGTGAAAAATCCCCCCAGGAATATTCATGTACCTCCCGAACCCGAACCTATTATTCAGGACAATGAAGAACCACCATTGAATATGGAAGATATGGTTAGGGATCCAGCCTGTCCTGAATTCGATTGGTCAGAAAACCAACATCAAGAACCAACCCCTGCAGCCAAGAAATTTATTGATGCTCTGGACTCTGCAAAAGAGAAGGTCTATCTAGGTTGCGAGATCAGTGTGTTGGAGGCTATGGCTGAGCTTCTTAACATAAAGGCTGATTGCAATATTAGCCGATCCGTTTATAATCGTATCATGAAAGCAATTAAGTAGATGTTGCCGAAAGAGAATAAGATGGTTACAAACTTTTATGAGATAAAGAAGTTGGTTGGGTAGATTTGGCTATGTTATGAAAAGATTGATGCGTGTAAGAATGACTGCATGCTACTCTACAAGGAAGATTCACAGAAGACAGAGTGTTCAATTTGCGGACAAAGTAGATATAAGCCAAATCGGAGGGGTAGTTCAAAACACAAGAAAAACAAACCACATAAGCAGTTGCGTTACATGCCGTTGATTCCAAGACTGTAACGCCTCTACGCATCTAAATCTACTGCAGAAGCAATGCGTTGGCATAAGGAAAGTTTGCGTGAAGAGGGTGTGTTGATTCATCCCAGTGTTGGGGAGGCATGGAAACACTTTGATGAGACTTATCCTGACTTTGCGTCTGAAGCAAGAAATATACGGTTATGCATCTGCTCTGATGGTTTCAATCCGTTTGGTCCTGGGGTAAAATCTTACTCTTGTTGGCCGGTTATAGCCACTGTCTACGATCTTCTGCCCTGGGGCAACTAGGACAGACAGAGAATTTCCAAACTGGCTAAGGAAATATGTAAATATTTCGTTTCATTCAAATTTATTCTATACACTTTTTTAAACATTCAATCTTAAAATTGTATTAAATTGGTTACATATTGTCTTATAGATAGTTGAACATCCGGGTGATGCCAAAGCTGCGAGGTTAGGACATTTAGCATCAACTCCTTGACCAGGTGTTCCCTTAAGGTATCGAACAACTCGCAAGGCTACTTCCCAATGTTCAATATGAGGAGTTCGCATAAATTGAGACAGAATATGTACTGAATAAGCCAAATCTAGACATGTAACAGCAAGATAAATGAGACGACCCACCAGTAGACTGTATTTTTCTGGATCAGAGAGCTCCTTGCCAGAAGCTAGTCCTAGTTTGTGATTTTAGATAATAGGAAAGTCTGCAGGTTTTGCTCCTAATAATCCAATTTTTTGAAATAATATCAAGAGCCTACTTTCTTTGACACATAAATAATCCGATAATGCTTCGTGCAACCTCAATTTCAAGAAAATAGTTAAGAGGCCCAAGATCCATCATTTTAAAACAATCACTCGGATAGGCTTTGAACTCAAGTAATGCAGCGGAATTGTTCCAAAAAATAATGAGATCATCAACATACATGAGCACATTTATCTGAACAACACATTTTTTGAAGGTAAACATTAAATAGTCAGGATA
The DNA here is from genome assembly GCA_022495995.1 of Adenophora triphylla var. japonica. Taxonomy (NCBI): domain Eukaryota; kingdom Viridiplantae; phylum Streptophyta; class Magnoliopsida; order Asterales; family Campanulaceae; genus Adenophora; species Adenophora triphylla. The sequence continues at coordinate 280,444 of JAFEMH010002835.1, forward strand.
GTATTGAAGAAATCCATACCCCTTTAAGACAGCAACCATCTTCACAAACCATTATCTTGGAGCTTGTTTTAACCCTTATCACGACTTACGCAAACGACACATCATATATGGTTTAGAGGACTCAAAACCCGAAGGTAGCTTCATGTATACTTCTTCTTCAAGATCTCCTTGTAAGAAGGCATTGTGAACGTCCATCAGATGAAGTTCCCAATTTTTAGAAGCCGCAACTGCTAGGCAGGCACAGACAATGACCATTTTTGCAACTGGAGCAAATGTTTCAACATAATCAATCCCCTCCTTTGGATGATTTTCGAAGACTACTAACCGAGACTTTAATCTTTCAATACTTTCGTCAGAACGATATTTGATGTGATAGACCCTTTGATTACCCGATGCCCTTTTTCCTGGTGGTAGAGGCTCCAAGGTCCATGTGCAATTATCTTCCAAAGCTTTAATTTCTTCATGAATTGACTGTTTCCATCTGTTGTCCGTCATAGCTTCACAAAAGGACTTCGGTTCCCTGCCCTGAGTTAGTGCTTGTCACAATTTATATAGTATGCTATAGGGTAAGGAGTACCTGAGAGAAGTTGAGGAGAGGGTGTGATGAGAGATGGACTTTTAGCATTGATCGTGTGAACCACATAGTCACGGAGACGAACTAAAGGAATCTTCTCATGCATTCCCCTACCCAGTTCAACAGGCTGATTACCAAGATCAGGATCCCATTATCATTATCCACTGTTGTTGTTGGGGATGAAGTAGTAGTTGTGTCGGCGGAGTGTGACGGCAGCTTGTCTTGTCCGAACATCCCGCCGGACAACCGGTGTAACAGAGCCGAGGTGTTAGGGTCATAATCAGCAAAATCAAAGTCGATTTCCCCATTCAAGTCAGAAATATGCTCAGAATAATGTTCCTTTGTATCAGGTTTTTTAAAAGGAAAAATGTCCCCAAAATTAAGGTGTTATCGCCAACAACAAAGCCTCCCGAGGTACTAATATTAGAAATCATTTTCTCATATTTTATGTTTTTGATTGAGCATTGATTCAACTCTGTATCTTCTTCTTCTTCTTTTTTTTCAGGATGGAAAAAGCGAATGTTGTGATGTTTTACAAATAGGTGACTTCGGGATTGCGAAGGTGAAAATTAGGTCTTGCCTCAAGGATGAGATAATTGCTTAATGTACGCTACATCGAATTTGTACTACCCTGTCCCAAAAGTTAAGTTTTTTTCTTGATCGTGAATAAATATGGACATTAATTTTGGGACAGACGGAGTCGTTTTGTTTTTGAAATTATGTAAATGATGATCAGAAGAACCAATTTTTGTCAAGTTGGTTAATAATTGTTGCGATATTTTGCCAGTGTTAGGTTGAGAATCTCATAAATGAAAAGACTTATCTGTTCATATGTAAATTTCCTAAGTCAAATCAAGAGTTTTGCATTTTGTCTTCTACAAAGTGTTGGAAATATTGGTTTGACCAATAGTTGACTAAAATTAAATGTATTTTCATTTTGTGCAAATGAAAATTAAATTACATATTTATAATCTACATTTGGAGTAGATTAACGTGATATATTTCTTTTCTCAAAACCAAATTGTGGTGAATGAGAAATTAATGCTCAAAGTATGTAATTTGAAATGGGTTTATGAAGAGTTTGTGAATAGGGAATGCTTTATCCCACATTGCCTAGAAACCAAAAAGTAGGAGAGTTTTTAAACTCATCCACTTGAAGAAGGTATAATAATCAAGTGGTGACCTCCTTACAATGCAACCTTGTGGAGCATTGTGACGCGCCCCAAACCGGGGACCTACTTGGCCCCACGTCCGGGACACGCTCGCAAGACGTCATAATTCCTTTAAAACTTTTGAAATGTCCTTTCTAAATTTTGAATATATAAAACCTGTTTTATACTTAAAAACTTTTCTATACTACTTGAAATTAACCATATCAAGCTTAAAATCCACACACCACATTTACAAACCATTTACAAACTTAGGGAACATAGTTCCAAACTTACTCTCCTTAGTTATCATATTTACAATCACTAACATTATCAAATCTAATGACATAAAGTCTAAATCTCAGTGATACTACCCCATTGGCAATACATTTATATAATGCAACCAATACTCTATACTTTTCCAAGTTACATACCCAACTCGACGTCCTCCTTGCTCAACGTAGCATAGCACTTGGCTCGCCCTGGTCTAAGGAAAACAATAAAAGGACGGGGTGAGATAAAATCTCAGCAAGCTATTATATACGAAGCAATATGATATGCAATCACATCAGGAAAGCATATAACAACATCTCATCATATTTATATATATCATATTCTTGTCACACAAAGAAAGATATATAAATATATAACACATAAGTGCAATAATGTAACACTTAGAAGAATACTGAGCCAAGGTTTCATCCTCAAAAAGGATATCACGATCCAAGCAGCAACAGTTGTTGAAGAAGCGGTTCCGGAACCAATCAAAGTAACAATAAACAGGGGGTATGACACAAAGTCAACCCAAATGTGCAACTAGACATCACCCATAAAAGTGAAGCTAGCCCACTACCCAAACCATGGCCAATGGATGGGCAACTTGGGAACCCAGTGTATGGATTATAACGAACTCGGCTCGGTGCCATTATAATCCCATACACCGCCCAACCAACAAATAAGTACCAGCTGGACTTTCACAAATAAGCACAGTAATAACATACTTGCTTAATCAACAATGAATGATTCCAAAGTAGGGAACCATACCAAAATATCATAACACAATCATAATAATGATGATAACAAGTATCCATCATAAATAGCACGAAGGCTAAACAATTCTTGAACCAATTCAATTAACTTAGGAATTCCAAAGTAGGGAATCCTATCAATTACATCAAAATGTAGCAATAAGTCCAAGATGTGCAACACATAAGGTCTACACATTTACTATAACAAGCCATGTTACATTATCATCCATAATAAGAAGTATCACAACTTATAGTTCGAGGATATCCAGTATTTCCACATACTACAATAAGCACACCACAATAGTAAAATAGAATATCTGGAAATGATCATTACAGATTTAGTTTATAAAACCAATTCCATTTGAAAGATCACCTAAAAATACTCAATTTGGACTCTTGAACCATCCAATTTCGAGTTCGTATAAATTACTTATTCATTTGATAAGTTTAACCAGTTTTGAAAATGGTTTACTAAACCCTGCTGCAAAAAGAGACATTCTGGGAACAATAGTTATACTTTTAGCTTATGAAAATATGTCCATTGGAAAGATATTGAAAAATTATCCAAAATGGACTCAAGAAGCACTCAATTTCAAATCCGGGTGAATTAAATATGAATTTCACAAGTAAGCACAATTTTAAGAGTCATGGACATCAAGTGTTCCAAGCTACTTTATCCCCATTTTTAACCATCTTCTCCTTATCCAAATTGGTATATATAAACATCAATTAGTAGCCCATATATTGTATTTAAATTATAATTTTCAATTGGTTGAAATATATGCTAAATGGTTAGGAATAATTTGCTTCAAAACTGAACCAACAAAACATGGCAGAATTTCCTTCGGGGGACGAGTCGTCCCACATAGGCCTAAGTCGTCCCCTAGGCAGGGACGAATGAATCTGGGATATCAATATAGGGGACGAGTCATCCCTTGGGCTGGCAGACTTTCCCACTTAAAACCATGTTCCAAAATCACCCAAGATGATGGCCTTTTCCACATTTTAACTCAAGAAAATAGATTAGTTTTCTATTCCCTATTGCAGCTGACTTTTATCCTCCAATTAATGTAATATTTAGTCTTCTAATAACCTTCTTTTATCTTAAAATAATAATTAAGAATGTATGCATATACTCACACTTATCCTTGTCCATATTTCTTAAAACAGAGAACCCTAAGACTAAGAGTGCCAACCATACACAATTTCGACATAAATGATGCTTTACTCTCAATGCTTTCTAGAACCCAATTACACAGTACTCTTTAATCACAATTCATGACCAAAGCAACTACAATTATCTGCCAATATTTCATTAGTAGTCGACCTTCCTCCACATCATGTGATACAAGAGTATAAGCTAGCTCAACCACTTATGTAGCTATGAACGACTCCAAGGGAATTAATTAATGTGTCCCTTAATCCTTGAAAATTTAAGCACCAACTCTTTGAATGGAAAGGGCCCTGAACTCATAGTCAATTTGAGAAGATTTCTTCTTCATAGCACTTTAACTTTTATGGTTACCCAACATTAGTTCTCATAATGAAAATTAAAATATCACTAACCTTATACATTGACAACTCTTTTCAATTCAAAGAAACTTAAACTTACACTTTTACCTCAAACTAAAACCATTCTACCAACACCTCATTATACTCATCCCAAAGTCCATTTCAATTCAGGGAAAACATTCTATTACTACATGCAACCTTTTTATATCAACAATTGTAACCTTAAACATCAAATGAACAAGAATTTAAGAAGGAATTATAATAACTTACTCTTTTCTCTAAAACCAAAACCCACCATAACCTTCCTTCATTATAATCATTCTAAGAGCCATTCCCATCCAAGAAAAATTAGCCAAATGATACATGCAACACAGATATTCCATAAATCTAATTTCACACATCACATGAACATGCTTGGAAAGAAAATATAATAACTTACCAAAAATAATTCGAAAATAAGGACTTTAATCGGCTAGATGCGATCCCCTCGGCTTTCCGAACATTTTGGTGAAGACGGATTGAAAAACGGACAAGTATTTGATTTATGATGAATTTATGAATAAAACTACATTGAAATTTTTGGAACAGAGTAAAGACATGGTTTTTTTATCTATCTCTCTCGGCCCTTCTACCTTTCTTACTTGGTTTTGCTTCCTCCTTGGTTCTCCTTCCTGATTAAATGAGTCATACTAGAATTTTCCATAAAAAGATAACACCTCAGCCATGATAAAACAATTAGGCCACGTAACATGAGACTTGGCATTTACAATTCATGAAAAGTGGATCCCACCTTTCACAATCACATTCAATCTCTCAAACAGATCCGCCCCATATTTCTTTTCTTCTTATTATTATTATTACTCCCTCCGTCTCATAATAAAATGCTACTTACCCAAAAATTACTATCTTACTTTTACTATTATTATTTCTAAACCGAACACTACTTATTATTATTATTATTATCTTTAAAATGATAACGTAGTTTTAAAACACAAAATATATATACTCAAAATGGAACAAATAACTGGGGTGTCACTTTCTCCCTTCCTTAATTTATTAACAAAGGAAAAATGCCAAATAGATTATTAAAATATTAAACTAACACAATTAATCACAAGTAAAATATGAAGCATGAAATGAGATGCTACGCACGCCATATATACGTACTCAAACATGTATCAAAATAATGCCTATGGTTCGGGTCGTTACAATCACTCCTCCTTAAAGAAAATTCGTCCCGAATTTTAAATTTACTTACCGAGAAGATCGAACAACCACATATTTTTTAACTCAATTTCTTCCCGAAGTTCCCAAGTCGACTCTTCAAGATTATTACTCCTCCATACGACCTTAACAGAGAAAATACTCTTATTCCACCAAAACTACTCCCAACTCACATACATCATAATAAACCCAAACTTCAGTTTAACTTATACGAAATCATTTCTTCTCTATCTAATCAATAAAGAATTGATAAGAGAGTAATTCAACTCTAAATCATCATAGTAGCAACTACACTTAATATAACCTTGTTGATGTAGCTTCTCTAGCATAGTTGACAAATGCATGTCTATCACCCATTTTTTTTATTTATTTTATTTTTTTTTCAAACCAAAGCCATTTCTTTTAGTCCCAACTCCAAGTAACATGACTAAACTACTTAAATTAAGCTACACTGAGTCACTGATGAGAACCCCAGTTCACAAGTAAAATTTCCACTTTTAATTCTAGTGCTTCCTATCACCATATATATATTGTAGCATCCCCAAAAATGTGTGTGCCTGATATGTTTGATATGATTTGATTAGTATTACTCATATCACCAAGATGCATCTTCTTTTCGGAAGCTCATCCTATAAGAACTCCAAGGTTAAGCGTGCTTGACATGGGGAAATTCTAGGATGGGTGACACCCACTGGGAAGTTTCTCAGTGAGCACGTAAGTGAGGACAACACGTGCTGGAAAGACTTGTGGTGGTTTGTGGGGATAGTCCGTCAAATTTGATAGCGTTTCGATCCGGTCTTCGGGCTCGGGGCGTTACAAATGGTATCAGAGCGGGACCCGGCCGAAAGTGTGGAGCAAAGTGCTGTGCGGAACAAAATGCACACCGCGGAGTCGGTGGGAGTCACCTCTTGAATCCGTACGAGCCCCTCTTGGATCCACACTGCCCGGGGTTTCGATCCAAAGTAGGCCTTGCCGGGGACGGCAAGGACCCTAAGTGGGGGAGATTGTAGCATCCCCAAAAATGTGTGTGCCTGATATGTTTGATATGATTTGATTAGTACTACTCATATCACCAAGATGCATCTTCTTTTCGGAAGCTCATCCTATAAGAACTCCAAGGTTAAGCGTGCTTGACATGGGGAAATTCTAGGATGTGTGACCCACTGGGAAGTTTCTCAGTGAGCACGTAAGTGAGGACAACACGTGCTGGAAAGACTTGTGGTGGTTTGTGGGGATAGTCCGTCAAATTTGATAGCGTTTCGACCCGGTCTTCGAGCTCGGGGCATTACACATTGGGATTGACTCAGCTGGGCCGAGTTAAGGGATGGTTCGGGTCCGATCCGTTGGTCCGTGACCCTTCATACAAGTGCGGGTCGGTACGGATGTACTCGCTGGCACTGGTTTGGGTCGGTTTGCTATATTTGGTTCACCTATCAGGTGCGATCGGACGGCCAGATTCACCCGGATCAAATTATGCTTATTACCCAACAGGTACCTGTGACTCTTCGAAAACTATAAATAGACCCCCATAATGTCAATTTCTATTTTCCAAATCATTCAAGCAATCAAGTATTAGAGAGTTCAGTTAGTTGAAAGCATATTGTTGCATTCTCCTCCCTCCAAGTTCAAAAATTCCAAACACCGTTAGTTCATAGGTTTCCTGATTTGAAGTGCTTCCATCAGGATTCAAAAAGTCGTTTCATCTTACGAGAGGATTGCCGTTTCAACCGTTAGCACCAGTGCGGGGCAAATTCTTCTTACGGAGATTGTGTTTTCACAAGACTCGACTTAGGGTATAGTGTATAGTGTATAGTGTATAGGGTATAGGGTATAGGGTATAGGGTATAGGGTATAGTGTATAGTGTATAGTGTATAGTGTATAGTGTATAGTGTATAGGGTATAGGGTATAGGGTATAGTGTATAGGGTATAGTGTATAGTGTATAGTGTATAGGGTATAGGGTATAGTGTATAGGTATAGGGTATAGGGTATAGGGTATAGGGTATAGGGTATAGGGTATATGGTATATGGTATAGTGTATAGTGTATAGGGTATAGTGTATAGGGTATAGTGTATAGTGTATAGTGTATAGGGTATAGGGTATAGTGTATATGGTATAGGGTATATGGTATAGTGTATAGGGTATAGGGTATATGGTATATGGTATAGGGTATAGGGTATAGGGTATAGTGTATAGGGTATAGGGTATAGTGTATAGTGTATAGTGTATAGGGTATAGGGTATAGTTTATAGGGTATAGGGTATATGATATAGTGTATAGGGTATAGGATATATGGTATAGTGTATAGGGTATAGAGTATAGTGTATAGGGTATAGTGTATAGTGTATAGGGTATAGGGTATAAGGTATATGGTATATGGTATAGTGTATAGTGTATAGGGTATATGGTATATGGTATAGTGTATAGTGTATAGTGTATAGGGTATAGGGTATAGTGTATAGGGTATACTCCCTCCGTCCCGGTAGAAACCACACAGTTACTGTTTGCGCGGGGATTAAGAAAAAAAATAATAATATAAATGTTGTGAGTGTAAAAGTAAAATAGGAGAGATAATGAGTGGAGGGAATAGTAAATTATAATGGTGTTGTGGGTATTAAAATAATGTAGGAGAGAAAATGAGTGGAGGAAATAGTAAAGATTCTTTGCCATTTTAGGAAGTGTGCAATTTGTAATGGGACGCCCAATGAGGAAAGTGTGCAGTTTGTAGCGGGACAGAGTGAGTAATGTATAGGGTATAGGGTATAGGGTATAGTGTATAGGGTAAGGGTATAGGGTTAGGGTTTAGAGTTTATGATTTATTTATTTTTTCAAAAGTAATATTTATTGACTCATACTTATTTTTTTGACAGTAATTTAAAATAATTTTCATGTTTTATACAAATAAAAATAATGATATTTATTAAATTAAAATTAATTAATATTTATGATTTATTTATTTTTTCAAAAATAATATATATTGACTCATATTTATTTTTTGAGAGTAATTTAAAATAATTTTCATGTTTTATATAAATAAAAATAATGATATTTATTAAATTAAAATTAATTAATATTTATGATTTATTTATTTTTTTGAAAATAATATTTATTGACTCATACATATTTTTTTGACAGAAATTTAAAATAATTTTCATGTTTTATATAAATAAAAATAATGATATTTATTAAATTAAAATTAATTAATATTTATGATTTATTTATTTTTTCAAAATAATATTTATTGACTCATATTTATTTTTTTGAGAGTAATTTAAAATAATTTTCATGTTTTATATAAATAAAAATAATGATATTTATTAAATTAAAATTAATTAATATTTATGATTTATTTATTTTTTCAAAAATAATATTTATTGACTCATATTTATTTTTTGAGTAACTCTTTTGAAAAACTAGTATTTTTCAAAATGTTATAAAAAACAAGTTTTCAGAACAGTTCATCACTCTTATTATTTAGACTTAGTGCTTTAAAACTAGTTTTTTTCTTATGTTACGAAAAAACTAGTTTTTTACAAGATTTTGGCTTATTTTTTTTAGAGTAATTTAAAATAATTTTAATGTTTTATATAAATAAAAATAAAGATATTTAAAATAATTTTCATGTTTTATATTAAATTAAAATTAATTTATCTCAACGACGGAATATTCCGCCGCTAAATATTGATTCTAGCGTCGAAATTTAAATTCCGCCACTATAATTAATGTTTAGCGGCGGAATATTCCGTCGCTGGTGTTAATTAAACCAGCGGCGGAAATTTTCGTCGGTGTTACATGCCATGTCATCAATCCGCGTGATTACGTATTTACCAACGGCAGATTACCAGCGACGGAATATTCCGTCGCTGAAATGAAATATAAATAAAAATTTTGACGCCCTAATTACATCAGTCTGTAAACTCTCTCTCTCTCTCTCTCTCTCTCTCTCTCTTCCCGCTTTCTCTCTCTTCCCGCGACGAGCTCTCTCTTCCTTCCCTAGCTCTCAGACCGCCGCCGTCCACCCTCGCCGGCCGTCCACCTCTCCACCGTCTCCGTTTCTCCTTCCCTCCTCTCTCTAGCCGACGCTCTCAACCTCATCACCGCCACGACTGCCGTCCCTATCAAGAACGCACGAACAAGGTTAGAATCTCGATCAATTTAATCAAATTGTGTTGATTAATTATGGGTTGTTGATCAATTTAATCAATTTGTGTTGATTAATTATGGACTGATTACGAATTAAAACCCCGTTACCGTGATTAACTGCTGGCAGTCGAACTTTTATTTTGCTCTGTGCTTTTTCAATCACTTATTTTTTCCTCTTTTGCACGCCTCATCCGAAAATTGAGATGTTATGCTGTTTCATCTTTGAATTCTCTTAGGTCAATGTGTTTCTCATCACTATAAATTATTGAACTACAGTATAAAGCTTAGCTATATGTGTAAATATCACAGTTAATACCTTAGTTTTAGATTGTGCTATAAAAATAAGTCCAAAACTGCTTGAGCTGTCAGCTGTCCATATGGGCATATATAGCCATAGTCCCATACTTTGTAACTGGTAAATATACCCATGTGCTTTCATTATCGCTTCTTGGCATTCCTTTTGTAAATTTCTGTTCACCACACATGGTTCATATGCAAGTCATTTCCTGCGTGAAAGGGCAGTTTTATGGTATAATGCCACTCTTAACCCTTTCTTTAATGTAATAATGACACTCGACAAATGTGATAAAGTTCTGTTGTTTGATACGTGTAATGAGTTGCAGAATGAACATGTTCCATTTCTTTTCTTATCCCCCCCCCCAACAAAATAAAAAATAAATAAAAATGAGTAAGTAAATAAATAAAATGATCAAATCGACTATTATGGGAATACTACATACTAAGTTGAAGGGGCAGTTATGTTGGATCAGTATTATTTGATGATTTCTGGATAATACAAAATCTTGTTCGCTCAAGAACTAGAGATTCATGAGGACCTCATGAATCTCTAGTTCTTAACCTAGTAAAGTTAATAAATAAAATGTTCCATTTCTTTTCTTAACCTAGTAAAGTTAATGTTAAAGCTATGGAGGGGAGGGATACATGTATACATTAAAAATAACATAGAGATTCATGAGGACCTCATGGAATATAATGATAGGGTTCTAGATCCCATTTTGGGGCAATTGACGGCATCGCGGACGGTGATTATGTCGCCTACGTTTGAGCGCCTGATATCAATCCTGGCACCCTCGATGCACCTTAGGTCGAATCTTATGTAAAGTCAAAGGGGGAGGGGGTGAATGTCTAAAATTAGGAAGACTTGGATGGAAGTATTGTTAAGGAATTAGACTCCTAATCATTGTCTAAAATTAGGAAGAAAACTCTTAGTGGCAATGCTTATTGGGTATTGTGGTTGGTGGTTAACATCTTAAAATATAAACAAGATGAAAGTCTTTCTCATCCACAGCTATCAAAATCCGTCCATCTTTCGTTTCGAAAGACAGAGCAAACAAATTCTCCACTGTTTGAGCAAATGATTTTCTGTTTAATAAGACTTTTTCCAGTTTCACTGACCTCTTCTCTCTAAGGATCTCAAACATCATAGCCATGTTTATGACAGTGTCCGTTTTCTCTTCACTAGTGTTATACTGTTACCTTGTTTTTACTTGTGACCGTATAACACCAGTGAACAGTAAAACAGGCACTGTCACAAACATGGCTGTGATGTTTGAGATCCTTAGAGAGAAGAGGACAGTGAAACTTGAAAAATTTCTTATTAAACAGAAAATCTTTTGCTCAGACAGTCGAGAACTTGTTTGCTCTGTCTTTCTTGGTCAAAGATTGGATAGGGTTTTGATAGTTGCGGATGAGAATGACTCTCATCTTGTTTATAAATGTTAATTTAATTCATCATTGTAAAATTATATATTTTACAACAAAAAATTAAATATTAATATTTAAAATTAATCACAATAGTAATAATTTATGTCTATCCAAAAGCCGAAATTTCTTTATTTTCGATTATAAAGCAAGTAGACAAAGTGATAATTGCATTTCATATAATCGTGCATTTCGGGATGGGATAGGTTTATCAAACAGGCACTTAAAGAATAGAGTAGGTATTGATTCCATGTCAACAAGTGTTGAATTTCAACTACCTAACCAACTAAGCTGCCTGAAATATATATTAATAAAGTGCACAATAATTATATTGCTATAACAAGAGATAAAAATAAATTAGTAAATGTTCTGGCTTAATTAGGTTTCATGTTGGATTAAAGCTGGTTGGAAGCATATACTGTTTGCTTAATAATTATATTGCTAAAGAATTGTAAAATTTGAAACCTATATGACAATTAATTTGTATAAAGTTATATCTAGGGGCGTAAGTGGTTAGGTAGGGACACCATTATTCTTTAGTTTAGTTTGAACTAGAGCTCAAGATTTGTTGATACTAAGAAGCCAACCCCAATTCTAAACCTAATTTTAAATATTAACAATTTACAATTATTCACAATATTAATAGGTAAAAAATCCCAGCAGCCCCAATTTAAGGCATCATGGAGCATTACAATGGAGAAATTGTTTCCCGAGAGTATCAACTTCAACAAGACATTCTTGAACTCTCGCGCTTTCACCAAAAACAACACCGGAAACTTATTGACATGAGGTATATCATGCCATGCATCTGGTCTCTAAAAGAATGGAAGATTGATTGGGATCTGCTCCGAGTTGCTTCATGCTTTTGGGATTCGGAGCGACATGCGTTCACCCTATCGTACAACGATCTGATGCCAACGATGGAGGATTTTCGAGCACTGACTAGTGTGGCTGAGTCTAGGACTGTGGCATTTCCCCGAGACAGACGATCAGTTACGGAGCAACTATCTGAATTCTTTGGATTATCAGCAGACTGGGTATCCCACATTGTCGTTGACGATAGATTCATAGACTTTACTCATATAGCCAGATTGAGTCGGACCAGCCCCAGACTGTTTGATCTATCCACTTCCTTAGATATATTCATGTTGCTCATTCTGTCTGCGCACTACTTCTGTGGCTACATCGGAGTGTGTCCAGCTACGCTGTTAGAGATCATCAGGCAGCTGATCGAGGAGTTGACATCCGGCATATTCAATCTGGACAGGGAGCGATGGACATCATTCCACTGTTGCTAGCGGAGACATACCACGGCATTGATAGATTAGCCGGAGGATTCGAGTACGTGGGTTCGAGCGGCCCAAATTACTATCATTGTGGCTGTATGAGAGATTGCGCTTGATCTCGCCCCTTTGCCGGAGGGGCGAAGCATTACCTTGGGTGGCCCCAGACGGCGAGGATATTGAGGGATGCCGCTGCGAGAGTTGGCATAGGAGGTAGGCCTTGGCCCGATATGAGACGGCAAACCTGTACTATTGGATTCCGGCATGGGGATTGCAGACTATGAGAGATATTTGGGGACGAGTCGGTGATTTTCCGACTTCGGGACTACATGTATCATCCTTTTGCATTCCAACTCTAGTGAGCGAGCAGTACGGATACCCGACGGCGGACCATTCGGACTTTGAGAGAGCAGTTGACGACTAATACCATGCCGATGATTATGACTAAGCCTCAGACTACACATTTCTTTGGCAGAGAATTTCTAGAGGGCTTTCTTCCGATACGACCACTCCTCCGTCAGACTAGAGGTATCACATTTTTGACCACCGAGTATCTGATATGGTATGAGGAGCAGCAGGGTCCTATACAACTGATGATAGAGGCTCGACGCCGAGAGTATTTTGGGGCAGACTTTTCTTCCAGCTGGACATTAAGAGACATAGAGGCCAAGAGAAACTCTGATGAAATCACTGGCGACATTGCAGCAGATTATGAGAGACGGGAGCTTCGGAGAGCTGCTTTGAGAAATGATCCCGAAGTGATAGCTTGCAGAGAGGCCTTGAGGCAGGAAAGAGCAAGTGCGAGAGCTACCGGCGATTGATCCACCGGCTCACACGATACCTGAGCTAGGACGAGGTCAGACTGACTTTTTCGACATACCTGGACCAAAGACCTCCCGGGGACCGAGGCGGAGGAAGAGTAGAGATTTGAGTTCGGGAATGGGAACGAGTTCCTAGACACTTTAAGAAGATCTTTTAATATATTGTTAAATATGAGTTAGAAGCTTTAAATTTATTTTAAGAAGATCTGTGTTGCTTTTAAGTTTGTAATTCAAATTTAGGGAATGATAATACGTTAATTACTTCTAAACTGTTAATATATTATGAAATCAAATAATTATTAACATCCCAATTTTGTTTCATCCGTCGATTAAATTGAGTGTACGTATAATATATGGATTGCAATGCAGGAGTGATGTCTGTTAACGATGATCGTAGTTGGATGTACAAGCGAAAGTTGCCGAATCATAGCAGTATCAATCCTGAGTTTATAAGAGGGTTGAAGGGGTTTATTGAATTTGCTAAATCAAATCCCAGTCACATGAATAATGATGGTAAGATTAGGTGTCCATGCACCAGGTGTTGTAATGTCAAGTATCTAAGCTTGATCGATACTCAGAAACATCTTTTGTGTAACGGGTTTGAAGTTGGGTACAAACGGTGGACTCGTCATGGTGAGCAAATGATATTGCGCACAAATGTTGTGAAAAATCCCCCAGGAATATTCATGTACCTCCCGAACCCGAACCTATTATTCAGGACAATGAAGAACCACCATTGAATATGGAAGATATGGTTAGGGATCCAGCCTGTCCTGAATTCGATTGGTCAGAGAACCAACATCAAGAACCAACCCCTGCAGCCAAGAAATTTATTGATGCTCTGGACTCTGCAAAAGAGAAGGTCTATCTAGGTTGCGAGATCAGTGTGTTGGAGGCTATGGCTGAGCTTCTTAACATAAAGGCTGATTGCAATATTAGCCAGTCTGCTTATAATCGTATCATGAAAGCAATTAAGTAGATGTTGCCGAAAGAGAATAAGATGGTTACAAACTTTTATGAGATAAAGAAGTTGGTTGGGTAGATTTGGCTATGTTATGAAAAGATTGATGCGTGTAAGAATGACTGCATGCTACTCTACAAGGAAGATTCACAGAAGACAGAGTGTTCAATTTGCGGACAAAGTAGATATAAGCCAAATCGGAGGGGTAGTTCAAAACACAAGAAAAACAAACCACATAAGCAGTTGCGTTACATGCCGTTGATTCCAAGACTGCAACGCCTCTACGCATCTAAATCTACTGTAGAAGCAATGCGTTGGCATAAGGAAAGTTTGCGTGAAGAGGGTGTGTTGATTCATCCCAGTGTTGGGGAGGCATGGAAACACTTTGATGAGACTTATCCTGACTTTGCGTCTGAAGCAAGAAATATACGGTTATGCATCTGCTCTGATGGTTTCAATCCGTTTGGTCCTGGGGCAAAATCTTACTCTTGTTGGCCGGTTATAGCCACTGTCTACGATCTTCTACCCTGGGGCAACTAGGACAGACAGAGAATTTCCAAACTGGCTAAGGAAATATGTAAATATTTCGTTTCATTCAAATTTATTCTATACACTTTTTTAAACATTCAATCTTAAAATTGTATTAAATTGGTTACATATTGTCTTATAGATAGTTGAACATCCGGGTGATGCCAAAGCTGCGAGGTTAGGACATTTAGCATCAACTCCTTGACCAGGTGTTCCCTTAAGGTATCGAACAACTCGCAAGGCTACTTCCCAATGTTCAATATGAGGAGTTCGCATAAATTGAGACAGAATATGTACTGAATAAGCCAAATCTAGACATGTAACAGCAAGATAAATGAGACGACCCACCAGTAGACTGTATTTTTCTGGATCAAAGAGCTCCTTGTCAGAAGCTAGTTCTAGTTTGTGATTTTGGATAATAGGAAAGTCTGCCGGTTTGGCTCCTAATAATCCAGTTTTTGAAATAATATCCGGAGCGTACTTTCTTTGACACAGAAATAATCCAGTAGTGCTTCGTGCAACCTCAATGTCGAGAAAATACTTAAGAGGCCCAAGATCCTTCATTTTAAAACAATCACTCAGATAGGCTTTGAACGCAAGTAATGTAGCAAAATTGTTCCCATAAATAATGAGATCATCAACATACACGAGCACATTTATCTGAAAAGCATCTTTTGTGGAGGTAAACAAGAGTAATAAGAATAGGATTGAAGAAATCCATACCCCTTTAAGGCAGCAACTAGCTTCACAAACCAACATCTTGAAGCTTGTTTTAACCCATATAACGGCTTACGCAAACGAAACACCATATTTTGTTTAGAGGATTCAAAACCCGAAGGTAGCTTCATGTATACTTCTTCTTCAAGATCTCCTTGTAAGAAGGCATTGTGAACGTCCATCAGATGAAGTTCCCAATTTTTAGAAGCCGCAACTGCTAGGCAGGCACAGACAATGACCATTTTTGCAACTGGAGCAAATGTTTCAACATAATCAATCCCCTCCTTTGGATGATTTTCGAAGACTACTAACCGAGACTTTAATCTTTCAATACTTTCGTCAGAACGATATTTGATGTGATAGACCCTTTGATTACCCGATGCCCTTTTTCCTGGTGGTAGAGGCTCCAAGGTCCATGTGCAATTATCTTCCAAAGCTTTAATTTCTTCATGAATTGACTGTTTCCATCTGTTGTCCGTCATAGCTTCACAAAAGGACTTCGGTTCCCTGCCCTGAGTTAGTGCTTGTCACAATTTATATAGTATGCTATAGGGTAAGGAGTACCTGAGAGAAGTTGAGGAGAGGGTGTGATGAGAGATGGACTTTTAGCATTGATCGTGTGAACCACATAGTCACGGAGACGAACTAAAGGAATCTTCTCATGCATTCCCCTACCCAGTTCAACAGGCTGATTACCAAGATCAGGATCCCATTATCATTATCCACTGTTGTTGTTGGGGATGAAGTAGTAGTTGTGTCAGCAGGTGTGACGGCAGTTGTCTTGTCTGAACATCCTGCTGGACAACTGGTGTAACAGGAGCTGAGGTGTTAGGGTCATAATCAGAAAAATCAAAGTCGGTCTCCCCATTCAAGTCAGAAATATGCTCAGGAATAATGTTCACTGTATCAGGTTTTTTAAAAGGAAAAATGTCCCCAAAATTAAGGTGTTATCGCCAACAACAAAGCCTCCCGAGGTACTAATATTAGAAATCATTTTCTCATATTTTATGTTTTTGATTGCGCATTGATTCAACTCTGTATCTTCTTCTTCTTCTTTTTTTTCAGGATGGAAAAAGCGAATGTTGTGATGTTTTACAAATAGGTGACTTCGGGATTGCGAAGGTGAAAATTAGGTCTTGCCTCAAGGATGAGATAATTGCTTAATGTACGCTACATCGAATTTGTACTACCCTGTCCCAAAAGTTAAGTTTTTTTCTTGATCGTGAATAAATATGGACATTAATTTTGGGACAGACGAAGTCGTTTTGTTTTTGAAATTATGTAAATGATGATCAGAAGAACCAATTTTTGTCAAGTTGGTTAATAATTGTTGCGATATTTTGCCAGTGTTAGGTTGAGAATCTCATAAATGAAAAGACTTATCTGTTCATATGTAAATTTCCTAAGTCAAATCAAGAGTTTTGCATTTTGTCTTCTACAAAGTGTTGGAAATATTGGTTTGACCAATAGTTGACTAAAATTAAATGTATTTTCATTTTGTGCAAATGAAAATTAAATTACATATTTATAATCTACATTTGGAGTAGATTAACGTGATATATTTCTTTTCTCAAAACCAAATTGTGGTGAATGAGAAATTAATGCTCAAAGTATGTAATTTGAAATGGGTTTATGAAGAGTTTGTGAATAGGTAATGCTTTATCCCACATTGCCTAGAAACCAAAAAGTAGGAGAGTTTTTAAACTCATCCACTTGAAGAAGGTATAATAATCAAGTGGTGACCTCCTTACAATGCAACCTTGTGGAGCATTGTGACGCGCCCCAAACCGGGGACCTACTTGGCCCCACGTCCGGGACACGCTCGCAAGACGTCATAATTCCTTTAAAACTTTTGAAATGTCCTTTCTAAATTTTGAATATATAAAACCTGTTTTATACTTAAAAACTTTTCTATACTACTTGAAATTAACCATATCAAGCTTAAAATCCACACACCACATTTACAAACCATTTACAAACTTAGGGAACATAGTTCCAAACTTACTCTCCTTACTTATCATATTTACAATCACTAACATTATCAAATCTAATGACATAAAGTCTAAATCTCAGTGATACTACCCCATTGGCAATACATTTATATAATGCAACCAATACTCTATACTTTTCCAAGTTACATACCCAACTCGACGTCCTCCTTGCTCAACGTAGCATAGCACTTGGCTCGCCCTGGTCTAAGGAAAACAATAAAAGGACGGGGTGAGATAAAATCTCAGCAAGCTATTATATACGAAGCAATATGATATGCAATCACATCAGGAAAGCATATAACAACATCTCATCATATTTATATATATCATATTCTTGTCACACAAAGAAAGATATATAAATATATAACACATAAGTGCAATAATGTAACACTTAGAAGAATACTGAGCCAAGGTTTCATCCTCAAAGGATATCACGATCCAAGCAAAGAATAGCTTGTTGAAGAAGCGGTTCCGGAACCAATCAAAGTAACAATAAACAGGGGGTATGACACAAAGTCAACCCAAATGTGCAACTAGACATCACCCATAAAAGTGAAGCTAGCCCACTACCCAAACCATGGCCAATGGATGGGCAACTTGGGAACCCAGTGTATGGATTATAACGAACTCGGCTCGGTGCCATTATAATCCCATACACCGCCCAACCAACAAATAAGTACCAGCTGGACTTTCACAAATAAGCACAGTAATAACATACTTGCTTAATCAACAATGAATGATTCCAAAGTAGGGAACCATACCAAAATATCATAACACAATCATAATAATGATGATAACAAGTATCCATCATAAATAGCACGAAGGCTAAACAATTCTTGAACCAATTCAATTAACTTAGGAATTCCAAAGTAGGGAATCCTATCAATTACATCAAAATGTAGCAATAAGTCCAAGATGTGCAACACATAAGGTCTACACATTTACTATAACAAGCCATGTTACATTATCATCCATAATAAGAAGTATCACAACTTATAGTTCGAGGATATCCAGTATTTCCACATACTACAATAAGCACACCACAATAGTAAAATAGAATATCTGGAAATGATCATTACAGATTTAGTTTATAAAACCAATTCCATTTGAAAGATCACCTAAAAATACTCAATTTGGACTCTTGAACCATCCAATTTCGAGTTCGTATAAATTACTTATTCATTTGATAAGTTTAACCGAGTTTGAAAATGGTTTACTAAACCCTGCTGCAAAAAGAGACATTCTGGGAACAATAGTTATACTTTTAGCTTATGAAAATATGTCCATTGGAAAGATATTGAAAAATTATCCAAAATGGACTCAAGAAGCACTCAATTTCAAATCCGGGTGAATTAAATATGAATTTCACAAGTAAGCACAATTTTAAGAGTCATGGACATCAAGTGTTCCAAGCTACTTTATCCCCATTTTTAACCATCTTCTCCTTATCCAAATTGGTATATATAAACATCAATTAGTAGCCCATATATTGTATTTAAATTATAATTTTCAATTGGTTGAAATATATGCTAAATGGTTAGGAATAATTTGCTTCAAAACTGAACCAACAAAACATGGCAGAATTTCCTTCGGGGGACGAGTCGTCCCACATAGGCCTAAGTCGTCCCCTAGGCAGTGGACGAATGAATCGGGGATATCAATATAGGGGACGAGTCATCCCTTGGGCCATGGCAGACTTTCCCACTTAAAACCATGTTCCAAAATCACCCAAGATGGCCTTTTCCACATTTTAACTCAAGAAAATAGATTAGTTTTCTATTCCCTATTGCAGCTGTCTTTTATCCTCCAATTAATGTAATATTTAGTCTTCTAATAACCTTCTTTTATCTTAAAATAATAATTAAGAATGTATGCATATACTCACACTTATCCTTGTCCATATTTCTTAAAACAGAGAACCCTAAGACTAAGAGTGCCAACTATACACAATTTTCGACATAAATGATGCTTTACTCTCAATGCTTTCTAGAACCCAATTACACAGTACTCTTTAATCACAATTCATGACCAAAGCAACTACAATTATCTGCCAATATTTCATTAGTAGTCGACCTTCCTCCACATCATGTGATACAAGAGTATAAGCTAGCTCAACCACTTATGTAGCTATGAACGACTCCAAGGAATTAATTAATGTGTCCCTTAATCCTTGAAAATTTAAGCACCAACTCTTTGAATGGAAAGGGCCCTGAACTCATAGTCAATTTGAGGAAGATTTCTTCTTCATAGCACTTTAACTTTTATGGTTACCCAACATTAGTTCTCATAATGAAAATTAAAATATCACTAACCTTATACATTGACAACTCTTTCAATTCAAAGAAACTTAAACTTACACTTTTACCTCAAACTAAAACCATTCTACCAACACCTCATTATACTCATCCCAAAGTCCATTTCAATTCAGGAAAACATTCTATTACTACATGCAACCTTTTTATATCAACAATTGTAACCTTAAACATCAAATGAACAAGAATTTAAGAAGGAATTATAATAACTTACTCTTTTCTCTAAAACCAAAACCCACCATAACCTTCCTTCATTATAATCATTCTAAGAGCCATTCCCATCCAAGAAAAATTAGCCAAATGATACATGCAACACAGATATTCCATAAATCTAATTTCACACATCACATGAACATGCTTGGAAAGAAAATATAATAACTTACCAAAAATAATTCGAAAATAAGGACTTTAATCGGCTAGATGCGATCCCCTCGGCTTTCCGAACATTTTGGTGAAGACGGATTGAAAAACGGACAAGTATTTGATTTATGATGAATTTATGAATAAAACTACATTGAAATTTTTGGAACAGAGTAAAGACATGGTTTTTTTATCTATCTCTCTCGGCCCTTCTACCTTTCTTACTTGGTTTTGCTTCCTCCTTGGTTCTCCTTCCTGATTAAATGAGTCATACTAGAATTTTCCATAAAAAGATAACACCTCAGCCATGATAAAACAATTAGGCCACGTAACATGAGACTTGGCATTTACAATTCATGAAAAGTGGATCCCACCTTTCACAATCACATTCAATCTCTCAAACAGATCCGCCCCATATTTCTTTTCTTCTTATTATTATTATTACTCCCTCCGTCTCATAATAAAATGCTACTTACCCAAAAATTACTATCTTACTTTTACTATTATTATTTCTAAACCGAACACTACTTATTATTATTATTATCTTTAAAATGATAACGTAGTTTTAAAACACAAAATATATATACTCAAAATGGAACAAATAACTGGGGTGTCACTTTCTCCCTTCCTTAATTTATTAACATAGGTAAAATGCCAAATAGATTATTAAAATATTAAACTAACACAATGTTAATCACAAGTACAAAATATGAAGCATGAAATGAGATGCTACGCACGCCATATATACGTACTCAAACATGTATCAAAAATAATGCCTATGGTTCGGGTCGTTACAATCACTCCTTTCCTTAAAGAAAATTCGTCCCGAATTTTAAATTTACTCTACCGAGAAGATCGAACAACCACATATTTTTTTAACTCAATTTCTTCCCCGGAAGTTTCCCAAGTCGACTCTTCAAGATTATTACTCCTCCATACGACCTTAACAGAGAAAATAATCTTATTCCACCAAAACTACTCCCAACTCACATATACATCATAATAAACCCAAACTTCAGTTTAACTTATACGAAATCATTTTCTTCTCTATCTAATCAATAAAAGAATTGATAAAGAGAGTAATTCAACTCTAAATCATCATAGTAGCAACTACACTTAATATAACGCCTTGTTGATGTAGCTTCTCTAGCATAGTTGACAAATGCATGTCTATCACCCATTTTTTTTATTTATTTTATTTTTTTTCAAACCAAAGCCATTTCTTTTTAGTCCCAACTCCATGTAACATGACTAAACTACTTAAATTAAGCTACACTGAGTCACTGATGAGAACCCCAGTTCACAAGTAAAATTTCCACTTTTAATTCTAGTGCTTCCTATCACTATATATATATATTGTAGCATCCCCAAAACGTATGTGTTGTGCACGATATGTTTGATGTATGATTTGATTAAAGACTACTTCATATCACCAAGATGCATCTTCTTTTCTCGGAAGCTCATCCTATAAGAACTCCAAGGTTAAGCGTGCTTGACATGGGGAAATTCTAGGATGGGTGACAATGCCCACTGAAGTTTCTCAGGTGAGCACGTAAGTGGAGGGAGCAACACGTCTTTGAAAGACTTGTGGTGGTTTGTGGGGATAGTCCGTCAAATTTGATAAGCGTTTCGATCCGGTCTTTCGGGTCTCGGGCGTGGTACAAATGGTAACATCGTAGCGGGACCCGGCCGAAAGTGTAGGAGCAAGGAGTGTCAGGCGGAACAAAATGCACACCGCGAAGTCGGTGGGAGTCACCTCAACTGAATCGACGAGCTTCCCTCTTGGATCCAGCACCGCACCTGGTTTCGATCCAAAAGTAGGCCTTGCTACGGGATGGCAAGGACCACTATGTGGGGAGATTGTAAAGCATCCCCAAAAATGTGTGTGCACGATATGTTTGATATGATTTGGATTAAGTACTACTCATATCACCAAGATGCATCTTCTTCTTGAAGCTCATCCTATAACAGAACTCCAAGGTTAAGCGTGCTTGACATGGGTGAAATTCTAGAGATGTGTGACCCGGTACTCGGGAAGTTTTCTCAAGGAGCACGTAAGTGAGGACAACACGTCTTTGGAAAGACTTGTGGTGGTTTATTGGGGATAGTCCGTCAAATTTGATAGCTGCGTTTCGACCCGGTCTTCGAGCTCCTGGGCATTACATTATTGGGATCTGACTCAAATTTTGGCCGAGTTAAGGGATGGTCTCGGAGTCCGATCCGTTGGTCCGTGACCCTCTCACACAAGTGCGGGCCTCCGTGACGGATGTACTCATTGGCCGCACCGGCTTTGGGTCTGGGTTTGCTATATTCTGGTTCACCTATCGGAGATGCGATCGGACGACGTCGTATTCACCCGGATCAAATTATGCTTATTACCCAACAGTACATTGACTCTTCGAAAACTATAAATAGACCCCCATAATGTCAATTTCTATTTTCCAAATCATTCAAGCAATCAAGTATTAGAGAGTTCGGTTAGTTGAAAGCATATTGTTGCATTCTCCTCCCTCCAAGTTCAAAAATTCCAAACACCGATTAGGATCATGGCCCAGGTTTTCCTGATTTGAAGTGCTTCCATCGGGATTCAAAAGAGTCGTTTCATCTTAATGCGAGAGGATTGCCGTTTCAACCGTTAGCACCAAATGCGGGAACCAAAATTCTTCTTACGGAGATTGTGTTTTCACAAGACTCCTGACTTCAGGGTATAGTGTATGAAGTGTATGAGCGCCAGTGTATAGTGGTATAGGGTATAGGGTATAAACAGAGTATAGTGTATAGTGTATAGTGTATAGTGATATAGTGTATAGTGTATAGTGTATAAGGGTATAGGGTATGCTGTATAGTGTATAGGGTATAGCTTGTATAACAAGTGTATAGTGTATAGGTGGTATAGGGTGGCATAGTGTATAGGTATAGGGTATAGGGTATGGGGTATAGGGTATGTAGGGTATAGGGTATATGGTATATGGTATAGTGTATAGTGTATAGGGTATAGTGTATAGGGTATAGTGTATAGTTTATAGTGTATAGAATTATAGGGTATAGTGTATATGGTATAGGGTATATGGTATAGTGTACTAGGGTATAGTATATGGTATATGGTATGGGTATAGGCAGTATAGGGTATAGTGTATAGGGTATAGGGCATATAGTTGTATAAAGGTGTATAGTGTATAGGGTATAGGGTATAGTTTATAGGAGTATAGGGTATAGTGATATAGTGTATAGTGTATAGGGTATAGGTATATATAGGGTATAGTGTATAGGGTATAAAGAGTATAGTGGTGCTTAGGGTATAGTGTATAGATGTATAGGGTATAGGGTATAAGGTATATGGTATATGGTATAGTGTATAGTGTATAGGGTATAGTGTATATGGTATAGTGTATACAGAGCAGTGTATAGGGTATAGGAGTACATAGGGTATAGTGGTATACTCCCTCCTGTCCTCGCAGTAAACCACTCACTCAGCCATCGTAGAAACCACACGATTAACATTTGCGCGCGCGGGATTGAAGAAAAAAATAATAATATAAATGTTGTGAGTGTAAAAGTAAAATAGGAAGATGAGTGGAGGGAATAGTAAATTATAATGGTGTTGTGGGTATTAAAATAATGTAGGAGAGAATGAATGAGTGGAGGAAATAGTAAAGATTCTTTGCCATTTTAGGAAGTGTATAATTTGTAATGGGACGCCCAATGAGGAAAGTGTGCGCTTGTAAATGGACTGAGTGAGTAAATGTATAGGGTATAGGGTATAGGGTATAGTGTATAGGGTATAGGGTATAGGGTATAGGGTAGTTAGGGTTTAGAGTTTATGATTTTATTTATTTTTTCAAAAGCAATATTTATTGACTCATACTTATTTTTGACATTAATTTAAAAATAAATAATTTTCTTCATGTTTTATACAAATAAAAATAATGATATTTATTAAATTAAAATTAATTAATATTTATGATTTATTTATTTTTTCAAAAATAATATATATTGACTCATATTTATTTTTTCGAGAGTAATTTAAAATAATTTTCATGTTTTATATATAAATAAAAATAATGATATTTATTAAATTAAAATTAATTAATATTTATGATTTATTTATTTTTTTGAAAATAATATTTATTGACTTTCATTACATATTTTTTGTGATTTAAATTTAAAACTAATTTTCTATGTTTTATATAAATAAAAATAATGATATTTATTAAATTAAAATTAATTAATATTTATGATTTATTTATTTTTTCAAAAATAATATTTATTGACTCATATTTATTTTTTTGAGAGTAATTTAAAATAATTTTCATGTTTTATATAAATAAAAAATAATGATATATTTATTAAATTAAAATTAATTAATATTTATGATTTATTTATTTTTTCAAAAATAATAATTTATTGACTCATATTTATTTTTGGTAACTCTTTTTGAAAAACTAGTATTTTCAAATGTTATAAAAAACAGTTTTGAGAGCAGGTTCATCACTCTTATTATTTAGACTTAGTGCTTTAAAACTAGTTTTTTTTCTTATATTCTGAAAAAACTAGTTTTTTACAAGATTTTGGCTTATTTTTTTGAGTAACTCTTTTGAAAAACTTAGTATTTTCAAAATGTTATAAAAACAAGTTTCTGTAATCAGCCATCACTCTTATTATTTAGATCTCTAGTGCTTTTTAAAACTAGTTTTTTCTTATGTTACGAAAACTAGTTTTTTACAAGATTTTGGCTTATTTTTCGGAGAAGTAATTTAAAATAATTTTCATGTTTTATATTTTATTTAAAATAAATAAAAATAAAGATATTTAAAATAATTTTCATGTTTTATATTAAATTAAAATTAATTTTATCCTCGAGCGACGGAATATTCCGCCGCTAAATATTGATTCTAGCGTCGAAATTTAAATTCCGCCACTATAATTAATGTTTAGCTGCTGAATATTCCGTCGCTCGGTGTTAATTAAACCGGCGGCGGAAATTTTCTGGCCGGTGTTACATGCCATGTCATCAATCCGCGTGATTACAGCCATTTACAATCTAAGCAGATTATTGCCGACTGAATATTCCGTCGCTGAAATGAAATATAAATAAAAATTTTGACGCCCTAATTACATCACAGTAAACTCTCTCTCTCTCGCTCTTCCCGCTTTCTCTCTCTTCCCTGACGAGCTCTCTCTTCCTTCCTCAGCTCTCGCATCGCCGCCGTCCACCCCTCGCCGGCCGTCCACCTCTCCACCGTCTCCGCTTTCTCCTTCCCTCCACTCTCTAGCCGACGCTCTCAACCTCATCACCGCCACGATCTCGCCGTCCCTCACCGTCCCTCACAGGAACGCACGAACAAGGTTAGAATCTCGATCAATTTAATCAAATCAGGTTGATTAATTATGGGTTTGCTGATCAATTTAATCAATTTGTGTTGATTAATTATGGACTGATTACGAATTAAAACCCCGTTATCGTGATTAACTCCAGCTGGCAAATGAACTTATTCATTTTGCTCGTGCTTTTTCAATCACTTATTTTTCCTCTTTTGCACGCCTCATCCGAAAATTGAGATGTTATGTCAAGCCATCTTTGAATTCTCTTAGGTCAATGTGTTTCTCTATCACTATAAATTATTGAACTACGTGATAAAGCTTAGCTATATGTGTAAAATATCACGCTAATACCTTAGTTTTAGATTGTGCTATAAAAATAAGTCCAAAACTCGGCTTGAAATGTCAAATATTCATACGTGGGCATATATAGCCATAGTCCCATACTTTGTAATCGGTAAATATACCCATGTGCTTTCATTATCGCTTTCTGGCATTCCTTTTGTAAATTTCTGTTCACCACACATGGTTCATATGCAAGTCATTTCCGCGTGAAAGGGCAGCTTTATGGTATAATGCCACTCTTAACCCTTTTCTTTAATGTAATAAATGATTATCTAATCAAATGTGTGATAAAGTTCTCGTTGTTTGATACGTGTAATGAGTCAGCAGAATGAACATGTTTCATTTCTTTTCTTATCCCCCCCCCAACAAAATAAAAAATAAATAAAAATAAGTGAGTAAGTAAATAAATAAAATGATCAAATCGACTATTACGGGAATACTAATATACTAAGTTCAAGGGGCAAGCAGGCTGGATCAAGCATTATTTGATGATTTCTGGATAATACAAAATCTTTGTTTGCTCAAGAACTAGAGATTCATGAGGACCTCATGAATCTCTAGCTCTTAACCTAGTAAAGTTAATAACAAAATGTTCCATTTCTTTTCTTAACCTAGCAAAGTTAATGTTAAAGTTATTGAGGGGAGTGATACATGTATACATTAAAAATAACATAGAGATTCATGAGGACCTCATGGAATATAATGATAGGGTTCTCTAGATCCTATTTTGGGGCAATTGGACGGCATCGCGGACGGTGATTATGTCGCCTACAAGCCAGCGCTCGAGATCAATCCCTGGCACCCTAGACGCACTCTTAGGTCGGATCTTATGTAAAGTCAAAGTGGGAGGGGGTGAATGTCTAAAATTAGGAAGACTTGGATGGAAGTATTGTTAAGGAATTAGACTCCTAATCATTTGGTTTCAAAATTAGGAAGAAAAACCTTAGTGGCAATGCTTATCGGGTATTGTGGTTCGCGGTTAACATCTTAAAATATAAACAAGACGAGAGTCTTTCTCATCCACACGCATCAAAATCCATTCATCTTTTCGTTGGAAGACAGCTAAAACAAATTCTCCATCGCTTGAGCAAATGATTCTCTGCTTTAATAACTTTTCCAGCTCACCCACCTCTTCTGGCGATCTCAAACATCATAGCCATGCTTATGACATGTCCATTCCGTTTCTCTTCACTAGCGTTATACCGTTACCTTGTTTTTATTTTGTGACCGTATAACACCAAAGGGAATGCAAAATGTGCAATCCGGCCACAAACATGGCCGTGATGTTTGAGATCCTTAGAGAGAAAGAGGACAAGTGAAACTTGAAAAATTTCTTATTAAACAAAACAAAATCTTTTGCCCGGCATAAATGAGAACTTGCTCGCTTCCGTCTTTCTTGGTCAAAGATTGGATAGGGTTTTGATAGTCATGTGGATGAGAATGACTCTCATCTTGTTTATAAATGTTAATTTAAGTCATCACTGTAAAATTATATATTTTACAACAAAGAATTAAATATTAATATTTAAAATTAATCACAATAAGCATAATTTATGTCTATCCAAAAAGTCGAAATTTCTTTATTTTCGATTATAAAGCAAGTAGACAAAGTGGGATAATTGCATTTCACATAATCGTGCATTTCGGGATGGGATAGGCTTATCAAACAGTACCTCTCTAAAGAATAAGAGTAGGTATTGATTCCATGTCAACAAGTGTTTAATTTCAACTACCTAACCAACTAAGCCGCCCGAAATATATATTAATAAAGTGCACAACAATTATATTGCTATAACAAGAGATAAAAAAAATAAATTAGTAAATGTTCCGGCTTAATTAGGTTTCATGTTGGATTAAAGCCGGTCGGGAAGCATATATCAAGCTTGCTTAATAATTATATTACTAAAGAATTGTAAAATTTGAAACTCCGTGACATGACAATTAATTTGTATAAAGTTATATCTAGGGGCGTAAGTGGATAAATAAGAATGCTATTATTTTTTATAGTTTAGTTTAATCTAGAGCTTTAGATTTGTTTTATTAAGTAGCCAACCCCAATTCTAATCCTAATTTTGAATATTAACATTTGTTAACATCATTCACATTATTAATAGGTAAAAATCCCAAAGCCCCAATTTATGGTATAGTCATGGAGAAGCTACAATGGAAGAGAAACACTTTCCCGAGGAGTAACGCAACTCCCAACAAGACATTCTTCAGAATTCTCGCATTCACTAAAAAATAACACCGGAAACTTATTGACACGAGGTATATCACGCTACGCATCTGGTCTCTTCTAAAAGAATGGAAGATTGATCGATCCGCTCCGAGTTGCTTCATGCTTTTGGGATTCGGAGCTTATTACGCGTTCACCCGTCCGTACAACGATCCGATGCCAACGATGGAGGATTTTCGAGCACTCCATCAGCGGTCGAAGTCTAGGATCGCGGCATTTCCTCGGTACTGCACGCACTGGGCCATTTGAGCAACTATCCGAATT